>CM068316.1:9831999-9864499 GCA_034766995.1 Acanthacorydalis orientalis | reverse complement strand
ATTTGAAGTTTAAGTTTTTTTTGGTCTACACTTTTTCATCTATTATTTACTGTTAATAAAATTAACAAAGAAAATAGTAACTAAATAATAATTACTAATTCAAATATTTTTTAATTTTTAGAATGTAAACGGACAGAAAAAAACGTATAATTGAATTTTGAAATATAATAAAATCCATTATTAATATTTTATGTAATATTCAAATTTGAAACTAAAAGAGAACATTCAAAATTTAATAAAAAAGTTTACAAGCTATGTAATGCCCTGGTTCATTTCAGTTTCGCATTGAACACGAAAATACTTTAAAATTTGTTTTTTTTTCCGTGAATATCGAATTAGATAAGCAAGTTATTATGTAAATTACAGATAATACTCCATATAAAATATGGAGTATTACCTATTGTAACAGACTAGCATCTAGTATGTCATAGACGGAATATTCATTTTCTAAATATTGAAAAAAACGTATAAAACTAATTAAATGAAAAATGAACAAATAAAATGAAATATTTGTTTAATTTTTCTGAGTGGAGTTAACTTTAAGTATATTAAAGGCATTCGTTATATTACTGAACTATCCGGTCACTTAAGTACATTTTCTTCACAACTTATTTATGAAGCGGCTTGGGGACAAAGTTACATTTATTAATATTTTAGGAAAATTATTGTTAATATCTTTCAAGAGACCTTTAGCGCTTACACCACTGATAGGGAGTTTTTTTATTTCTTTTTGTGTGAAGATATATGCCATTTTTGTCTATCAAATGATTTCTTCCTCTCCCTTGTAATCTCTCTCTCTCTCATATATATATATATATATATATATATATATATATATATATATATATATATATATATTATATATATATATATATATATGTGTGTGTGTGTGTCTACTGTTCGTAAATGTCTTTTGATTATAGAACTTATTATTTTTAATTATACTGTAATTATTTATAATCTTGTACTTGTCTTCTCTACTTTTGTTGGTTACACAGAGCAGGCCCGTAGTCAGAGGTAAGTCAGGAGGAATTGCTCCCTCTGGTTGCTCCATTTGCCCCTATAACAAAATCTGTGATTTTTAGAGATTTGAAAATCATGGAAAATCAATGGGAGAATCTTTCTAATAGATTCACCTTGATGATCAAAAACGTTTCTACACTCGAGAAAAATTGTCTCTATGATCGCGTTTCCACAGCATCCACAACAATTTTGACATAAAAAAAATTTGCTCTCTCAAAAAATGTTTTTGCTCCCTCTAATATGACGGTTAGCCTACCGGTCTGTTAAGTGTTTGATTATTGATATCATTTTCTACTAAAAAATGTTGCTGTAATACTTTTTTCTCTTAATCTTATTTTCCTCCTTTTTATATTCTAAACTATTTGAATATTCCTTCTTCGGTTTATGAATAATCATCATTATGAATAAATTCCCCGTTTTCTCAATCGGATTCGTTACTTTTATATCTTCACTAAAGATTTCTTTTTAAATCGTTGTTATTCATATTCTGTAAGTAGTTTTATCAGTTTTTTCCTCAAAAACTATGATAAATATAAAATGAAAAAATAAGAATTTTATCTTGCCAGTTACACACAGGCAAATACTGATCATTATTAAATTTTAATACATTTTTGCCTTCGATACCTGTAGTAGTTGGTGACAGACGAGAAACAAACTAGAAAAGACATTTATCTACAAGCAAAATACTGTAACAGATTGACTAGATATGAGACAAATAAAATTGTATGTGAGTTTGGAAGGAGATGTACTCGTAAATGCTTATGTTAAATATTATAATTATTTTTTTATTATGGAAAGAAAGGTTGGTCCAAATCTATATCAGTTTTATGACAAATAAATTTTAAATAACAAAAAATATGAATGAAAGTTAATATATGTTCACATTATCTACAAAGTTATATATATATATATATATAATATTAATTAAACGTATTTTCTAGTAAATATTTACAAATGGACAAAAAAATGAAAGTAATCAAATGTTGATCATCTGAAAAGTTATCTCTGTCTTAAAACATTCAATAAAAAATAGATTTTTGTGTATTAGTACTTTTTTGAAATTCTAAACAATATAATTAATTCAGTACTTGCCTTTGAATGGTATACTTTTTATAGAAGTAATTTGATATCTATTTTTAGTCATATCTTTTTTATTCTTTAAAAATTTTTTTTTGATTATAGCAGTATCATATTTTCGATTATAAACTAAATTAGTATTAAATTTTTGATTAGTGTCATAAATTCAAGACTGGGCTCATTAAGTATGTTATCTTTTATCATGAAAGTGATTGATGAAAATATGTAATAAGATGTAATACTGGTTGAGTTTTAAAATTATACATTTATATATATATATATACTAGGGGGTTTCGCCCCCTGCTCGCTGTGCTCACTAATCACCGGGTTCACTGCGCTCGTCCACTTGTCAATTATAAGTATGTACGTGTAATCGAATGAAACAATAAACGTATTTGGGTATTATAGAAGCCACATCTCAAATAAATAAGTCGTCGTTATAGATTTATATATATATATATATATATATATATATATATATATATGTTTGTATGTCTATATAAACTTTCTCGCAGAGAGATTATATTTTGCAATGTGTTATTTTATAAAGTTTTCTGTGGATAATTTTAATTATATATATATATATATATATATATATATATATATATATATATATATATATATATATATATATATATGTTGTAAAGTTTTTAATTTGAATTTGTAAAAACATGACCACTTAGGCATTATATTCATGCATAGTATTTTTTATCTAGAGATTTATTGTAATACACTTTGTAATTGTACTGTTGATCGGTATTCTTGTTATCTACAACGGTAGCTTTCAATATATTCATATGTCATCTTCAGATATTTGAATTGATGTACTGAACGTATAACTAACTTTTGACACAACATTCGCAAATACATACAGTATGAAACCATGAACTCAGATTTGCTTAATGAATGGAGTGTAATTAGTAATTAGTATATTACTGACTGCCAATATGACATATGGCATTGCGATGAAACGTCACCTGAATTCAACGGGACGTACTAGGCGTATTCCTGGAGCAATCCTAATAATTTTTTACATAACATGCTCACGTTCATGTAGTATGACGCCACGTATTTAGATAGATTTTGTTTAATTAATGATAATTTGTAAATTAATATTATAACAAACACTGCGATCACAATCTATCCTGTCAATATAACGTTAACGCGGATTTGAACAGATGTATTGAGTGTATTGCTGGTTCTATTTTAACTGAATTTTGATACTATATTTGTCGTAGCAGGAGCCTGAAGGCCACTTACTATATTTGCACAAATCACTGGGTTTCGTTGCGATCTTGTGAGAATTTTCGCTAACTGACAAAGCAATTTTCTATGGTAAAAGACTAGCGGATTTCTAGGATGCCATCGAAGGCAACGTCTTAACCGGCTCGTTTTTTTTTTGATAATACATTCGCATAATATATATATATATATATATATATATATATATATATATATATAATCAATCTGAGACGAAAATCAGTATAACTCCAATTTGCAGGAATTGAATATTCTAGGAAATTTTCAAAAATAGGTTTCATCAATTTGAATTACTAGGTAATAATTGTTGATCAGCACATATACATAAAAACAAGCGAATTTACGCTTCACAGCAAGAACATTCATATCAAAATATTAAAAAAACATATACTTGTGTTAATACTAATTAAAAATATATAAGTTTTGCAAGAGTGTAAGCATGTGGAAACAAGAACAATAAAAAAATAAAGATTAATAATTGTTCATGAATGCTAATGATTAAAGCTTATTGCTAAACTAAATACTGTTGAATAAAAAGTTGAATAAAATAATTTTCACAGGCATGAAAAAATTTGAAAAGCCTTTTGGCTAGACCGGTGTTCTTTAATCTGTGTTTCGCGGAACTCTAGGGTTTCGCGCAACCTCTTCAATGGTTTGGCGAGACAAAATCAAAATTCGAAAGAATTTTCGAAGAGAAACCCCGAAAAACTAAAAATTGAAAATAGTTAATTTATAATAATTTTTTTTATATTTATCAATACCTATTATTATGCAGTAAAATTGTATTTATACCTATTATGTAGTAAAACTATATTGAAGAGTACACATTATGACACTCCCCTCTCAATTAGATATTATAATAAAATTTGGTAATGTAAGATGAATGTTTTTAAAAACTTGTGCACACATCTTGAGTTTTCTGTTAATGATAGGGCTTCCGTAAAAAAAATCTTAAAGGTTCCATGAGTCGAAAAAGATTGAAGACCGCTGGACTAGACATATTACTTTCACGATTTTCGGAAGAATAAGCGAAAATTTAAGCAGCAGAAAAGTCAGAATTGGTATTGGTTAAGATAAAATATTATGGAAAGATAAAAATGAAATGTATATAGGGATGAAACAATAGAATAAAATACAGACTTAATCGATAATGAAATCAAGACCTATGAAATCCAAATTACTGACGGAAGTTTTATTTTAGTTAGATGATTCTGTTAAATTATAGAAAATAAAAAGATTCTATTCATTATTAAAATAAGATTAAAAGCTGCTTCTTTTTTATTTTCGTTATTAATTTTTCTTCTGCAATATTATCTTCTCCAGTGACTTTGCTTTACTTAACTTTAATATTCTTGATAATAATATCAAGAAGGATGATTTCACTTGATCAAATTTTATGGTACAATAAATTAAATTACTTATATTTATCTATGAGTTATATAACTATTTTGTAGAAAATTTCTTAAATTTACAATTCATGAAAATTTGAGCTTTATGCTATATATATATTGTTTCTATACTTATTATTATTTTGAATGACAAAATTATAATGTACTTGAACATTATTTTCATCGAAACACTAGATTTTTGTGAAATAATAGTTTATAAATATTTTTGATCAATATTGATATTATATTGATCAAAAATATGAAACGTTTCTGCTAAAAGACCAAAAATCATATCACAAAAGTAATATTTCACTAACTGTTGTTACATTATTAAATATTATATTCGTTAAATTACAAGCTTAAAGCTCAGTACTGAAAATAAGGATGGTAAATGTTATAAGAGCGGATAGTAAGAGCATACAAACTTTTTTTAGGTTAAAATCTCTTTACAGTAATAAAATGTAAATAATTTACTTTATATACAGAAAATCTAACACGTTTTTTTAATAATCAATGATGATAGACTATTCAATGTAGTTACCAATAAATAATTATTTACTTACTCTAGTTTATTTTTTTTGATATAACATTATGTGATTGATTGTTATAAAATACTTTCATAAATGAATTTCAATCACCCCACAAATTATATAAAAATTCTTTGAACAAAAATGTTCAATAAGTGATTTTTGATCATTTTTGATTGTTCTTCTTTCGCATCGTCAGAGTACTACGGTGCAGAAATTCTGTGGTTTGTGGGGTGAGTGCAAATTCATTTGTGAAAGTGAATTTAACCACAATGCCACATTTATATTGGGTTATAATATGAATATATATATATATATATATATATATATATATATATATATATATAATAGTGAAAATATTTTAAATAATATTTCTGTATAAGCATAAAGGAAAATATATTTTCATTTCTTTCATTATTTTATATATGTAATCTGCTACTCTCTATTTTTCGATAAAATAGTTTGCCATTTTTTAAGTAACTTTTTTTTAAATTTTTTGATGAACACTACATTAACATTTATTGTTTTCTGTTTTATAAATTTTTCATAGTTAGGAAATTCACTTAATATTTTATAATTTATTTACTGAATTATTTATAATTTTATTACTAAGAAAAGTCGTTATATAAATAAATATTTTAATCAAGCGTTTGTATATTAAAAATTCAGAATTTTAATCAGTTTTTTTATTGTAAAAGCAGAATAATATATTTTTGTATTTAATGTAAGAAAACGTTTCGTCACTTTAAATATATTACTTTTTGTAAAGCTTATATTTTTTTCTATGTGAATACACTGATATATATATATATATATATATAAAATATTTATAAAATAGAAAAAGTTTAAAAATATATTAAATTTTAAGTGAGATGTAATTAGGTTCAAGGACATTTAAATTATTTTCAGAAAAATACTCAGTATCAATATTTGTATTTTTTAAAATATGCTTCGAGACTACTTATAAATAATAGTAGTGTTATTAGGATTCAATCTAAAAATACTGGTTTACAGTAGTATTACAGTATACCTTTTCGAAATCAGTTTTCAAATATCGCTATTTGTCATCTCTATTGTATTTATATTTCTTTTAGATAGTCTACATTATTTATGTCATTTTTTCTATTTAGATTCTAACAAAGTCACGGAATAGTTTTTATAACAATAAACTAATATTTCAAATACTAGAATGTTTCCAAATCAAAATATATAAAATTATAATAATTTGATTCTGAATATTAAAAATATTGCAGTAGTTATTAATTTTTAATATATATATATATATAAAGCATCTTAGTATGAATTATTATTATGTACGTTCAAAGAGAGTTATCGAACATATCAATGTTATTAACGAATCAATTATTTTTAATGAGTTTCTATTTTAACGCATTCTAATATCACATGAGTAATTAAAAATATGCTATAAATTACTCCACTAATTAAAGACAATATAGATTTTTTTTTCAAATTAAAAAGTGGTTTCTAGCTATGCATTCCGAAAATAAAAAACGAAATTAATTTCTAAATATTTAACATTGAAATATAAGTTCGTGTTTTAGTTGAATGATGAGATGATAAATTCAATTAATTGTAACATTAAATAGCTATAATTTAATATGTTTTTTAGTTTATATCTTCCTCCTTTTTAGTTTAATTAATTTAATTTAAAGAATTGATTTAATGCACAGATATAAAAATGAACATATATAGAATTGAAATATTTTTTTAATGTAAATTTTGTATCCATATATTGATAACGGTGGTTCCAATTAACGCTAACAAGATGCTTGAGAAGAAATATATTGTCAGTTTAGTATGATTTGATAAAAAATAAAAATAATACTAATTTGAAACTAAAAATAGGATTCATTTTTGGCATGAGAATTGAAAATCTATTAAAACAGAAAATTAAGTGACAAAGTAGAACAAATAAATATACACATAGTGTTCTTGAAATTTAATAAAATATTTATGGTACAATGAATCATATTCAGATAGTAAAAATGTAAAAGTATAAATTATATATTTTTATTAAATGAGTTTTTATATATTTGTTAAGTAGAATTGTCAATAATAAATACTTTTATTAAAATTTGGAAGTGTAGCTCTTAGTAAAAGTGTTCCTTTATTGTAAAGTAATAATTCATTATTAATTATAATGTTATAAAAAAATAATTCATTATTAATTATAATGCTGTAAAAAAATAATTCATTATTAATTTGTAAACATCAAAATAACACTTATAACAAATATTAGAAAGTTAGATGCAAATTAAAGTTAGTACATATGTTTAACCCTTTGGAGCCGTGAAGGGGGAAAGGGTGGTAACATTTTTTAACAAATAATTTTCGATTAATAGGACATTCTTTTATTGTAAATAAAATAAAAATTATAAATTTGTCGCTTACAAAAAAATATGTTAATTCAGATTAGCCATTAGCCATATTAAATCAATGCCGGCTTCAAACGGTTAAAATAAATACCAATAGTTAAAGATATTAGTAGTTTATATATTAATAAAAATAATGTTAAAGATTCTTAGACTGGAATAAAATCAGTGATGAAAGACGGCTGAACGAAATTGTATCCACCTATATGATTTTAAAGGTCTGATGAAACTCCTGAAACTTCTTCAAAAAATATTGTTCATTTTTTCATGAATGGTTTAAATTTCAGATGTCAGTAGTGAAAATGTTAATGAATTGAACACACTTTATTTAAATTTTATCTCTAATAAAGATTTAATTAATATGAACAAGAATATACGATAAAAAAAACTTAGAGATTGAAAATAAATATCTACTTACAAAGACTTTAACATAAAAGGAAATAAATGAAACATTCATGTATCTTAAACTTTTTTAAATATTAAGAACATGCGTTACCCTGATGGTGTTTATCTTTCGAGCCATCTAAATCTCATTTTTATACTATTAATTTCGGCAAATGTACCATCTTTAGGTAAATAAAGCTTTCATAAAAATCAGACATGATTATAATGAAACTTATAGGATTATTCTATTTTAATTTTTTTAAATTGCGAATAAAATTGTTTGTCTAACATATAAATTTATTTGTAGTCGATTGTTCTAGATACGACTTTCTTATTTGTTTCTTTAAACGGATTATATATGAATGATGATGATTATATCTCACAAAATGATTCTGAGGAGTTGTGGCTAATTAACTTTCGCAAATGAATTTTTCACTTATCCCCCAAACTACAAAAAATGTTTGTGGAGTATGGGACGAGTAAAAAATCAGTTTCCGAGTAAGATTTTATACTCCTATACTTAAGACAAGAAACAATAATACTTGCTTATCTCAATATAATTACGAATAATTCTCTTTTTGATGCATTATCTCTATAATTTATATCCTTTTATCTATTTGGAGAGTTGTTAACTAAATAGGTACTGAAAATTCTTTAGTATTTAATATATTATTGTAATTGAGTTTTAAATATTTCTGTATAAATTATTTTATTATGTTTTTACAAGTGTAGCCGCATTGAAAATCTTTTCAATTTTATTTGAACAAACAGCTACGTACGTTGCTGCCACAGTAATCATATCTCATTTGTCATCTTTGAACTAATTAAATAATTTTTCAACTTGTCATTTAATCTGGTTGTGAATTTACTCAATCTCTCTTAATAAAACTGTTATCAAATTTATTTATAATAATGTTTACAATGTGGCCAGATTTAACATCTACTGCACATATTTTTAGATAATATTTTATTAACAAGTTAGTTAGCGAAACAAATGTTATATATATATATATATATATATACCATTAAAGTATTTTAATAATATAGCTTCGTACAATTATATTATAATATTTACCGCATGTAATTAGTTTTAATTGGTTAATCAATGGTTAATTGATTTTAATTTATGTTGTGCCTGCTTTGGTGGGAGACGTGATGTTCACAAATTACAGCACGAGAATTTTAGCATGTTATTTTGTTTATATGTTCAATAGGTGACATAATATATATAATGCAAACATTTATTTGGTTTTTTTAAATTGAATCATTCATAACTCTGTTTTAAATTAAAATATTTTCTCGTCGCTTAGAATTTTAAAGTACCAACCTTAACATTTAAAAGCACTATATATCTTAGTCAAGTAGTTGGTATAACTTCACAAAACAGTAGTGAACGCGATGGCGTTCGAAAAACAGCATATGAGGCATTGCATACTTTTCGCATTCCAGTTGAAAAAAATGCGGCCGAAGCCGCGGGAATGATTGGTTCAGCTTTAGGGGAAGGTGTTGTAGCGCATAAAACATGCAAAAAATACACACACACACATATATATACATATATATTGCCTTTTTTGACATGTTTGAAAATTAATTATTTTCTTTCCACATACTTCAGTGTTTCTATCTTAATTACATTGCATCGTTTAAAAAATGTTTAATGTATTGTTGAAACAATTAAAATTAATTTACAAATGGTATCTTAATTATATTCCTTTATATAAAATTTTAGTGAAATCAATTTTTTATTTATTGTGAACATATATGAGGATAAAGTTAATTTGAAAAATAAATTTATGTTCGAGTGAGATAAACGTTTGATATAACATATATGATACAAACAGAAAACAAATTATAATTTTAACCTTTTAAAGCCGGAGAGCGGAAGGGGTATAACATTTTTTAACTAATACTATAATATAATTTTTTAACTTTTTGCTTAATTGGATATGTCATAAACAAAATAAAAATTGCAAATTTGTTTTTGGGTTACGAGAAAAAATATATTAATTCAGATTAACCGTTAGAAATTTCACATCTATCTCATATATTGTCGAAAATCGTTGGCAATATTCGAGTAAACATAAATCTCTTGATTGGAAATATATAATTGGAATCGGAAAAATTGATTACAATTGAAAATTTGCAGTAATAACATTACTGTTGAGTGTGAAAAACTTTTAAACAATCAAGTGTGCACAAAACGGTTTCACATCGGTCACATTTTGTATCTGGATGTAGTCACGAAATTTTTTATACGCTTTCTTCCAATGTTGAATTTTTGTGAAAAAAATATTATTCAATCCAATTCTCAAGTTCACAATTTTTATAGATTTTCAAATAAAAAAATGCGGTTTTTCTGACTTCGACGACCGTAATTTTTTCCTAATGAAATAAAATTATAAATTTAGTCTCATTAGCAAAAAATTAATGACCTTTAAATATATTATCCAAAAGATAGTTTTCTGGGACCATAGTTTCTTTGAAAAACATCAATGGATTCTTAGATCTACGCCTGGCTTCAAATAGCTAATGAAACCATATTAGAACATATTTAAAAACATTCATAATTTAAAAATCTAAAATAATCACTCTTTTTTAAGAAAAATAAATTGTACACTAACGGATTAATGATTTTTCTAAAAAAATAATATGAAAACACGACATATTTATGTTTTCATGTCATTTTACCAGAGCCAGTGAGTGAATTCGTCTGAAATTTCTTAATTAATATATTATTGGTTTTATGATTTCTTTTCAAAAAATTAAACATTTTTTTATATATTAAATAAATATTTAAATAAAAATAAATATGGATAAAAAAGTATATTCAGATAAAATAATTAAATTGTGTATTAAAAACGTAACTAATGTTTTACAATTTTATACAGTAGATCGAAGTGACAATTTTTAAGTTAAATAAAAACACTGAACTTATGAACTTATAAACCGAAATATTTAAAATATCTAACTTGTTTTTCTATTTTGAATATTGAATAATAAGTAAATATTATATACTGTAATAGAATTTCAACACAATGAGATAATAACAGACTTTAAGGATGGGTACAATGAAATTTAACCTACATACACTTATATGTATGTATGTATAAAATATGAAATGGATTGAATGCTAATTTGTATTTTTGATATTGCTGATTATTGTTTTTCTGTCCGTCCGTATTTTCCAGTAACGAATCAATAACAATCAATATATATATATATATATATATATATATATATATATATATATAAAACAGTTTATATTTATTTATTAACTTTATTATACTAATTATCATATGCGGTTTTCGTTTTACATTATGAATTATTATATATAAAATTATTATGTGCGGTTAGTTTACGAGAAATATTTTTGTATTTTGTTCGTAAATGTTCGAGTAGTATATTAAATTTGTTTTTATTTTTCTTATATATTTACCTAATTTTGTGGTTTGTATATATATATATATATATATATATATATTTATCACTTTTTTATCATAAAACCACACGTAATGAAATAAATTAGAAATCCGTTATCCGGAAATGTTGTCAAATAAATTAGTCCTTTATTTAAAGGTATTTGTAGAAACTAATCATCGTGTCGAAAATGAGATTTGTAGTCCAGCTAAAAGTATTGCATTTTGTTTGAAAGTTCTATAGTTTTTTTCCTTAATTGGGGGTTGATATTACAGTGTAGTAGCGCATTCAGGATTTAATCTTGGGCGGGGGTGCGAGTTGAACGGATAATTTTTTTTTTAATGTGAATTCAATAAAATTCATTAGGCCATTATAAAAATTCATTTAAAGAATAAATTCCAGTTTTCTTTTCTTTTTTACAAACCTCTCGAATTACTTCAGTCATGGTTACATTAATCTCTCTGTGTACATGTAGGGGATAAGGTTTTTTTACCTTTTCCTTTGGGAGGTGCTAAGGCCCTTTCCTTCCTCCTCTGGTTATGTCACTGTTACAGTGAATATATATTTTAAAAATAAGTCGAATTTTGAGAAATAGAACATACTTTTGAGAATATATAATAGCTATTTTTCGATTGTATTCAGTGAGTAATTAATTTATTATAATAACAATCATTATAAACATGCTTACTTAAGACAATAAACCCGTTTGTAAGTTGTGTGTAGGTTCTAATCAGAGATAAATACTGAATTTTTCAATACACTTTTTTGATTTTCAAAGGCTTCCATTGATGAAGACAGTTTCAGTGTGTAGAAATCGAATCAGTTCAAGCACGAGCGTCTCTATAAAATATTCACTAGGCTTTTATAATTTTTTAACTTACTTCGAACGATAATTATCTGTGTTTAATCGATTGAGCGTTCGTTTATCTGGTTCATAAGATCAAAAGAGAATGCCGTTTCAGATTATGAATATGCTCTCTCTATCTAGTTTAATTTATTTTGAGATTTATATATTTGTTATAATCATAAATTAATAGTTTCATGTACGAGTCGTCCTATACAAATGTTCAGTATTTCATTTTTAGATTTTATTAAATAATGGAATAATAATTTGAAATGTTTAGTATTACAAATATAAATTTAATTTCTTCACTTTTCGAACAAATCTATTCGTTTTTGGCATTTTTCATGAAAAAGATTTTCAAAATTTGAATATTAAAAGAAGCGAAAAATGTTATGCTTGTTAAACCTGTGAGCATTCAGCCACGTTATATTAGATTGGTAGGAAAATAATTTCGGTTTTTCTTTTCTGAATTCTAACCTTAATTTTTTTCAACGAAAGTGTGATTTCATCGTGTTCATGTTAATATAATTTTAAAGTGTATTTTTCGGTCTGTATTTTGGTAACATCGACTTTGGTTGTATTAGTAATTTTACTTCAAATTAGGATATTGAATTAAAGATGGAAAAGTAGCAAATAAGAGCATTTCTTGTAGATGTTTAAAACGAATGGTAAAGTAGCAGAAACTGCTTGTAAACTAAACGATACTTTTGGCGTGGGTATTGTTAAGGAACGTACGAAGCAATGATGGTTTCAAACATTTTGTATTAGGGACGAGAGCATTGAAAATGAATAAGTTCGTAGGCGTCCTTCTTCACTTCATAACGACCAGCTGAAAACGTGTTAATTGAATCAGAACCACACACAAGTCTAGAGCTTGCACAAAAGTCATTCAATAGTTCTAAACCATTTAAAACAGCTAAGAAAATCTAAAAAGTTTAACCACATAAACCGCAATTATTTTTCTATCAACTTTATATATATGACCGTTTATTAGAAATTCTTACTAAGATCATTCACTGTTCAGCGAGCGTTTAGTCACCTCAATAGAGCCATTCTTTCCATAAAAAAAAGAAAGTATTCTTTGATTTTTCTTGTCCTTGATATCACTACTTGAATTGTTCCTTCCGCTACCATAAATATTAAAAATATTTATGTAGCGGAATGTATGTTGAAATCATCAGGTGGATATTTAGGGTATTCATCTAATGATGTCAAGAGACGAAATGGGTAAGTGAAGAAAAATTCAAATAGCGACCTCAAGAACAAGTAACAGTATCAAATCTAGGTACACAGGTATGAAACAAATTATAATTATTCTTTGATTACTTTGCGTTAATTCTGGAGACCTTTCAAATGATTAAAAATACACACTTACTAAAGTTATGCTTTTTTTTCTACTCTTGAACTTCTTCACCTGAATCAATCTATCATTTAGACAGTCGTCTTCCAAATGCCTGTTCAAGACAAATACTTTTTTCCTTTATATTATTTTATATAGAATATCGAATTACATAGAATGTTTTTATAATAGAATATGAATTCCATACCCTAAAATAGTACCTAAGTAACGACTTCATAAAATACATAATTTCTTTACTATAGAATTGCAATCTTTGATTATTTTTATTTCAACATTTGGATTGTGTGCCAATTACTTATTATATTAGTAATATGTCCTTCAGATGTCAAAGATGTCTGTAACATGATTCTTATTTGTTTGCATAAATTAGTGATTACTATTTCTACTTGGCCTCTGACTTAACCTATTTTTCCTTTATTTTTTATATTATAACCATAATTATATATATATATATATATATATATATATATATATATATATATATATATATATATATTAGATAAAGTACTCGCTTGACGAAAATTACTGTAAAAAAATTAATTTCCCATTATCATTCCGTTTCATCGGCTTTTTCATATCAGAATATCTGTACGACAAGGAATAGTATTTACCATTTTTTTTCAACGCAGTACTTCTCCATATATCCTTAAGTTCCTATCGTTAATTTTCTAAAGACTTAAATCGAATTTTTCGAAGTCATTTCTCCATTTTTCTCCAAGAAGTTTAGATTTGAGATATATCTGAACTATTTGCTGGCAACTCCAAACTGAGATGTATTTTAGTTCCATTCAGATTTATATTTTTTTCATTCTATGACTTCATTCTGTACATGTATTTTGTCCTTCAAAGGACTGTAAATTCTTATTCAATGACAATATATCTAAATTGTGCAACTGGTGGATAGATAGATAAATATTTGGGGTTTAACGGCGTCTCGTCAGCAAGGTCACGAGTGTCTGTTGTAACTGATTGCCTCTTACCCCATTCCGTAGAACTAGTTTCGAGCACCGGAGCTTACAATTCGCGCAAATTGAATATATTTATGGTCTCGTGTTTCAGTGTTGAGTGGTAGAACATTTTACGTGGCCTCTAAAAAGGACCATATCTTGCAGTTTAATCAAAGGGATTTTAGAGTACCCATGAAAATCTTATTGATTTATATTTAACATCTGTTGAAGTTTACTAGCTAATGTCTCGTTAGTTTTGTTCTCATGTGCAAGCAGCCTCTGTTGATTTTATCAGCCGTACTCAATAACAAATATATTTATCTATTTTTCTATTTATCTGTAATTTCAATGCAGCACAATTTAACCTTACACGGCAGATATGCATCTGTAAATCATAAACAACAAATTTGAATACGGTATTAAAACTTTAAATCCTACTGTGATATTTTAAGATGAGACAGCATATAGTCTAAACATGTTTATATACAATACTTCATTTAAACTACATACTGACACATTATCTACTAAACAAACTGGTTAGTTCATATCTATGTTATGATATGACGTAATAAATTGATGGATATACATATCCATCCAACAGTTTTAGGAGTTGACTGCTAGCAGGCACATATTTCTGACATGGGATCGAGTGTTAATCAATCTTTATGAAAAGTTTCATCTTTAATTATCATTACCCGACCGTGTTATTAAATACTGTATCTTATTTATTACTTTATTAACTCAGTTATACATTGATTGGAATTGAAAAGTAAAATATGTTTCTACATTCTGAACAGCATCTTATTATAACATCTTATTGTGCCGCTACTGATCTCATTGCTTTACTTATCTGAATACAGGAAGGAGAATTTTATTCTCTTTCATCTCTTTGATGTTACCAGATTAAGTCCATAGCAACGTGTATATAAATCTACTGAACTCAACAAGTAAGAACATTGTAATATTTAAGAACGGATTTTTCTTTCATTTCGACTGGTTAAAAGTTTTGTAACAGTTTATATATATATATATATATATATATATATATATATATATATATATATATATATATATATATATTAATACTACAAAGTTATATTGTTATGTTTATAATTTTGTTTATAAAAATTGTTTATATGTAATCAATGTTTTAAAAGGTAGAGATCGATTAATATTGAATAAATAATGAAACTGGTTTTACTTGACTTATCAAGTAATTATTTTTAAACACATTTTTTAAAAAATATATTTAAGAAAATAAACCAATATATATTCAGTTAAGATAGGTTCGTTTCCGAATAATCATCGAGAACAGTGTTCTTCGAACTGTGTTCCGCGGAACTCTTGGGTTCCACGCAACTTATTCAGGGGTTCTGCGTGTCAAAGGTAAAATTCAAAAGAATTTTCAAAGAAAAAACCTGAAGAGATAAAAATTCAAAATAGTTAATTTATAACAATTTCTTTTATTTTTATAAATACCTTTTATTACCTATTATTATGTAGTAAAAATGTATCTATGAGTACACATTATGACCCCGCTCAATCAGATGTAAATAATAAAATTTGGTCCTGTAATATGGCTGATTTTCAAAACTTGCGTGGTACGCATCTTCTGGGGATGGTAGAGGTTCCGCAAAAAATGTATAATCTTAAGTGTTTCGTGAATCGACAACGTTTAAAGACCACTGACCTAGAATGATACCTCATAAAAGAATCATATATTAGCTTGTTTAATTATTTGAAGTTTTTCTTATAAATCTCATAATTTATATCAAAATCTACTTCGTTTATACTTGCTATTAGTTTTTTTTTTATAAATTATTTATGAATCATTTTTTATTAATTTATCAGTTTGCTTTTATATATTTATTTATCTGTATATTAGATTTCATTATCTCTTTTTTTTCTTTGTGTGAATACAAGATATAAATTATATAAAATATCTAATTATTATTACAGTCAATAATTCAAATTATCATCTATAGTACAATATATGCATTTCATATAATTTATAAGAAATATTTTTGATTTGAAACAATAAAGAAATAAAATTAAACAATTATACTTTTTTCAAAGAATTATAAGCTTTTCTGTTATTTTACTTCAGCTATTTCTTAAAGATTCAATAATAGCTATGTTTATTTTATTCTGAATAGTATTTAAACTGTTACATAAAATACACAACATAGTACTAATGTTTTCTAAGAGGATCAGTTACTTTCTGATTTTTTTAGATGAAGGAATATTTCTTTCAATATAAACTATATTTTTTTTTGTATTAAATATAACTATTTCAATGTATTATCAAATAAATTCAATTTTCCCAATATTTATTAAATAAATTTACACATTTATATTATTTCGAGTAATCAATGATTTTATTTGCGGTTTGCTATATATATTTTATTTGAATTAAAATTCTGTTTATAAGCACGTAATTTTAGTTAATTTAAATAATTGATATTTAATACAAACATATAAATAGGAATATTTAAAGCTACGTGAACGTAATGCTTTATACTGCTATTCAATTAATTATTTTGATTTATAAATATTTGATTTCACTTAATGCCAGGTGACATCATAATTCATTATTGTCAATAGTTTAATGATTATATTAACTTCATATCAATCCATCCATCATGCTCTCTATCTTTCTATATATATATATATATATATATATATATTTATGTGTGTGTGTGTATATAGAGAGATAAGAAATAGAAAACTCCTTAATTTTGGCCTGGATATTTAAACTACTAGCTGAATATATAGTTTAGTCGTTATTTAATCGAATAATAACTTATTTTTTATAGAAAGAATGATCATGTGTTTAAATTTAAATTATATAAGTGTAAAAAAATGGGTGGAGGAATGTTCACTCGTTCATATAAGCGAGAATGCTTGGAATAAATTGCAGTTCTGCGTGTTGAAACGACTGTTGTCTTCAGTGAGTCTTTAGTAAGAGTTTTAAGTAGTTTGAGGAGGGAAATCAGTAAACTTATAGTCCTTGTTCTTTACTAAAACCTCTGCTACCGAAGGTTCTGTTTTGAGCAAGTGTACGTATTATGATTATAGTATTGATGAATTGTTTGTCAGTACTTTCAATACCCTTTTTTATACTCATTTTATAAAAGAAATAATCATAAATTGTCTTATATATACACTATTTCGTTAGTTAATTTATTGTTAAATAAATAATTGAGTTATTCTAGTACTTGATACATGAAATTATATTTTGAAAAGTTTTTGTAGTGGGCATTATGATTTTTTATTTAGTCTATAGATAATACTAGTGATAATCAGTGGCGCGTTATTCTATGGGCAAAAAGACAATTATCTGGGATGTAACACAATTTGAAGAGCACTGTTCTATATAATTATTCGGAAATGAACCTGTCTTAATTGAATATATTTTGGTTTATTTTCATAAATATTTCTTTTAAAACATATGTTTGAAAATTACTTGATAAGTCAAGTAAAACCAGTTTCATTATTTATTCATTATTAATATATCTCTAGCTTTTAAAACATTAATTACATATAAACATTTTTTTATAAACAAAATTCAAATATAACAATATAACTGTGTAGTATTAATTAAATATATATATATATATATATATATATATATATATATATATATAAACTTTTATAAGCTCATTACTGTAGTATAACACTGTACATGGGGCCCCCTAATCCAAATTTGTCTGGTCCCCATTAAACTATAACGCCTCACTGGTCATAATTCGACGATTTAGACAGAGAAATGTATCTACATTTCACGTTGTTCATGAGAGAACATAAAATTATTTTTGTTAGTCAAATCATATTTTTATAAAAAAAATGAAATTATAAACATAGAAAATTCGTTCTCAAATCAATATAAAAAGATGTTTTTTGGACAGATCTGATATTTTCTCAAAAAAGCTTCTTTGGTGTTCTTAGACTCATGGCTTGAAAACTTGTCATTTAAGGTTTTAAGGTGCTTTGATAGCTAAGGCCATTAACGCGGCTTGTAAAGTGAAGCGAGATTTATTTACTTTTATAATTGAATTAAAATATGATTTTCTGTTCCTAGAACAATCTTTTTTATATTTTGATAAGACATGTTTGTAATATTCAGGGTTTTAATTCTTTTATGAAAGCTAATATTTATATTTATATTTAATATGTTTTCTGTATTTTTATTCTATAAGGTAAAAAATGAACGTTTTTTTTATTATCAAATTTTGTATAGGGGAGGAATGTATATTTTTTCGATTCATTCATTGTAAAAATGAACTTTTAAACCATACAAATCACACAAAAAAATTCGAATCAAAATGTTTGATAACTGATTATTAATGCTTCTGATTATGACTTATAAGTATTTTGATGGCTGTTTCATCACCTTCAGCGCAATAAGGTGCTGAAAAGTCGTTTTGAAGAGATTTTTTAAAAATATATCTTATCTTTGTGATAAAATTTAATAAAGTAACCATAAGTAACAACTAGAATGTTTAGTAATTAATTATTGGGTATTTTAATCAGAAAAATGTGCATTTTATGCAGGACGCGCATATTAACACATTAATCATATTAATAAAAATATAAACATGATTCTTTTATTTCCATTTAATTTTAAAGATTAGCTATTTAAAAAAAGTAATGCTTAGAAAAATTTTAAAAAGTTATAAAATGAGAAAATTGTTATAAAAATGAAGATGGAAATAATTTTCAATGTTAAAGAGTAATGAAATAAAATTTAATAGCATATATAACGAGTTACGAATTTTAATATTTATTAAACTACATAACTTTTCATCGATTAATAATTAAGATTACACGTGGATTCATCCATACGTGACACTCTAAAAACAATTAAATTTATACATTATTAAACTATATCAGGTAATGTTAGTTTCAACTAAATATATACAAAGCTTATATCAACTTTATATATATATATATCTTTTCAAAGAAGTTTTTGATTGAAATCACAATGACTAGACAGATTTTTATTTATTTTTAGTCTACCCAATATACATTATTTATATTTTGAATATTATTTGTATTTACTCGTTTTTTATATAAATTTTGTTCAGAAATAAGAAACCTGAGGAAAAATAAAAAGTTCTTTTAAATACCTTCAGATTGTAAATTCTTAATAACTGATTGGTTTCGTGAGAATCATGAGATTGGATAATATTTTGCATCACAGAGTTTTTTAAATTAGATTCGAAAAATTACGTCTAAAATTTTTAGCAGTTATCATTTTATATCAAATATCAATATAAATATATTTAAGTGCAGATTTCTGTTAAGATCTGAATTGTTAAAAGTGTACATTTTCTGAAATATATTACAAAAGTATCTTGTCCCAACTCAATCACAAAATCAAATCACTGGAACGGGATTGATTGTTTATCAAGTAATATTGGTCTTTATCTAAACAATGAAGTTATATTTTAAATTATTTCGTAAAAATTAAAATTGCAACATGATCTTCGTAGATCCTTCCTTAATGGGACCATAATATCACTCATTTCTTATAAAGACTATTTTACTATATATGTTTCTATATTTATTAACTTCTTTTTATTTCAAAATATTCTAAAAATAAGTTAAATCACTTAAAATGCAAACTTGTGATACAAAGAATGAAAATATTGTTTTTATGGTCTGTGTTTTTTTTTGGATTATCTGAAACTCTTTAATATATATCAAGTACACGTGCTGAAACTAATAATGTAGAACAGACAATCAAATGATCCAAAAGGATGAAAACTATCAATACAGGAAAAAAATAATTTTGTTTCATAAAGTAATACGAATAAAAAAATGTAAAATAATAGTTAAAATAACATTTTATTTTACCAGAGATTATTTAATTTATTTATTTAAAAATATTTTGTATTAAAAAGTATTCACTTTTGTAATTTATTAAGAAATCGGTCTTCGCAATCTGGTTTTTACAGTTACATAATCTAGAATTTAATAATCATTATATATATATGGATTTTCATTTAGTAGAAATTAATTTAATGAGGCAATAGACAAGACAAAGAAAAATAATACATTTCTTGCAGAAAATATTATACGTTTGATAACAGAGTAATTCTAATTTAACGAAGTGAATACTATGTACATATTTGTTGTGATTAGAATTTTTAATCTGAAATGAATTGAGTTTTTTCTAATTACCTTTCTATGTTTTTGAAAGGAAACCAGTAATTATATATATATATATATATATATATATATATATATATATATATATATATATATATATATATATATATATATATATATATATATATGTATATATATATATATATATATATATGTATGTATGTATGTATATATATAGATAACGAAATAATTAACCGCAAGCTGAAGTTATGCGGTCGAATAAATTATTTTCTGTGTGAAATTGTATTGCATAATTTCATGAAAATGTATACAGATCTTCTACTTGCATCATTATAGAGAATACAGATGAGTGTTTATTATAAGAAGTCTTACATTATATTATAAGACAAGAATACTGTCTATATTCGACGTCTATGTAGAAAGTAAAATAGAATTGAAATAAAAGATGACTAGAAGTTGTTCACACTTGAGTGGTAAACCTCATTGTGTTCACACCAGTGACGGAGATCTGCGTTAGTTAGAAATTCTTAAGCAGAAGACTTCCGGGTTTCGACAGATGAGTTGTCCGAATCTCTATTAAAAAAAATAAATTAGAAATTGTTGTATAATATCTATTTGGCACTGTTTTTTTAAGTCATTTATTTATAGCGTTTGGTTTAGAATTAAATTCTTTTTAAAGTGTAATCTGAAAATAATCTACTTCTTTGAAATAAAAATTAAAAGTTCTCTATAAGTCTATTAATTTAAATATACTGCAGGTTGAAGATTGGAATTAGGTCTTTTAAATATCTTCAAGTATATATCACACGTTTTATTCGTTTTTGGTTCTAAGTTATATAAAATATCTACAAAAAATGTTACTATTAAAAATAGACAATTTTTCTTTTAAGATAGAATCCAAATTTAAAACTAGCAAGAAATAAAATAAATCTCTTATAAAAACCGCATTGTTTTAATTATTTTCAATGAACTGAATGAATGGTTATTTGAAAAATTAGGCATCTATTTTAAAAACTTTACGTGTTTTGTTAGTAGAATCAAAGTGCTTAAAGGATTTAAAAAATAAAAAAAGATCATATTGTCACGAATAAAAATAATTATCCAGTACATAAAAATAATTTTTTAAAAAAATGTGTGAAAGAAAAATATATCTTCATAAAATATGATCCTTGATTTTTGTCCTTTTTATTAAAATGCTTTAGTTTTATAACTACATTTTATAAATGTATAAAAGTATTAGTAATAGTTTATTGTTATGAAAATATTACATTTGTTAATAAAAAAAATACGTTTTTTTATTGAAGACAAACATGTGATTTAAAAAATTATGTAAAATAATTTATTTTACAATGAGCTTTTCATTTCCCAACAAATCGCAATTTTTCAGACTAAAATTGTTTAATAATTATTTATTGATCTTTTTTGATTGCAACTTAATCGCATTTCGATGACAAAGCCATCATCCTCAAAGCGCTAAGGTATAAAAAAATATTTTTTAAAAAGATATTTCTGTATCATAAAAATAGTTCAGACACTGTAGCTAAATTCATTTTCGCAAATGAATTGTTTTTTCACTCCACAAACCACACCAATATTTTTATCAAAAATATTCAGTGAAATTATTATCCATTATTTTCGATTATCGCTTATGCGTATAGCGATAATCAAAAATATCAAATCATTTAAAACTTATAAATTCCCGTACACAATTTTCAGCTGCACCTCTTATAAAAGTAGTAATAAAAATATTGCTAGTAAATATCTAATAATTAATTATGTAAATATATATTTGCAAACTATCAGAAAAAAATATTAACAGTATTTATTTCCTTCTAAAACCTTATTTACAATACAAATAAATAATAAATAATTCCTGAATCATTATATTTTCTTAAAGAAATAAATATATCTTTTACTGGTGAGACTGAAATGAGATTATAAATATATCATTTACTACTACCAGTAATAATATTGTAATATTTTATAAAATAAAAGATTAGAAGAATATTACTGCTTTTTAAGGTATGTCTATTTTATTGAAAATAACATTAATTTGTATCAAATTTAATATACATTTTCTAATAAATGAAATATTCATTTCTTGTACTATTGTATACTTATATAAACTTGAGTTTGTCTCAAAGATGATATTCATTTTTGATTTTAAAATCGACATTTTCACTTTATAACAGCAATATTTTCCTAGTGAAAAATAACAAGAATGAGTAGTAAACTACTACTAAATACGATTAAGTGCTGCTTAAAGGTCCGATATTTTAGATTGTTTGAAGATAGTTATTCTGTCAGCTGTGTCGCCTTATTATAAATATATGTAGCTTCTGTAAAATTGAAATAATTTGTAACGAGACGATATTTGATTATTTTGAAAAATCGATAATTTTACTACTCAAATTCATCTTCATGACGAGTATACTTTTCATACACAGCCAACAGGTTAAATAAATGAAAAATTAACTCGAATCTAATATAAATACAATAAAAACGAGAGAATTTTTAACAAATCTATAAAACTAAAACTTTATTTTTTATAAAATTATATTATTTCACTAAGAAAAAATAAATGTTATTCTACTGTAGAAGAAATTCTTTTGTTGCAATATAATTGTTGGTACTGCAACTAAATTCACTTCAACGAATGTACTGTACTCAGCCCACGATTACTTTTTTGGGATTAAAAATGTCTAATTGATTAATGATCATTGACTATTACTTATGTGCATTTCAATAGAGATATCATCATCCCGATAACGTAAAGATAGACATATTTTCAGTAATGAATTCTTTTTTCACCCTACAAACGACGCTAAATTTTTTCGATCGAACACATTCAATTAATTATTATTGACTATTTTTGATTGTCGCTATGCGCAAAAGAGACAATCGAAAATAATCAATAATAATTTATTGAATATTTTTCATAAAAATCTGGTATGGTTTGTGGAGTGAAAAAACAATTTATTTGTGAAAATGAATTTAGCTACAGTGTCAGAACTATTTTGTGATACAGAAATATCTTTTTAAAAACTATTTTCTTTAAATAAAGATTTTTTTATGCTTTAGTGCACTGAGGATGATGGCTTTGCCATCGAAATGCACATAAGTTACAATTAAAAAAGGTCAGTAAATAATTATTAACCGATTTTAATCAGAACATACTTTTTATTTATTTTTAATAATGATTAACACTGTTCAAATATTTTTGGTCATTATTGTGAGATATTATAGATGATTATAATAATTCATCTTTTTAAATTTTTCATTACTTTTGGAGTTAAGTTCATTTTCTTTATTAATCTAGTCTTGTTAAAATAATTATTTTACTATATTTTTCAAACTACATGGGCTGGGAACAAATAAAATTAATTACAAAAAATAAAAGATGTCCTCTACAAAGTAGTCAATGTTGACTCTAACGTAATTTCTATTCTTTTCTTCACTATTTGAAACATTTTTAAAAACCCTCTTTGAGAATGCTTTTTATTGTTCTGTTCTACGCTTCTTTATTAGTTCCACATTCTCAAAATGGGTTCTTTTCTGCAACTTTTTTGGTTTTGGAAACAGAAAAGGTGAACTGATGAGATCTTCTGATTAGGTGGGTGTTCAGTCTATATGATTTCCTCTTGGGATAAAAAATTCTCCTCAACTCCAATCTTTTACAATACATTTTTTCTCTCAAAACCTCCAAAATATCTCTGTAGAAGTATTGGTTTTCTCCACTGTAAGATTTATGATTCACAATATTATTAGTATCAAAAAATGCAACTATCTTCGCTTTGAAGTGTGGTGTTGAGGTCTTATCTTCTTCGGTCGGGATTAGGCTGTCATTCTCCACTGTTTGTTTTGTTTTTTACTTTTAGGATCTTACTAAAAAATCTATGAATCACATATTAATAACATTGTTTAAAAAATCTTATTTTCCAGATCTTTCAATTCCAGAGCAGTTTTAACACTTCCTTTTTTGTTCATGTGTTAGAATTATTGGTACTATCTTCGCATACATCTTTCTCATGTCTCATATTCAATTAAAATCTTGTAAATTGAATTAAAATACTTTATCGTGTTAAGAATCTTAATCATCATTTTGATAATTGAACTACGATCACTGCGTCAAAAATTCTTAGCTCCTTTAAAGTCAATTCCTGTTTTAAATTGACTTGAGATCTTTATTACGTATGTAAAAGTATGAAAATTCCGATATTATGTGGATACACTTTATATTAGGTTTATATACAAAAGAGGTATGAACATAATATCTAATTCTATAATAGACATAATTCGATAATTATGCAAGTCTAAATGATAAAAGTTTTAAAAACGATTCATTAAAGTAAAGACTATTAACCAAAAGAATGTGTAGCAATAAATACAAGATGTTTTCGGAGATGAAAGATATATCCGATTTATTAAATTAATTGATCAAAACAACTACTTCAATAACTTATCGATAAAGAGTGTAAGAACATATTTGAAAAGCAAACAGGTGAGAATTTCAGACAAGCTTAAGAACTGCTGAATTAAAATGTGCGAAATTTAAAAATGTTTTATTTCAATTGCTGTTTTTGTATTAAATAATAATTTATATCGCGTGTATTTAATTTATAGTCTTGGCAGATTAAAAAAAATCTCTTAAAAGAAATATACATATGTTAGTTTTTTTTCATAAAATAAATATAATTAAAAAATGTTTAAGCCTTCAAGTATTCTATATTTTTTTTTAAAAAATATGTATTTTACTTGTCTTATGATTGTCTTGTAGGAGTTTATATTTATTTATACCACTTTTTATTTTTAAAAGTGTGTTCAGACTAGTAAACAATAAAATTAAACTCTTAAAAATGCTTTCTGATAAAACAATTCTATTGAATTTGTATACAAATCAAAACCTGTAGAAAAGAGATGAGATAGAAAAAATACTACTTCAAGGTCGTTTAACTCGAGAAAAAATGTGAGAGAAGATTAATCTTATTGTCAACAATACATGCTCATAATCACGTGTCAAGGTTATCTATGTTTTTTTAGCCACCCTTATTTTTTATAACATCTGGAATGAATTACATATTTTTTCTTGATCTCTCCACTCTTTATGTTTATATATACATTAAATTTAATTTGCAAAATTAATTGAGTTCAAAAATGATTGATTTTTGTATTCTTTTCATTGCCAGACAGCTGATTTACTTTTAACCTAAATGTCAATCAATGATTATAAATAAACAATAGTTTTAACAATAAATATTATTTACAACATTTTGAAAATATTCTATAATTATTTTTAAATAAATATTGAGATATTAAATTATTTCTTTTATTATTATTAAGAAAAAATATGTTTCGTAAATGTTGAATTAAATTAATGAAACATTTAAAAATAAAACAATGAAAATGATTGATTTATTTCCGATGAATATTGATTCCATTATAATTAATAACATTAAATTTATATTATATGAATAGTTATTGCTTTAATGTTATTTATTATTCGAATAAAATCGACTGTTTATACATTAAATGAATTAATATACGACCGAGAACTGAAAATTATTTTCGTATTTAATAATATATATTCAAATTAAGAAATTAAATTTATTAAATATGACTATTAAATTTTAGTAAAATTAATTTAACTATTTTTTAAAATAATTAAAGTAGTACAATACAATTAAACAATCATTTTTTAAAGTTTTAAAATGAATATTGTCTTGTTTATATTTACAATTTTAAATGTGTATTTAATCGAAAAAATATAAACAAATTAAAATTTTATTTTTAAGGTTAATGTATACAATTAAAAACATATTTAATAATTTAAATTTCTTATATTTCCTGTACCATCTACAAAACAATAGCTAAGTTTTTAATTATCAAGCATAGATGTAAACAAAAAATATAGTCAGCTATACCGATTTATATTCTGGCTGGCTGATTCGTATCTGTACTAAAAGTAGAATATATATGTACTAGATGCCAGTCTATATTACTTTTAAACGTTCTTCTGAAGAGGTTCAGTGACTTGCGTAACATTGGTTCGAATTCTATTTCATACCTAAATAATGTTATAAGAAAGTAATATTTTTTAAAAATGATTAACACTCAAACTGTTATCACTTTTGAAATTGTTCTGCAATGGATTTAATATATATATATATATATATATATATATATATATATAATTATATTATGTTTTTATATATACAGAGCGTCCCAAAAAATGTATACACATTTCCAATGATTATAAATTTAGTATTTATTAAAGTATAACTAAGGTTAAAACTCCAAGTTAAAGAAGAAAGACATAGCATTTTTTTAGTTATCGCAAGTCCACAACTTGATGACCGTTCTGGTTCAGGCATTGTTCATAATGTGGAGCAGTGGAATCGCAAATAAAACGAATGGTTTGGTTTGGTATTTGGGCGCATTTTCTTTCAATGGCTGCTCTCAATACATTAACTGTTTCCAGTTTTGTACCATAATCTTTATCTTTGATGAGTGTGTGTGTGTGTAAAAAGTCCATTGGCGTGAGGTATGGGAGTGCGGGGGGTATTCAATAATACTTCTACACTCAATTCATCTGTTCGGTACAATTTAATCAAGATATCACATCATGATGGTAGTGGAGAGGTGCACCATCTTGTTGGAAATAAGTCTTCCCTATCCCTAAATACGAATGCGTGGTATGACAAAACCCTGCAGTAGGTTCAAGTAACCGGCACTAGCCACAGGGATATGAAAAAAGAATGGTCTAATTAAAACCCTTGTCGACAATCCAAACCACACTGTAATTCTTAGTAAATTAACATGATGTCGCATTCTCAGATACCCAGTAGCTGCAATTGTGGCGATTAATTGAGCTGTTTAATTTAAATAACGCTTTCTAAACTGTTTTTGCATTTCAATAACGTTCTCATACTTCCAATAGCACCTCACGATACATTTTCTTTTCTTGAAGTTTAGTCTAAGATCGTTCATTATTATAAATCAGTTTTACCCGAGAAAAGAAGAAAATTAAGAGCGTTATGAACTGCTAAAATCTGTATATATTTTTTGGACAACATATATATATATATATATATATATATATATATATATAAACTACTATTTCATTTTCATATTAAAAATAATTCAACAAAAAATCATAAAGCAGTGTATTCGATTAAGACTTCAAATTCATCTAAAGCAATTAAATTTTTAATACTATTATAATGAATTTTAATAACATTTTTAGTTAAAAACTGTATATAAACTTGTTTGCTTATATTTAAAATTTAAATAAAAGTATTTGTTGTTAGAAAATCAATATGTAATTTAAAAATATTATAAATAAGTTGTCTTTCTTAATATTAGCTTGCCAATATGTTTATTAATAAATTACACTAGCTGCACTCATTTGTGAAATTAATATCAATTCGGCAATTGATACCAATTGTTAATTATTAATTAAATGCGGATTATTATGTATAAGCAAAATGAATACAAGATACCGTAAAGAAAGAATTAACTTTTGTATAGTACTGAAATTCATGTGAAATTTTTGATTTAAGTGATTGGAAGTAAGAAAATGGGACGAATCGTAAGAGATCATTACTTTTTATAAATAAGAACACATACACACTACACGGAAATATTTAAAATTATATTTGTATTGTATATTAAATTTAATAAAATAATAATATACTACATAGTGTTTCTCAATAGTTTTATCTTGAAGAAACATTTAAATTATTTTTTTATATTCTAAGGAGCTCGTATATATATATATATATATGGTGTATCATGTACTTTGCGTTATGTAATTAGAAAAGAGATACTACATAGTAGTACTTCACAATTAAAATGAAATCGGTTTCATGTATATTGTGTGTTTAGTAATTTTTATTCTTAAGCATTTTTCTTATATATATATATATATATATATATATATATATATATATATATATATATTAATTATCGATGATAACAGATTAATTATATTCTAATTATTCTGTAAAGATAGAATATTCATGTTAATTTGTTAACTTTTTCTGTCTTATTTATATAAAGTAGTATTAGACAAAGATATACTCTGTATTATAATGCAAGAATATTTGAAACAATTGGTGTATGTATATATATATGTATAAAATTATGTTATGTTATACTAAATGTTGTATTCAAGTTGATAGTAAGAAGTGCAATTCTACAAGGGTATCAAATGAAAATATTAATTATTCATTTTTTCATCATGTATTGCAAGATAGTGCCATACAATTCTACTATCAACCTATTTCAACCTAGTCTCCATTGCGTTCAATGTAAGTCCTTAAGTGTTAAATTAGTGCTTGAATTCTTGTAAAAAAAATTTTTCGGCCACGTGTCCAGCCATTCATGCACTTCCTGTTATACTTCTTCATTCGATGTGAAAGATTTCCTTCCTTTTGCTTGTTTGAATGGTCCAAATCTGTGGTAATTAATTGAATCATGGTCTGACGAGTACGGCGAATAAACAAGATATTAGAATTGCAGTTTTTCAATGGCGGTCACCTTAGAACAGGTAATATGGGGCCAAGTATTGTTATATTGTAATAACATGCCAGCATTTAGGAGCTATTGTCGTTTGAAGATGATCCCTGGTCAGAGATGATTTCTGAAGAAATCTTAATTTATGGGATTGGTGACTATGTTTTCCATCAGCATGTCATGTTTCAAAGTTTGGTCTAATTCACCCCAGAAGAGAATCAGTAGATGGGTGCGTGTGACCATCAAAGAACTGCACTTCGAATATTTTCCTCATTCGTCGTACTCATCAGACTTCGCTCCAAATGACTACCATCTGTTTAGGATACTCAAAGAAGCAATGGACTGAATGTTTTTCAGGTTGGATGGAGAAATACAACAGATGTTGCATGAGTAGTTGCATATCCGATCAAGATAGTTTTTCTAGAGGAGGCCTCAGTCATTAATTAGCGCTGGAGGATTTGCTTTGAACGCAACGGAGATTAAATTTGAAAATAACACATTTGCTGACACCTCTTTGCAATAAATGATAATTAACAAAAAAATAATAATTAACGTTTTCATTTGACTCACTCTCATTGTATTATTACAAAAGACAGACACGATAGAATTAAATACAGTTATTTCAGAATTTACACCTAAGTTCTGTCTTCCAAAAAAAATGCCTAGAATAAAATGTGGCATACAGAATAATGAAAATGTTGCTCCTGTACACACTATTTCTATAACAAATATATTTGTTAAGTAAAAATACACAAACATACATACATACAGACCTCTCTCAATTTTCTATTTTAACGAAAGTGTCAATAAGTTCTCGCTGCGAAACCACAGAAAACTGTCTTAACCTGTTTTTAATTATATCATAGATTTATATATATATATATATATATATATATATGTATGTATGGTATAAATAAGTGTAATATTACAAAAACTAAAAACCAGTGTAAAAACATGTTACTTAAATAATTGTATAAAAAATTAGTTTGCATTCAAAAAGATTTATGTGTTTCAGTAAATCTCGACAAATAAATAGTTATTTTATGATTATATTTTATTATGAAAGCAAATAATTTAATAAAAAAATGCTATGTTTATGAAAAATGTGTCTTATGATTGAGAAAAATATGCAAATTAAAACATACTTAGTTCTTTATTCATTAAAATTCTGTATAGGAAATATCTTACACCACTGTTGTTTTAATATGACTATATAATACATTATTATATTACTTTGTTATTTTAATATTACTGTGGATTCCCTTATATATATATATATATATATATATATATATATATATATATATATATATATATATATATATATAAGGGAATCCACTATATTATATATATATATATATATATATATATATATATATATATATATATATATATATATATATGTATATATGTATATATGTATGTATGAATGTAACTATATAATTATTTCCAATCGCTTTTAAAAAAATATGTTTCTTTTTACTTAATAAATATTCAGTTTATTATCATTAAATAAAATCATTAACATAACCAAAGTGTTCAAAAAATAAGTAAGTGAAAACTTCGTAGTGATTAACCCGCCACTGTTTAAACTTAAATCGTTTTTTTTTTAAAAAAAAAATGATAAATCAATTATATGAATAAAATATTATATGTATATTATTCACGTATGAGAAAAATTTAATTGTAATTGTTTTTTTAAATGAATTGTGTTTTAATACTAAAAAATGTTCTAACATTTTTTTTACGAATATTACATTGTATTATTCATAAAATAATAATTAATTGCATTTATATGTAAATGAGAATACAATATAAATATTCACAAATATGAAATGAATACGATAATATATAAAGTATAATTTGTAAATATCTTTTTCTGTTGAAATAAAATTGGAAATTCTAAACGAATTTTTTACAGAATAATAAAATTCAGTTCCATAATGACAAACTTATATAATTCCAACAGTATTGAACACAAATTATTCCTTTAGTCTATATGTTTCTATATAACGCACAGCAATCTTATAGTTATATGTTTCCAAGTGTGAGTGTATTATGTAATAATCTGTTCGATACGTCTAGCTGTTGTTTGACTAGAATATTTCGGTATTTGTGTAGTGTAGGAAGTGCATGTTATTTTTGATTAGCGGTAAGATAATATTTATTTAATTATTATAATTTAAATTATTTATCGTAATTATACGTATAATGACATATTTGCATATTTTATAAACACATTTTTTTTTCTGAAAAAACCCAGATGAATAATGCATAATTAAAAATGAATACTTTGTAAAGTTAAAACTGATTGAAAATAATAGTACGGGTTTAAAGTTGAAAAAAAAAGTGTATACTTCCTAACTCATACACACATGTGTATATATATATATATATATATATATATATATATATATATATATATATATATATGTACTAATTATATGTATATATATATATATATATATGTATATATATGTATATATATGTATATATATATATATATATATGTAAATATATAATTGTATATATATATATATATATATATATATATATATATATATATATATATATATAGAGATAGATAGATAGTCGAATATGTTTATAGTGAGGATACATATAACGAGTTCACGATTATAGTAAATAAATGTTTACATATATTTTTATACTTCCAATAAACATTCATTTTTATAATGAGCTCATTTCACATATATACCGAACCGGTTTGAACCTCTCGAAAAATGAGAGGTTCTTTTTTTCTTTTGTCATTCTTTGGTTAATTGGTGGTACATTTTATTTTAACACAGAAAATAGTATAGATACCAGTTTTTTAATATAAATTTTATATTTTGTTTATAAATAAGTGTATGTTATAGTATTTTTCACTAAATAGTTTCGTTGCCTTGACCGTTTTATACATTATTAATATTTTAATTGCAATTCTGTAAAATGTATTTGAATATTTAACAAAAACCTGAATACCTTTACAGTTGTTTTAAATATTTATATCAAATTATAAATATCAACATAAATTTTTGAAGATGAATAATTTTATATCAGTTTTTGATATCATAAAGGTTGTCAATATAGAAAAAAATATGTCTAAGTGCCATTTACGTATGAAACATGTAAGAAGTAATGATTTCCCCATGGAAATAGAACTTATCATAGTTTTAACTGAATTCGATAATTGGCTATTTGAGATTTAAGAGTGCGTCAACACCTAATGTA
>CM068316.1:9764499-9826999 GCA_034766995.1 Acanthacorydalis orientalis | reverse complement strand
CAGTAAATTTATGTAGAGTTTATGTAAAATCAAACTGCACACACTAATTAATTTAATGATAAGTGTATTTTATTTAAAATTAATATTAGACTCTGATACAATGAATAGAAATGATTTAATTTGAATTATGGGTATCGGTACAAAGTCTAAACTCGGTGTGTATGAATTGCACTGATTTCTGGTACAAGTTCTGTATATATAAATTACAATGTGTTTTGGAGCACTGTTTTTCGTATAAATTAATTTTTGTAGCACTGGTCTGTGTATGAATTACACGGTCTTTTGGAGTACAGTTCTGTATATGAATTACACTGTGTTTGGAGCACTGTTTTGTGTATGAATTACACTCTTTTTGGAGGACTGTTCTGTGTATTAATTACACTGTGTTTTGGAGCACTGTTCTGTGATGAATTACACTGTGTTATATGAGCACTTTGTATACTGTACTCTTGAACTTACTTCTGGACTTATTCTTAAACTTCCTCTGTTTGCGTGTACTCCACTTACTCCCGGACTTGCTCTTATGTGTGTATTTGTGTGTTGTGCACATTTTAGTGGTTTCACAATTTTATATTTATACTGTTTTATTTACCGTTAACTAGGATTGTAAGTAACATGTAGTTCGGTGACAAGTTTCATGTTATTCTTGGTTGCAAATCATGACAATGGTTACAATTATTAAATGTTATTTGATTGGTTATTGATTGTAGTTTCAACGCTATAGGTTTTTTATAGGTTTTTGAGGAAGAGTACGTATAAATCTGAAGGCTGTTGGACCTTGTTGAACGTGTACGGTTAATTCGAGATTAACTGAAATATTTGTACTTAAAACATAACATCTGCTTTTCAGAACGTTTAATAGTATAAGAATATAAGCAATAATTAACGAAATTGATAATCATGTTATAAAGTTGTGAAATCCTTGAACGTTTTCGCGACAAACGATGGGTTTCATGATCTTTTTATTTCTATGCGATATTTGGTTTTTTGGTGAATAGTTACCGGTGCTTAAATTTATTTTTAACATAATTTTTATAGTTTGAGAAACCAAATTGTTTTACTGTTGTACTATACCTTTTGATTGTTTTAAAAATATTTCATGTAAAAACGCACTTTATTCACTTTATGATGATGACAAATCGACTTTAAAATGATATCAACATGATGAAATGACACTTTCACTGAAAAAATTAAGGTTCGAATTCAAAAAACAAAAACTGCATATATTTTCCTACCAACCTATTATTTGTATAAAATACTTGTACCCTTGTTATATATGAGTTTGTTATAATGAAGCTGTATATATATATTATAAAATGTTTAAAAGGGTATGTATTTTGTACTTGAATTTATCTGCATATTGATTATATAAGTACAAAACTAGTTAAAAATATTGAACAATAAATAAAAATGTATCAAATCTATCCATTCTCTAGTGAACAATAGAATTTACGTTTTGTATTAAAGAAGATAACAGGACAAAGAAGTTTGAAGTTTCGTCTGCGTACAAAAATATAATCGTTTTTTTTATAAGTAATTTATGTTCTTTATTTTTTTTTTTTGATTTCCTATTGTTGTTTTAAATATAGATTAATATAAACTTATAGAATTCTACATACATAATAAAAGTAAAATCATAGTTTTTTGAACTATGATTGAATTCGCTTTCATTAATGATATTTTCATTCCTTCAGAAGAGTAATACTTGAAATATTTTTGATCAGAGACAAAATTTCTTTCATTTTTTTTGGCACAGCTCGAAAAACATCTATCAGATGAAGAATTGTATGACTGGAAACTTTGTATGATATTATTCATATTTTTGTCATTAGTCATTTTTGCCATACATAATATATATACATTTTATATATAGGATGATTAAATTTATGCTTTCGCATGGAAATATTAAAATAGGGTGGAGGGGTTAAGAAATTCATCTTATTTTATATTTAGTATTTCAGTTCAACTCAATACTAAAATACTATTGAAGTATAATACTAAATGGGGGATACTTTTTTTAATTTTTGCGTTTGTCTTAATACTTTCGTATGGAAGCCTAAATTGAATCTCTCTCTCTCTCTCTCTATATATATATATATATATATATAACCACTAGGAAAAATATTGGAACCAAAAAACTCGAAATACATAATTTTTATGTTTATTATTAATTTGTTTGTTGTGCCTGTCTAGAATGAATTTTATTATTGTTTACAAATGGCAGTTTAGCTTTTTGTATTAGTAATAAGGAATGAATAAGGGCCCATTTCATCGTATTTCTTAAATAAAATTTGTTATATTAGAAAAAAGTCTACTTGTACACTTCATGATGTTATCTATATAAAATATTCAAAAGTGTTAATTAGTTTAAGATGCTTATTTTGAATATATGTTAGAATAAATAATTTTATAGTGCAAGACTTTTGAATATATGAATTCAAATTATGTTTTAATATTATAAATATTTTATTAATGAATATAAGCAGTTCTAATAATTATTATTTAGTGTATTTTTTTAAAGTACTTTGAGCTTTTTAAATAACAGTTTTCTAAATATTGTTTTTAATTAGATAGATTTTTATTAGTACAATCAAATAATCGTAGAATATAATTAAAATGCATTTAAAAAAGTACTTTTTAGATGTAAAATAAAAAAAAGAAATGAAAATAAATTTAAGTACTGTTTAGTTAATTTTCTTGGTTGTTATTTGTTTAATTTATTTTTTGGCAATTAATAGAAGATGACATCTAAGAAATATATTCCATAGATAAACCATTTACAATTATAATATTTCGTTATTCTTCGTTCTTTCAACTTTGTTGTTATAGCATGTATTTCTTCCATTTTGTCAGACAATATTGCTAGACTAATCGTTTGATAAGCTATGATCTGTGGTTAATACTGAGAATAGAAATGTTCAATCGTGACTAGTTTGATTTATTAGATAGTAGATCATGAAACATTAAGCAACACACATACAGCCATTCGTAAAACAAATCTCAGTACATGATTCTATTTATTATGTTTATTGGACAACCCCGTGTTTGATGTCGTATAGCCGTAGGCATTGTGAGACATAGCAGCGGGGCCACGGTGGCTACCGCAAACCTCCACTGTCCGGCATTATTATATTTATTCGATGTCAAAGCAGTATTCGAAAAAAATCCCATAAAATAGTTACGGCATTTACTGGAACACATGCATATCTTATCTGTCTTTTGCAATACTTTTTTTTATATAGCGACTTTTCAATTTTTTTAAAGCTCATTCAATACGTTTTTCTAGAAAAATACTATGAAATTTCTCCATTCATATACTTTCTTTAATCTATTAGTTTTTGATAACAATGTATGATATTTATTGATTCTGTCCTTTCATAATCACATTTTCATGAAATAATGCTAATATTCTTTTCATAAAATTATGTTTCTTTTGTTATATATATATATATATATATATATATATATATATATATAATTTCCATCACATTAATTTATATATATATATATATATATATATATATATATATATATATATATAAATGTAATGGAAATTATAACAGAAGCATTGATTATTTTATACATTGAAAGATTAATTCATTAATTATTAAATAATTGATAATTTCGTTATTTAAAATCCATCATTAAATAAACACCTGTTCTATATAAGTATTCCTACAGATTTACATTTGATCAATTTCTGTTTGTTACTAAGAAAGTCTATAGTATATTTTTTCGGGCGATAATGACTAGCTATGGATGCGCCCTAAAACCTCAAATAACAACAGTATATTTTTTATTATATCATCAATTATATTTATAAAATGTAATTGTAATTTTTTATTAATTTCACGTTAATTAGTAACACAGAGAGATATGATGTATTAACCCATTGCAAATGGAGATTTTTTCACCTCACCTACCAGTAATTAGAACATATTTTTTAACAAAATAGCAAGTAACAAATAATTTCAAATAAAATGATATAGCAATGTAAATAATTTCTTTATTCAAATGAAACTTCAAAAATAAATTTATAATTTCATGTTTTATAAAAAAATAACATTTTTATTTCTTAGATTTACGATGTCTCTTCAGAGGGGACAGTCGAGTGGACACAGTTAGTAATATTAATTACATTTAGTATAAATATATTCACATATAAAATTAGCCATATATATATATATATATATATATATATATATATATATACGTATACACACACATATATATATATATATATATATATATACATAATATTTTTTGAAGATAATCCTAGTTTGTTAGATAATTTGATTCCCTCTTTACCAATATTTTAGGATATGATAAATATTTAAAGAGAAATAATTATGATAAAGTTGAAATTTCGTATTTTTTTGATATTTTGAGAAATAAAAATGGAATGCAAGTTCGTAATTTTATAATGCCTATTATAATGCCTATATATTCATACCTACATAGAATCTCTCTCTCTCTCTCTATCTCTCTCTCTCTCTCTATATATATATATATATACATAAAGTGAAACAAATTTCAGTTAGAAATATATGTGAAAAATTAAATGTTAATTTTTCTCTTTTAATAAAATTATTTTGAAATGCAGCATTCGAAACATACGATTTTTGTATATTATTTTACTTGTTAGTATATTTTGCTGATAGTAATTTAATTCAGTTCGTGAATAAATGTTATACAACAATAAATTAATATTAAAGAGTAAAATTATAATAAATAGGTTTTTTTATCAAATTCACAGTTAAATAAATATTTAATTTTGAAAAAGTTCAATTAAGTATTTTTCTTTCCAATAAAATAATTGTCAAAAAAAGATTTAAGTAAAAGGGAATACATTAGTTACAGAAATAAATGTATTCAAATCAAATTTGATATCGAAATAAAAGGATTCTTGTCAAGACTTAGAACATGTCTAAAATATTTTCAGGACGGATGATACTATATTTATTTTATTTTATATGAATTGATTTTTATTTCACACACACATATATATATATATATATATATATATATATATATATATATATATATATGTGTGTGTGTGTGTTGTAAAGGATTTTTGTTACACACACATATATATATATATATACATATGTGTGTGTTAAATATTTTTAATAATAAATAAGACATATTAGTCTTTTTGACTGTGATAACTGCTATTGCATTTGATATAATTTAATTAGGTAAAGACATGCATGTTATATACAAATTGTTTTAAGGAAAAACTGCTCAATATTTATTATTTTTCTGTAAAGTATACTTTAACAAATATGTGCTTATTTTGAATTTAGATTTATTTACATTTATTTACATGTAATAAATATTATAACCGTAAATATAACTGTAGTAAATGATTTTTTACATTAAAGTAATCAGTAATATTTATTATTTTGTAATTATTATTTGTATTTACATTTTTTATTAAAAATTAAATCAAAAAAAAAACTATTGTACAACTATTGACAGTAATATTGCCAACAGTCATTTGTAGTCATCAATAGGAAATACTTTATCATATTAGAAAAAAATTTTTTAAGTAAACTTTAATTCTGATATCAAACTAAAATAATGAAAAAAATGTGATAAATAAAAAATAGGTGATGTACATATAGTACATAAATACAAACAGGACACACATTTGTATGTGTATGCATACATTCATATACACATACATACATACATATATATATATATACATACACACACAATCAGCGTTTAATCAGATTCGAGATAATAATTATTTATTATTTTATAATCTAGAAGTTTCCAGATAAATCTGAACAGTTTACAAAGAAAACAAATACTCTATAAGGACATATAAATAATCCAATGACAAAAGTTCTATACATATTTAATCATATGTGCACGACTTTATAAATTATTTTCTTATAAATTGCATTATAAATGCAAATGATCTCAGGGAATTATTTTTATTCGTACTGCTTTACCAACACTCATTTTTATACACGCTTATATATATATATATACATAAATACATAAATCTGTATGTCATAACGAATAAAAAAATGTCTTTTACATAATATTCATATATATATATATATATATATATATATATATATATATATATATATATACATACATATATACAATAATCACTTAATCTAATGTTTCTGAATTCAAGTTGACCTTACATTAAAAACTTGTGGACCGGAAGACAGAAATATTAATGTATAGAACATAATTCTCATATGTGGCATTAGAGCTTATTGTTTCATTATTTTATATTATTATTATTTAAATTGTTAATATTATACCATTATCAGGTTATTAAGTTTATGAAAAAAATGTATATAAAAACTGTATTAATGAGTACAGAATTTTAAATTTAAATTCGACTCAAGAATAAAATCTTCCATACAAAAACGCAGACGAATTCAAAAATATATAAGCTTTATCTAATAAAAATACTTTTTTTAGACATTATACTGTTTTTGTATAAGGTCGTTCATAAGTTTTATACTTCTTTTCTTTTTTACAATGTTTTTTTTTTGTTATTTTATTACTAAATGGTTGTTTGTTTTGATTTTAGAACTAACATTGTATATCTTTGTTTATGTGCTTTAATTGTAGTATTATTTTTTATATTTATGTATCCTCTGATTTAAAAAGTTTTTTGGCCTATTGTAATGTGAATAATAATGATAATTCAACAATCAAATATGATTAAAAATGATTAAGAATGAACTCACAAATTTCAGTAATATATTTTTATATATAAAAAATAAATCCATCAATTTTTTTTCGTGTAGCCTCCTCCTCGTAACACCGCTCTCAACAACACTCTCATCTACACTGTACAAGTACCACGTTAACCATTCCCATTCGGGTCGAGCCCCCCGGAGGTCGTCAACCGTAGCGAGTAGAGGGAGGAGCCCTTAATTAAAAAATCAATTTTAAGTATTTGAAAAATAGAATTGAAAGTTGTAACTTACAATTTTTTGAAACATTAAAAAGTATTTTACTGTTGAAAGCCAGTCCACCAAAATACTATTCTTTTTTGAAAAAAATAAATAAAATATTTGAATGGCTAACAAAACGTATCAATCTCACCTTAATCTAGAAACATCTTAAATTTTTAAGAAGATGCATTGATTAGTTTCGAATATATGATGTATCCTCACAGGGTTCACGTAATGAATCAAATTTATTTTTTTAAAGATTTTTATTACATCTGCACTTTGAACAATTGACGTTCGATTCACACAAATTTTATTTATCACAAAATGAACTCTAAATGGATAGTACTCAAAGATCTTATTTTTTTGAGTTATTTTCAATTATATAATTTAAGTATTTAGTCGGTAATTAAGTTATTTTGCACTCTATAGTTTTATCAGAAAATTTAATATTGACCAACCAGTTTCGGAATCTTAATTATAATCTCATACATCTCATACACCGGAAATATAAAAAAAATGTAAATATAATTACTCGCAATGTAAGAAATATAATTTTATAAAATAGATATTTTTTCAAGACTGAAAAGTTATGTCTATAAAATAAGATGAAAAAAATATATATTCTACTAAATATTTTATTCATGTGCTCTATTTATAAAACATTTAATCTAAAATGTATTTATTAATGAGTTTTTTTTTGTGTCGAATCTTCAGATCATGTTAATACCTACGAAATTATTAATGACGACTAAAATTACATTTGGATTTTAATTATTTATTTTCTTAGTTATCAAGATATATATATATATATATATATATATATATATATATATATATATATATATATATATATATATATATATATATATATAATAGAAATAAATTATATAAGAGAATTTTAAATATCTATATTTTAATGAAAATATTTTGATTTTTCAAATAAAATTATGGATATCAGCTAAATAAATTCGTAGTTTTTAAAAAATAATAAAATATCGATATATTAGGTTGGTAGACAACTCATTGGGGTTTATGACCTTCAAAACCATATACATTTTTTTAATTTAAGTGATTTTAAATGGTCCAGAACTGTTGGATAATTGCCTAAATTTTATGCAAGCTTTCGAATTGTCATGCGTGGTTCTGATTAAACAACGCCTTCAGTTGGTCGTTATGAACTGAAGAAGAATGCCCGCAACCTTTTTCATCTTTTAGGCTCCCGTCTCTAGAACGAAATTTTGTAACCACCATTGCACCGTACGTTTCTTAACAGTATCCACATCAAAACCATCGTTTAGTTTACAAGCAGTTTCTTTGCTTTATCACCCGTTTTGAACTCATACAAAAATTGCTCTTATTTGCTTCTTTCCGTCTTTAATTCAATAGCCCGATTTAAAATCAAATTAATAATAAAACGAAAGTTGATGTTACCAAAATACAGAACGAAAAATGCACTTTAAAATGATATTAATATGAACACAATGACACTTTCATTGAAAAAAGTTAAAGTTAGAATTCGGAGAGAAAAACCGCAATTTTCTTATCAACCTAATAGATTATTATAAATTATTTATTATGATTAGAAAATAATGAACTTTGATACAATATTAACTCAGAATAATAAAATAATTTCCTTTTCTAGATTTACTCAATCTGTTGAACTACATTCGTTGTGATTTAATTCGGTGAGTACATTTTTTACTGTTGTTGTTTATTTTAAATATGACATTTATTATTAAAGCTTGTGGTATTGTAGATAAATTTGTCTTTACAAATTAATTCTTCACTCATCACATAAACTATGAAAAAAATCTGATCAAAAACTAATTATTGACCAATTCTACTTGTTGCTTATGACATTTCAATATGCATCTTTAGAATGTTAAGGTACAAAAAAAATTAATATTTTAAGAAATAGAATTTTCACTGCTTTAGTATTCTGAGGAAGATGATGGTGTCTATATTGTAACAGACTTAAGAAATAATCAAAATGATTAATAACCATTTAGTAAACTTTTTTGATAAGAAAAAAAATGTTTTGATTTGTGAAATGAGTGAAAAATTAATCTGAGAAACAGAATAATTATTTTTTTATTTATAATTTTGCATATTTTGTTTTTAATTGCATTTGCTAACATTTGTACAGAATTTTAAGATCAATTAAATCGCAATAACAATTTCATTTACTCGACTGTACAGAGAATCAATTCTCATTGCGTGGGTAATACAAATTCTTAGTGTAGTCACTTGCTACGCCCGCTCAGTAGACATGTCAGAAACTTATAGAACGTGATCTTAACTCTTGCATCTTTGTCTCTTTTCCTATATACATTTTTTTTATTAAATAAAATGCACGCAAAACGTACATAAATTCTTAACTATTTCACCAATGTTTAGATCAATGTTGTAGATTACGTTTAATAGTCTTAATTTGGCAAAAAAAACACACAACAACACCATAGAAATTAACATGCTCTTTATCTGATTCATAATTATCGTAATATTTAAAGTAGGGTGCGAATAATTTTATGCAGAATATAGAAAACCGGTTAGCGTGGGAAATATTTGTTATAGACAAGTTTTATATGATTTGATGTGTTTTACGTTTATTATTATTCTAACGGGACTCGAACGAAATGAAATATTTATAACGCTGTGATTATGTGTTGATTTTGCGAAAAGATTACATTTTCTTGGAATGTTTTGCAACGAAGAAAATCTGTTTAATTATTACAAATTTATGCATAGATATTTACATACAGAAATATATGCATATATTTATATATATATATATATATATATATATATATATATATATAATTATTACTCGTTCTTATAAAATGAATTCTTTCACTTTCTGTCAATTTTTTAATTTTGCTATACTGTTTTGTATTATTTTAAAATAATATCCTTATTAGAATTCATGATATACTATTACTAACTAATACTTAGATTATTTTCTTGGTTCTTTGAGAATACAAAATTAAATTAAATCTATCCACGATCTTCTTCGTGGCTCTTGTCTCCAGCACGAAATTTTTGGAACCATCATACGTTCCTTAACAGTACTCACACCAAAAGCATCGTTTAGTTTACGAGCAGTTTCTGCTGCTTTACTACCGTTTTGAACTCCTACAAAAATTACTGTCATTTGCTTCTTTTCAATCTTTAATTCAGTAGCACAATTTGAAACAAAATTAATAATAAAACCAAAATCGATGTTACCAAAATACAGACCGAAAAATTCACTTTAAAATGATATTAACATGAACATGATAACATAACACTTTCATTGAAAAAATTAAGGTTAGAATTCAGAAAAAAAATCGCAATTATATTCTTATTAATTTAATACTAATCATAGTTAATTAGATTCAAATATAGTTTTTGATACAGTGACTCACTTCATTCCTTTTCAAACCACAGAAAGAACCACAGAATAAATTTTAATTCCTTTACAAACCACAGAAAGTTGTTCTGATCAAAACTGTTCAATAGTTAATTGCTTATTACTTTAATTGTTTATTATATTCCAGTTATAATAGAATTTTGATAAAATGATAGACGGTTGACCTATTTAAATTCACATCATTTATTGAAACCTGAGAAACAGGAAACTTGTGAGCTGATCTATTGTTATACAAACATAGGAAACCAGGCAGGTTATACTAGTGGAGCATGTTAAGAAATTCCTTTTTAACGACCACTCACTCGTGTATGTTTTAATGCTTAAACATTTTCAGCATCCATTGATAAATTATTTATTAAATTTTTAGAATTGCTTCAATTTTCTGCCATATCTGTGGATTTCCAATAGATCCTTCGTAGTCTCTAGAGTTTTATTCTTGGTCTTATATAATCGATCGTTTCAGTAATTATTTGTAATTTGCTCTCTGTCTTAGTTAAATAGTTTTGTTCACTCAGAAATGGTTACAATAGAATTGCATATTCAAAAACGTTTATCTAGAACTGATGAATCTTAGGCGTTTTAATAATTTCTTGTGTAAAGAATTTGTTTAGAATTTTAAAAAGACACTGTTTATATATATATATATATATATGTATATATATACATATATATATATATATATATATATATATATATATTGCAGCATATTTTAATTAAATCAATGATAAACATACATGCGAATTTTATGACAAATGTATAGTCTTATGAAGAGACTTAAGAAACCAATGATCTTAGTTACACTCAGGGTTTTTTCTACGCAGTATATGTCCTAACATGTTTGTTTTAGGGTAAGAATACAGGACAGAGGTTCAGATAAACTTTGATGTTTAATTGATTAACTAATTTAAATATTCATAAATTGTATGTGCTACTTGTATGTGCACATTTATTCATCTACATACATTTGATTTATTATTCATTTAAATTTAAATCTGAAATTTCGTGCTATATTTCAACCTTTAGATCGGTTATTGTTGTGTTATAAACTACTTATATTTTTCGTTTTAAGTGTTATGAAAAAAGTGGTGAGGGTGTCGACCAGATGATCAAAATATAAAACAAATTCATCTTTTTTATCATACGTTATATTCATTAAAAACGATTCTTCGCCAAATAAAAGGTTTAAAAAGCCTCTTACTGAAGATCATTATATTGTAATTTAAATAAAAAAATTGAGTATCAACTGAAATCTTAATCGATGTATATATATCTATATAGATATATAAAATACATACCCTAATATTATGAAACATGTGATCTACAATTATGATCTATATATATATATATATATATATATATATATATATATATATATTTATATATATATATATAAATAATTTACACGGCCGCATTGTCAAGAATGGTACTCTAATGCTATTATAATCATTAGTCATATGTATAGAAAGTAATATTGTTCTATGAACATTGAGGGCCTATGTATCCAGGCCCGCACGCGACCGGGCCGTCTTCTTAGCCCGCGGGCACTTTCAATATTATTTATCGATCGATAATTATAAGGCGGTCGCGGCGGACGACTTCGCGGCAATAGTTTGATTTATGTGGGGCGGAGTACCCGCGCCCCCTTGACCCGAACTGTAGTGACACGCGGATAGTCGCGCGAAATTCGCCGTTTGTTTTTATTTATGATTTCGGTTCATTATGCTCGGAACTGTTAAAGTATTATATTTACATATGTACTATACATACATACATACATATATATATATATATATACACAAAAGTATATATTTATATTCATCAGCGGCCACAATAGTCGTTTGCATTAAAGTGTTTTCGTACATCAAATTAATTAGTAAATGAGATGCAGTCTTCACCTATTAGCATATTTTTGTTTACTTTTATTTCCAATGGGTCGAGTTATCGAATCTGATTAAAACAAATTATATGTTACTCATTCAAGATAAGAAATGATATATTCTTATAAAAGAGTATGAAATTTGAATACTGGTTTTAATAGTTTAAACTTTTTTTGTTGCTATTCATCTATTCGTTGCAGAATTGTATATTCTAAACAAATTTTTGATTAATGTTCTTTTAAAAAAAATTAAAATAAAAATTGTCATAAATAATCAATAATACACATATTATATTTTTTTACTGATACAGAGAAAGAGAACTGTTTTTCTTGGAATTTGTTAGAATAATTAAACTGAAACATTTATGAAATTTATATATCGGTATTCTTATTCTTGTGGATCAATTATTTGGAATTCTTGTATTGTTTATCTTTCTTATGTTGTTGCCCTTTTTACAGACATAAAATGTAGCGATATGAAAGAAAAAAATATAATGTTTTTATTTGGTATTTATTTGTAGCAAGAAGAACAATATGTAAATGTTGGAATTTACATTAATTATTATATTATTATAATTATCATTCTAATTAAAACGTCTAGTTAGAAAAAGATTTTATATTTCAATAAACTTTTAGTAAGAAATTCTAAACATATAAATTTATATTTGTTTTTTGATGTTATTATCAATTTGTTTTTTTAACGCGTTTTGTTATATATTTGAAGAAAACATTTTATTTTTTAACTTTATATATATATATATATATATATATATATATGTATGTATATATATATATATATATATATATATATGTATGTATATATATATATATGTATATATATATATATATATGTATGTATGTATGTATGCATGCATACATACATATACATATACCTAGCTTGTTAATAGTGGAAATTAAGATTGAACGATCGATTTAGATCCAAATTTAATATCCGGTGTAGTATAAAATATTTCTATTAAATATTTTCTTTATAATCAAATTTTTTTTATCTTAAAAATCACAGCAAAATTTTTGAATCAAAAACATTCAATAAATCATGATCGATTATTTTCGATTGTTGATTATTCGCATTTCGATGGTAACACCATCATCTTCAAAGCACTATGGTATAAAAAAATCAGTCGAGGTACAGATTTTTTTTAACAAGTTTTCGTTTAGCTGACAGTGTCTGGAACCTCTGTAAACATGTAGTTGTTCTGTCGTTCCTGGAGATTAACTCCATTTCAAAACTAGACTGTAACGTGTTTTATCTAACAATATGTTGTGCTGTCATATGTCATAAAATGACTGCTTCCTAGGAAAATTGTCAAGGTACAAAAAAATTTTTTTTTGTACTGCGGCGCTCTGAGGGCGATTATATTGCCATCTAAATGCAGATAAGCGATAATCGAAAAAAAATCGATCATGATTTATTGAATGTTTTTGATCCAAAAATGTTGTTATTGTTTGTAAGTTAACCCTTATGTTAGTAACCAACTTTACCGACGTCTTTTAGCAACCGGGTACCCGGGTACCCACAGACCTGAATTTTCTTTAAGCTATTCATACAAATACACCGCGGTGGGTACCCGGGTACCCGGTTACTAACATAAGGGTTAAAAAAAGAATTCATTTGTAAAGAAAATATTTTATGTCAATGTATCTTCTTGTTTGCTTCCTTTATATATATATATTTTTAAGAAAATCATTTTGGACTAGAACGATTCGTCTGGATAGAAAGTATTAGTGTCAATGATTGTAAATTATGATTCAATAACAAATATAACCGACCTTGCTATACTCAATTGTATCCTTGATCAATTGATTGTAAAATAAGGGAAGTCAACAGATTTCCCCTATCTTACAACCAATTCTTCAAGGATAATATCGAGTGTCACAAAGAAAAACCGTAATGTGTCAAAAAAATAACCAGTATAAAATTTTATTTACAACTTACATTTATAACCGTGTTGCAAAAAACTTATTACTGAATTTAAGTTACATTTTTAAAACGAGTGGTCTTTAAAAAATACTTCTATTTTCTGAAGAAAGATATATTCAAATAGTTTAAGTAGTTTTTTTACCATGGCTTATTTTTCTTATAAAATGGCAATAACCTTTTTTTTAAAAAAATATTTTTATATTTGTAATATCCATTGTATACGTTTGTATATATTTTTTTATGTTTGCTTGTGTGATTGTAATCATCCATTTATTCTTATAATCAGAAGTAGTATCTACAGTCTATTTTTTATGTTTAAATATATGGTTAATAAATGTACATTTACTAGAATATATTTTAATTAGTATATATATATATATAAAGTTAACGTACTTTTTATCATAAATAAACAATATGATGAGTTTTAATAAAATTACAGTTCATGAGAAACTATTTAATCTCGAACAATAATTCATAAAAAACATGATATGTTAATTTATTAATTATTTTATTAATAAATAGTAAGTATTCTGTTAACGAGGTAATATTTAAGTTCCTGTACATTCTTATTTACACACACATACATATATATTTATACACATACACACACATGTATATACATATATATATACATATATATTTATATATGTATATATATATATATATATATATATATATATGTGTGTGCGCATTTCGCTAATTATATAAAGAAATGACTTTTGTTCATAATTCATTTAAATAAAATACATTTCCGTACGAGACTGTGACCTAAAGATCAACATGTATGATTTGTGGGTTTGAATTTATTCTGTGCTCTTTTTCCATTGAAGAATATTTTATTTTTTTATATACGCATTTCTTATACTTTACAATAATTTGTTGAATATATTTAAAAAAAGAATAAATAATTATTTTTATGATTCTACTATCCTTATACGATTTTATATTGATACAAAATACGTGAATTTGAAATGATTTTATTCATCAAATAAAAACATTTTTTTTATTTTTAATTGTATTGAAATAAATATAAATTTATCCAATATGTTTCTTTTTATTGATGATTTGAATTTTTTATAACTCTAATATAATTTTATTACTGAATATTAAGAGTTATTACAGCCTACATATTTTTAGAACGAGATAATAAATTATTAATGTTGTATTGGCGAAATTTGGAATTTTTGAATATTTGTGAAATATGTGGATGAACGTTTTTGGGTAATTGTCAAGTTAGGATTTTAGAATGAAAAATATTAATTACTTATAACTAATTTTTAATACATAATATAATCTGTTATAGAATATTTTTTATAAAAAATATTATCATTTTCTGGTTTTGAAAGTTGTAATGCTGTAATTATATTTTTGCAAATCATTAAATAATACCTTCTTCTTTATTTAACCCCTTAAACGTTTTGTTTTATTTTGAGAATATGCACATGTGTGCTTAATTATTTCTAGATAATGCTAAGTATAGTCAACGAAAACACAGTTAATGCACTTGTTGTGAGATTGAGTTAAATTATAACAAAATGATACATTTTTTTGGTTGTTTCTTTGAAAAATTTTTAATTTTATTGGTAAGTAATTCACAAATCGTATTTCATTACTGTTTGTTGGCATTCATTTTTAATCTAAAAAGTTTTCTATATAGAACACACATTTGGTTTTTGACGAATGGGGAATAGTGAAATTTGGATCAGGATGAGCAGTAAATTTAAATGGTGCTCGCTCTCAACCTCTAATATTCCATTGCATATTTGAATTTTTATTTTCTTTATCGGGTTTATTACCTTCTGCATCCTCATCACTACTTTTATCAGAATACGTTGAAATTACTGATATTCTTTTCTGTGTTCTTGTATGTAAAACCGCATCTTCATTATCTTCTTCGCCCTCATCATTACTTTCATCAGAAGACGTTACAGGTATTATCGCTCTTTTCCATTTTCTTGGATGTAAAGATATATTTTCATCACTATCAGTAAAACTCATCTGGAAGGATAAATAAAAATATTATTCATTTTACAAGTTTTTTTGTTACACCCTATAATACTTTCTTTAGATAGTAGACGTAAGATTCACGAAAAAAAGAGAAAACTGCTTAGAAATATTGTAAAATGTGCTAAAATTACAAATACATATATATATATATATATAACCTAAGTTTTACAATAAATAGCAAAAGTAAATTTTTTCTGCATGACAAGTATACTCGACATTAAACAAAAAAATGCCATCTTTGCATGACGAGCATACTCGACATAAACGCTTAAGAGGTTAAAAATGCTGATACTAATTTATTTATCTTTTTTTAGAATTAGTAAATTATAATGTTTGTATTAATTGTGTTTATGTAAAAAATTCTAGAAATATTTTCAACTTTCTTCAACGTGATACTAATATTAAAATAATAAAATTGAGAATAAATTATAAATCTGCATGAATAAAATTTTAATAAAAATGGCAGCTATTTTTGGATTTAAATCGATAATTTAAATAGATGTAATTCCTTTCAAACAAATAACATTATAAAACAACTAAATAGAAACAGACAATCTTATGTTGAATAGCCTTATGTCATTCTTATTTGCAAAAAAAAAGAATCAGAAAGTGAGAATTAAATTAAAGATCGTGCTGCATTACCGGAATTTTCGAACTGCATCACCATCATTCGACTGTATCTTGTTATCTCCGTTCTTTGATCAGTCTGTTAACATCGATCCACGTTTACGATTCCCTCTACGGCGTAACAATTTGTTTCACGGATACATTTAACAAATAAAATGTATTATTGCGTGTATTTGTTGAGTGATCTCGATGACCGGACGTTGTATATGCAAATGTGGAGGGATGACCGCGCGATCAGTATGCGTGTAGTTTTGGTAAAGTGTGGTGTAGCAAGTAATGAGTACGACAGTATGCTCCGCTTAATTGCTCGTCGTTTAGGTGTGCGGAGAAGCCCCGTTCTTTTTTTACAAGCGGAAGTAAACGATTGTCTTAGCGTGGGATCTTCCTCCGCACCAAACATTCTCTTTATAACTGATGTGATGTATTTAATATATGTACACTGTACATGCAGAGCGGCTATAATAACTACACACGTTTTACTTCAACCCCTATCACATTAAATATGCAAAAAATGAATTATTTCTTAAATGTTTTTACATAAATCTGTCAATCTTGGAATTTCAAAAAAAATATTGGACGTGCCAGAAATTTTCTGAAACATTTTTTAGTCAATTTAGTTTATTAAATACTTCTATAAAAATTCTTAATTATCAATTTTTTATAATGTTTATAATTATTATATTTTATTTACAATTAATAGAAAAACTATTGTTATAGATTAATGATTACAGATTTATTTAAGACTCAAGTGGATAAATTCTCTGGATCGCTGGAATCCTCGGGTGTATCTCTTGCCATTTTTTGTTAAAAACATTTTTATCAATTTTAAATCAGCTAAAATATTGAATATATGAAAAAATAGCACCAAATTTGATTCTATAGAACACAGTTTGTACTAATCGTGAAACAGATATAGTTTCTGCCATACGCCATTTAAAAACAAAAATATTTTTATTCTAAGTATGTTTGTCTAATCTGTTTATATATATATATATATATATATATATATATATATATATATATATATGTATGTATTTTAAAAAATATATTAATTAAAAAATGTTGAACAAGGTATTTAAAATACATGTCGAGCAGTTACTGACTGACAGGTGAAACTCATTTTTTTCTGTTGATATTATTAACTGTTTAATTTAATTTATTTTCCATATTGATCTTAATAATACTTAGATTGTATTTAATAAATCATGAAATATTTTCAATTAACAAATCTTTTTTAAAGTTAAACAACAATAACGTTTGAATGTTTGTAGCTAAGTGAAAAAAATATGGCCAAATTAAAATTCAAGATTAAATTTTTTATTCATCTCTTGGGGAAGTTTCATTGTGGGTTGTATTATGAATAAAAATTTCATTTTAGTATGAAATGAAACTCTTACACTTTTACACAATTAAACTCTTACAGAGTATTTTCTTGGGTAGATATGTTTATTAATTATTTATTTTTGTTAGTCATAAAAACGATTTAATGATTGAAAATTTATAATATCATAAGCAGGATTTAATAAATGACTTTTAAAATACGAACAAAATTAATTATTACTTATAACATATTACTTAGGTACAAAATTATAAAATTCTTATTATTTTTATAGTCTTTTGTATTCAGAGAAATCTAATTTTTATAAATAGAAATAATTTGCATACTTTAATCACGCGTTTTATAATATTTTGATGTACAAAAAATAAACAAAATTAAATTTTTAAACTCTGTACTTTTAAGCATGTTTTAAAAAATCTTAATGTTAATTACATTCTAATTAGGTAACTAAATGGGCCCGTTCAAAATGTAAACTGATTGACAATTTTAATTGTTATTATAATGTCTATTAATATATGTTTTACTAAATGTATTTTACAAAAAATAAAAATAATCTAATCGAAGATAAGAAAAAAAATATCATTTATCAGGAACTTGATTATTTACATAAATTTATATAATATATATATATATATATATATATATATATATATATATATATGTATATATATATCTATATGTATATATATGTACATATATATATATATAGATGTATAAATATATATATATATATATATATAGATTCAAGTTACAAAAAAATAAGTTTTTTTATGTTTGTGCTATTATTCTGCAAATATTAAATCAGGATTCTTCCATAAAGATTTTAATTTGATTGGAGGATCAAGTTTAGAAGCCTTGCTGTTAGATGCGAGAAATAAACATTAATGTTTGCATTATGGCAATGGTTCCTCTCATATTATTATTTCTATTTAAGAATTTTTATGAAAAATACACATTCTTTAATATTATATAAACTGTTATTTCTTGTTCTTTCTTTAATTTTATTCCACTTGATTTCGATTCGTGTGTTTTTCTTATTCTTAAAATTGAATTGAAACTAAGAGAAGAACATATATGATGAAATTGAAACAATTGAAAATAATGTGAAGGCAGTATTTAGGCATCAAATAGACGAAAACGCACAGCATTTTTGTTAGTTTCAAAGAAATTTTTTTCACACTACAAGCATTTTTCTGATTACAAGTTTCAAATAGTGATTCTTGTTCCTTTTTAATTGGTCCTTAATATTCGATGGCAATTGCGTCATTGTCAGAGGATGAAGTTATTTTTGTGATATTTGAGTTAAAAAAATAATTCATTTATTCAAGAGATTTTAGTCACAGTATCAGAACTGTATTGTAACATATATTGCTTCCGAAATTGTTAGAATGATTGTGAAGAAGGTAGCAGATTCTGATAATTTGCTTCTGCTTTTTTAATAATAGATATTTTGGATATAGTCTTTGAAATAAAAGATGAATTTTTGGTCAGATATTGTATGCTACTTATATTATGTCAAGCTAATTAAAAAATAAAGTATATATATATATATATATATATATATATATATATATATATGATGTAGTGTTCAGTGTTAAAAAAATCCATAAGGATAACATAAATAATAGTCATATAGAATATATTTGACTTATGATTCAAATGAGATTATTTTTTTTGTAGAGAAGTAGAAATATTTAAATTCGTTTTACGAAATGTCTGTAATTTATTTTAAATTAAATTTTCAACAGTTTTTTTACTACCTACTTAATATTTTACACACAGCTTCCTTCTGACTATTTATGTCGAATAGTAATGTTTTTATACCAAATTCTAATTAATGTATGCTAAAAAAACATCGAAGTCGCATCTTTTCAAAGAGATGAAACATTTGTATTCATCTACCGACGAACAAAAAACAGAAAAATGTAAAACTTTGTCCGTACACGTCTTTTGTGTACCGTACTAAATGTTGACTGCAGCGCCTCTTGAGATCGCTATCTGCATCCTCGACTTCCGGTCGCCGTCACGGGTCGGCGCGCGCGTCTGATTGGGGTTCCTCCTGTAACTGACACATCGCTATGCCTCACTTCACATCTCGACACCGCTTTCTACATACCAGTTTTGTACATTTAAATGACTACATACGTTTCTAATCATTCTCGTTTCGAACAACAATGAACGAACACTGTTCAGATATCTGCTTTTTTATTTTGATTTAATGTCGTTTAATCATTATAATTAATTGGAGTGGTAATTATCTTCATTATTTCTTTAATGATGTGTTCATATATGAAAATAATCAAGCAAATTCCACAACATACATTTCACTATTTTGTAATATAACGTTAATTTCTTACACAGATATTAATCTTAATTTTATTATGTAAGACAACTGATTAAGTTCAACTAATTAATAATTATTGAAGACCGGTAGAATATTTTTCACGAATTCATTCTAAATATTCTAAAAATTTTAAAAATAGTTTCATTTTTAATAACATTTTTTTTAGTTTTCATTGGTTTAATTTTTAGTCAGAGGAAGTAGATTAAGATTCAGTCTTAAGATTCAGATTTTTTTAGAATTATTTAATTAGTAAAAAATAAAAAGTTAATACATGCGAAAGTTAAATTGATAGACTTGTATGTGAATACAAAAGTATTTCTATCTTTTATCTCGATCTAAAATTTTACAAGAATGGTTTTCTTATAAAATTTCTAAATGGCTAAATGATTAATACACGAAAGGTAATATGTTAATATTCCTTTCTTTTATATAAATAGAATATTTAAAAACATTTAATAAAAAAGTTAAAATAATTATGAATGTGAGAGTAATAACATATTATTAAAAAAATAATAATATTTCATAAAAATAATGATTAAACTATAAAAGCAAGTTCAAGCATTTTGTACATAATTTAAAAAAATTAATTTAAATATTGATATATTTAAAAAAAATCAAATAAATTTCTAATATACAATATATGTTAAATGGCTAAATCCTGTGCAAAATAGATGTGTATTTCTTAAATTTATTATTTTCCCCTTAACTCATTTGTTAGATCTAGTTTGAAGTCAACTCAAATTAAGTCATGTCTTAGTTTCATAAATAATAGTTTTAAATAAGTATATATTTTTTAAATATTGGAAATTACGTTTTTTAAAAATATTATTTACTCTCTTAAACTAGTGTAAAAAATCTAAATACGTACAAGTTACAGGTTTTATTATTGAATTTTAGTATTATTCTAAAAGAAATATCAAATTTATGTAATTAGCAATATTATCCTAATATGATGCATCTATTGTAGTTAAGTCTTTAAAAATTATTATATTATAATCATATTTTTAAAAATTATAGCTAAATTCGTTTTCATTAATGATATTTTCTCCCCTATACAATGTATATTAATTTTTTTCAATTAAAAAAGTTCATTAATTGATTATCAACCGTATTTGATAGTTATTATTGCTCAATTCAATGATGATTCTGTCATCCTCAGAGCAATAAGACACAAAAAAATCAATAAGAATAATGATATTGTCATTGACATTTTTATAAACAATTAAAAATAACCAATAATTTATTATTGAACATTTTAGCTCAAAGAAAAGTTCATGTTTTGTGATGGAATTAAGAATTCATTTCTGAAACTGATGTATTATTCATATTTAAAAATGAAGCATTAACAAACGCCTTTAATATCTTATGAATTTATTAATATTAATATAAAATAATTTCCATACAAATTCACCATATGATTTCTATATAAAATATTTTATTTGTATGATATATTTCTTATGTCATTGTAAAACACTATTTATAATTCTGATTCAAATCCAAAATTCAAAGAATTTAAATTTGACGTTAATAAAATTCATTTTGAAACAGTTACGTTCTCTAGACAATTGTTTTCGAGTCATTGTATTAACATTTTGCTGATTAGAGAAATAACATGGTGATTGATAAACAGTTTGCTCCTGTTTTTACTTTGTATTGACTCAATTTATAGTTTGAAACATATTATTCATACTTTTATAAATATTTTCTATATAATATTAATTTTGGAAATATTAAAAATAGCGGTTTGATTGTCTGTCGCCAATCTATTGAATAGAGATTTGGTTGATAAAAAATTGGGTTAAAATTCAATTTATTAACAAATTGATTTGTTAATTTATGAAACAGGTATAGTTTTTAACATTTTTTAAATACTAATTTAATAGTTAGTGTATTTGTTAGCCATTTATTTTAAAAAAGTCAGGGTTAGCATTTATCTTATAATTTATAGTTGGAAAATTCTTAGAAATACATTTATTTAAAAACTAGTTTATTTGAAAATATAATTTTTCGATAAATTGTCTTGTATTTACTTCAGATCATGACAGATTCATTTAGATTTAGTTAGGTCAAGTCAGGAAAAAGCGAGTACAGAGAAAAAGGCAATGAATTTAATTATCTCGCTAAGATGTTTTCCAGTGATTAAACTATAAAATTAAATCTTTTTTTTGGTAAAGAATTTAAAAAGTTAATACTCATATTAATGTATTTTAGAAAAGATAAATGAATTTCAAACACACTCTATATTTATGTGGACTAAATAGTGAGAAAAGTACATATGTGTTGTGTTAACTTCATTATCCTTTCTCTAAACTCACTGGCAGGATTATACCTTGAACTTATTTTAGATTAGAAAATGTTAAGTTTGACTTGGTTAAGTTTCACCAGGTCCGTAACTCTATAATTCTCAAAATACAATTTTTTAATAGACACTTTTTAAAAAAAAACATTTCTTTGAAAGATAATTCTTCTATTTATGTTATTCTCCTATTAATGTTATTTCTGATCAGCCTTATTACAGAATTTATTTTATTTATATAAAATAAATTCCTGTTTCTAATTTACTAATAGTTTTCTAGACTTTTTTTCTGCGATAATTTTATTTGGTCATTAAAAAAGAGTAATCGATAACTATTTTCTTCTCTTACAGTTTATATTAAGAAATGAAATTGTCTCTTCAAAAACTTTAAAAGATTTATTTATTTATTAGAAAGAATAAAATTATAATTTTATATTTCTATTGTTATGATTTCACTCAGGCATTATACTGAGAGTCTACTTTATTTTGTATTACTTGAGTTTCTGTTTTTCATTACTAGTTTTGGTATGTGTCTTTTTTAGATAGATTTTATATATTTAAGAGATTTATAAAACCTATCTGAATATGGAATACTAGTAATTGGAATACTAGTACCGAAACTAGTAATTAAGGACAGGAACATAAATGTTTCATATGGATGGAAACTATGAAGACAATTACAATTTTTTTTTATAAAAAGTGACTTCAATTTTTCTGTCATATCTGACAATTCATCAAATTATAATTAATAGTGTTTTTTTATATAAAAAATATATTGTTATATCAAAAATATACATTTTTATACATCAGTTAAACTATTTAAAAAAATATTAAGAAATTTATTTATTTTACAAGAATTCTAGTTTTCTTTTTAATTTGTTGATGGTTTTAATGATATTTTTTTAAAAATTTATCTTAAAAAAAATAGTTTTATTTTATTGACAATGTTTTAACATTTAAAATATAAAAAAGAATCCACACTGAAGTCTATAATATATTGTCTTGCTAAATTTTAAAAAGAAATATTTACTTTTTATAAAAAAATAAACAGTGTTATATCTCAACTAAAATTTTATGTAATTTTATGTAATCAGTATGTAATTATTGTTATAAATAATATTTGTTTCTAGATTATGATTCAAAAGTATGGAATTTATATTAGAGAGACTTAATAGGAACATATTGAATGTATCAATTGTTTATTCTTAAATATTTAGTCATGCAACTTTCTCGTTCCTTCTTACTTAAAAATCGTTTTTAAACATGTTTATATTCTATTTAATACTTTTAACTCATATTTTCCGCTTTTATAATTTTTCAAATTTAATTATTTAAATTGCATGTATAAAAATGTAACTTTTAAAGATTCTTATATTTATTAATAAATCTTTAATTTTTCTAGTTAGTCACTTCAATTTAAAAACGAAAATTAGAGAAAATAAATGAAAAAATGTTAGTGTTAACGAAAGATTTAAATTCAAAATGACAATTACTATATTTTTAATAAAGTTTTATTGTTTACTCTTCAAGATATTTTCTAAAAGAAAAATCCGCTACAAGAAACTTCCTTATTGAAATAAGTACACCTTGTAATTAATTAGAAAGTAAACAAATAACAATTGCTGTTAATTAGATTTTTGAATAGAATCTTATAATTAGAGGAAGTTATAAATACATTTGTGTTCTAGCAGACGTTTCAGTTATACGTCCTTAAAGTTTAAAATTTATACGGTTTTATTTTTTAAATCAAATTTTACTTATTAATATAATTCAATTTGAAATTATTAACAAAATAATTTAAAAATAAAAACTATCAATTTGTTATCTAAACATTTCCAATTTCACAACGATTACAATCAAAAAATTCAGTAAGTACTATCAAACTAAATAGCATTTTTCCATAACAATACGCTATTATTTCAAGTAGTAGTTATTTTATCTTATAAATAAACTATCGTTCACGTTCTAGTGTGTCCATTTTTCATGTTCTGATTGAAACTTTAAAAATATTCATTTTAAAAAATCATCGAAACGAAATCATGATCGCAAATTATTATTGAATTTTAATGTGTTATAAAAAAAATCTGCTTGAATTTAAATATTGATAAGATAAACTGTTAACAATTTTGATTGTTTCCTTTGTGCACGATATTTTTCTTTGTTCGATTGCTTATCCTTCACGTGCAAATACCGTTTAATAATATATTTATTGATATCAATTTTATTTGGGCCTCTGAATGGGTTATTTATTTATATATGTGTGTGTATATGTGTATAATTAAATCATCTATACTTACAATATGCGGTCTTTTACCTTTAAAATAAATTAGATCTATTATCTAATAGACGTAATTATTTAATGAGAATCAATAAACAACAGTAAAAAGTCAATGTTCTTTTCATTTAAAATTGTATTTTTTCTTGTTTGTACTTCTAAGGAATTATTTGTACTAGGAAAGTATAATAGATAGCAGAAAATAAGGTTGTGTTACGGAATATTGTTTTATATTTATTTTTTAATACTCATGGAAATAATGAAATTATTTTATATATAGCTTCGTTAGAAATTTAGTTATTTATCGGATTCTTTTAGCCTAATTGAAACCGATATGTTCAGTTAAAAATTTGTCCAATTGTCAATATACACATGCCATGTTTTGTGAGGATATTATGGAATAGTATATACCATGTTATCATATTAACTAGCATTATTATACTAGCATCATTTATATGTATTCACTCTAAGAATAATTTTATCGAGAACACATTACTATTAAGATATGTATTCAAAAAAGCCTTATTGTGAGGAAAGGGGAACAAAGTGATAATAAATTTTAAAAAATGTGAGAGATTTGTGTCTTTCCTAATTTTTTGATAAGGTCTAGATAAAGGATTTTATTCTAATATCTTGGTAGAAAAATAATTGCGGTTTATGAACTTTAAATCATACAGTTTTTAATTTAGTCGGTTTATAGTAGTCCACAACTGTTTGATGACTAACACCTCACTTTTGTGCAAGTTCTGGAATTCTTGTGCGTGGTTTTGATTCAACTAACGTTTTCAGTTGGTCGTTATAATCTGAAGAAAGACATCCACGACCTTCTTCATCTTCAAGGTTCTCATCCTCAGCACGAAGTTCTTAGAACCACCATTGCATCGTTGTTCCCTATGTTCCTTAACAGTATCCACATCAAAAGCATCGTTTAGTTTAGGAGCAGTTGCAGCTGCTTTATCACCCATTTTGAACACATACCTAAGTTGTTCTTATTTGTTTCTTTTCCATCTTTAAATCAATAACACAATTTGAAGTAAAATTAATAAATCAAAGTCAATGTTACCAAAATGTAGACCGAAAAATTCAATTTAAAATGATATTAACATGGACACAATGAAATTACATTTTCATTGAAAAAAATTAAAGTTAGAATTCAGAAAACAAAAACCGAATATATTTTCCTACCAATCTAATATATCGTTTGATACAGAAGAACGTCAATATTTTCCAGATCATTTTTTTTGCGTATGAAATAAACGTTATGATTTCTCCATTATTAATGGACAATTATTTCATTTATGAAAGTATTCGCTGTAAAAGTCATACAATCGCATAAAAAACTATCTATAAAAATCACATTTGTAGCAATCACTTTAGTACCATTTCAGTGCATCTAGTTGTGCCCCTACATATGGCACATAAAGCATTGAAAACACATTTCCAAATCTTTCACAGTAGCCTTAAATTGGTTGTCAGAGTAAAATTTATTTTGTCTTTTTAACATTTCTGTTTTGAAATCATATTTCAATACTGGAAATAAGTATAAATCAGATTGTATTAGATCTGAGAGAAAATTGATGATGGCAGAAAATTGATGATGTTAAGTTTGTTCCACTTTAGGGGTTTCTGATTGAGTTTTGTATGGTTTCATAGTTTTTTGATAGCTCGTACTTTGGTCACAGTAATCGTAATCAATACCTACAAGATTTGTTAATTTAATTCTTGGAGTGAAACAATGAAAATAAATACAGTTTAAGCAACAGGAAGAATGTTTGATACTTATTGAAAGAAATCTTCATTTACTTTAACACACTTATTGAAACGTTCTAAAAGTTTCTTAAAACAGTCAGCAAAGATGTACGAAGAAACTACTTTTAATTTGAGAGTTGCATTTGTTTTAATATTTCCTATGTCCTGAAATCGTTTCTCTTTGACAGCAGTTTTCATTTTAGGAAAGAAAAAAATATCTACTGGTATTAAGTAAGACCAATAGGGAGGGTGATTAATCTCAACAATGCGGTGTTTCATGAGAAATGACTGCATAATTAGTGCAGAATGGGCAGGTGCATTGTCAGGCAACAAGAACTAAATACTTTTTCTAGAAATTGCAGTTGCACTTGAAAAATTCATTAAAATAATCCGTTCATTACTTCAACGTAGAATGCACAATGAACTGTTTGCCCTTCAGTCACTTTTTTTTACTGATCACATCCTGTTTATCGAAAAAGGTAATTGTCATGATTTTGATTTTGGATTTTTGCAAACGAAACTTTTTGGGTCTTGGTGATGATTTTCCAATCCACTGCATGCTTTGACGTTTTATCTCAGGATCGTACTTAAACACCCACTACTCATTACTAGTGGTAATGCAGTTATGAAAATTTGCATTGTCGTGACAAGTCTGAACGAAGCCTGCGTACGACTGAACTTTTCTCTATTTTTCTTCATAACTGTAAGACTATGCAGGACGAACTTGTCACAGATGTTCCTCTTTCCTAACTAGTCATGTAAAATTTGTCGAATCGTCTCCTTATTGATGTCAAATTGATTTTCTATCATTCGAAGTGTCATTCAGCGATCATTTACCACAATTTCACGAACTTTTGCTGTAGAATCTAATGCTAGCGTCACCTTGAACATCTTCATGTCCTTCTTTGAAATCTTTAAATCATTCAGATACACTAGTGCAACTTAAGGCGTTATCGACATATGCAGTTTTCAATATTTCATAAGTTTCTGTTGTAATTTTTCTTAAATTCTAGCAAAATTCAATATTCACTAGTTGCTTCATGACTACTGACAGAAATTCAACGTACGAGCTAGCTTCCTGTGCATATACTAACAGCTTGATCACTTTCTGTTGATAAAACTGTGAACTGTTGTATATTTTTACTTTTGGTTTAATTTCACGTGACTCCAGTGCTGCAGCACCAATACAGGTATTAAATTGCCAAACCTCGTGTAGTGTTCTAAATTCGTCAAAGTTTCAAAGTAGATTGTTTACAAAGATTCATTGTAGGTTCACAGTTGATCTTCTTTTCAATTTTTTCTCTTTATTAGAGTAGTGTCTATACAAAGTTCTACATTTATTCTCATCAAATAGCTTCTATTATAGTGATATTAAAATTTACCAAAGTTATAGGTGATGATCAAAGATACGCACTTCTTGCAAGAAATTCTTCTGACATTTTTTCTTTCAATTGTTATAAGCTCCTACCCATAACTTTCCAGCTATCTCTTATAATTAACACGTTGATGAACAGCAGTTATAGTCTTAGCTTTTTAAGTAGCTTATGTGTAACGATCGCAAGAGTAGTCATATTTTATGTACTCATAAAATTGGATAAATCTTATACACATGACATTTGTTATGAATTTTCCTAATATGCTCTATTGTCTCACCATGACTATATTGGTTATCATTATTTTTAATTATCATGTTTGATTTGAATTTAAATTTCGAAAGAAGAAATGTATTTCGTAAAATTTAACGTATTTATATATATATATATATATATATATATATATATATATATATATATATATAAACCTGAAAAGTAAAATACAAAGGAATATAGATAGGCACAACATCGAACAAAAACAAACATGACTAACGAATAATGTAGAGTATATTTCCCAAATAATATTTTCAAATAAACTCAATTATTTAAAGATACTTACATACATTATTTATTTTTTTGTGTGATGGAACATACAATAATAATAATAATTACATACATATGTACTAAATATAACTAAAACATGTCGGTGCTACAATAAATCAACTAAATACACGAATATCAATGAAAAATAATTGCTAAATGCACGACAGGCGTGCAATGTCGCTAGATTATGTATAACTGTATATATATATATATATATATATATATATATATATATATATATATATATATATATATATATATATATATATTCATTTTTTATACACAATTGAATTTTTTTTGTTTATTAAGCTTTGGTTTTCTTGGTGACCGCGACCAACGATAATAATTCTTAATTGAGCGAATGCTTTTAACAAATAAATGCGTTGCTGTGCAACGAACATCGCAAATAACTTATAAACATAACCCATATTTACAATAATTATAATTACACTACATAATCGTTACTCTGGAAACAGAACATCGTTTATAAAACTCAATAAGTAGTAGTTTGTGCTTCAGCTTTATTTATGTCTATGGAATTTTTTATATGTTTTTAGTCACATATATATATATATATATATATATATATATATATATATATATATATATATTTATATGTGAATAGTTTTCAAAGTATTTAATGTTTTTATATTGAATTAAGGTTAAGTGGAGCTCTTTTAAAAGTATGTCAAGTAATTACTTTAAAAACGGTTGATTGTACTAAAATATTTTTTGATTTGATATAATGTTCAAGGCGTGTCTGTGAAGTAGTAAGTATGTATTATTGAAAAATAATTAATAACAGTATTATTTTTTTAAAAAAAATATATAATGTTTTTTAAAAATTAAAGTATCTACTTTTGAAAATTAATAAATAATGTAAAAAGAAAAATAAACATTTTAGTTAAATTTATTTTTCAAGAATGGAAAATGTATAAAAACTTTTTAAATATATTTTATTACACATATATAATTTCTAAGATGTTATATATTAAAAAAAATATTATAAATAAAAATTACGTATCTAGAAATTTATAACGAACTTTTAAATGATCAAGGAATTGCTTTAATCGCGTTTGAAATTAAATATTTGTCGATCGCTAATGACTGATATGGAATTATGAAGTAGGTGAAGTAACTGTCAATATTAAATGATGTTCTTAAATTACTAAAGTGGTTGTACATGGGCACAGTTTTTGCGACAGCTATATCTGTGCGTAGAGACTTTGTTTTGTTTCTATATTCAAAGTATGTTAAATCTTTATTCAAAAACTCTGCATGTATAGAACCGCTTGTGAATCTTAATTAAGAAAAATAAAAATTTGTGATTAGTGAAATATAGTACTATATCAGTATAAAATAATACGTAATATTTTTCAGCACTTTTTCTACAAAAATAATTAGAATATAGAACAGGAGATTTGATTGACTTTGAGTATCATTTCGTTTTCTAAGAGTATATTCGTTTGATAACAGTAGGAATTAGAAAAGTTTAAATATTGACTATTATTATTTAGATTGAAAGTTTGAATTGATATATTTTTAAATAAATGAATTATTTACACAATTTTTCATTTGGTGGAAAAAAATTTCAATGTTATTAAAAGACTAATGTATTGTATGCTAATGTGTATAGAAATAAACGTTATATATATATATATATATATATATATATATGTATGTATGTATGTATAAGTCAATAAATAATACAGTAATGTTATATAAAAATCGATAATTACATTAAAGATTGGTTGTTTTGATAAATGTAATATTTTAAAAAAATGATCAGAATTACTTAAATTCAGGAGTGAATTTGTACAGTGATGGGCTATTGGGCAAATATATAAACAAATCTAATACTTTTTTTTGTGAGTGTGGATTTATACAATAACATATAAGCGATTTACAGTCTGAGATTGCACTTTATGGTTGCAGTAAAAGGACAGGTTAGGTCGGGATAAGTTAAGAGAGGTTAGAATAGATTAAATACAGTCAGGTTTAACAAGATCAAGTCAAATAAGGTAATGTTCGGTTAGATTAGTCTAGTACATTTCAGGATATGTAAAATCTTGTTAGGTTGAGTTGAATTTAGTTTAGATTAGGCTTGGTTGAAGTTGTATCAGGCTTTGATATGTTTGGTCAGGTTACATCAGGTAAAGATAGGGAAGGACAGATCAGGTTAGATTATTTTCAGTCAATTGAATGTATAGATAATATGAAAACCTTTTTTCAAAAAAATAAATATTAATAAAATCTGAATCAGTTTTTAAGATACATTTTTAAATAGTAAAAAATAAATTTTAGTCTATTAATGTTATTAGTGCAATATCAAAAAAATTATATAGTCATGGTTTAAAAACTATCAGAATTGAAATTTGAAATAAATATGAAAAAGTATTGTTTTTATGAATATGTCTTTTTAAAGTAATTAATTTCATACTTTTAGATTTTTTTTTAATATTTTAAATATAATACTGTGTATTATTTTATTGATAAAGTTTAAAAATATTTTCTAATTAATTTCAGTTTTTGAAAAATATAAAAACAAATTAAATTTTGATATTCGTACAAAAACATCCACATCGATATAAGCAGAAAACGTACTGATAATTATAAATATTTATAATAAAAAAATCGGTGGGCTGTATATCTTTTTCAACAGCTAGAATCGTCATCATGCTTACAGAATAATTTTAAATAATCACAAATTGAAATCTAATACGTTTTCCTTTCCGAACAAATGTCTGTATGTACGAATATAAAGCATGAGCACAGTTTATTTCTATTTTTTTTTATTTTTACACAGAGAGCGTTTTCTATTTAAGTAACGAAACAATTAATTAAATGTGGTCATATTTAGTTGTATAAAAATCGATAGTACATCAAATACTATTTTTTAATGAAATATGTGTAGATTTTTATTATGAAAAATAGTTGTTGATATATATATATATATATATATATATATATATATATATATATATATATATATATATAATCAAAGTTATTTGTAGATAAATAATTAAAAAAATATATATTTTATGATAAATAAAACAGTATTAAATCAGATTTTTATTGATGATTTGCTTGTAAATTAATATTTTGAATAAAAATCAATAAAATAAATTTAAACAAATTATTTTTTGTTCACTTTTATAGTCAAATTGAATTATTTTGAAATTACAGTTATTTTTTTTTGTAGTTCAAACTATGTTTTTAAATAAAACCGTAATTAATTATTTATAGATTTTTTTTATTCTGTACATAATTCAATACTGGGTTTGAATTACATCTTATTAATTTTATAAATAAAATTCCTTTCAAAGAGTTAAGGAATTTTTTTAATAAAATATATTTTTTATTTTTTTTCTGAAGACAAAATAATGAAATATGAGTTGTAGAGCTTTAAATTAATCTATATCAATTTGATGAACATTTTCGGAAATTTTAATATTCTTTTATAATATTTTCGTTCAGAATTTCATACGAAATTAACCTTTTTTCTAGAATACTGTTAACATATAAATCAAGTAGAAATATTTTTATCATAATTGGATTTGACCAATTTGCAGCTGTACAACTTATTAATAACATTTTGTCGAAGAACTTAATAATATTTAATAGAAAGAAGCATATTCTTTTATTTGTTTATAAAAAAATACCTTCCTCGTTCTTTATATCAAAAAAAAATATTATAAAAAACAATGACAATTTAAAACAATGAATTTAATTAATATATAAATAAAACAAACATTTAGGTTAAATTAAAAAAATAGAAATGTTATCAATTATATCAGTTTTCGATACTATCGATTTTTAAAAAACGTATAGATCTTATCAAAATATCTTATATAAAACGACTTGAAGTATTTCAGATGAGATACTATTTTTTACATAAAAACATCCATAAATAACATTTTATTAAACTGTAACAATAACATTTGACTATTTTACAAAATAATCAAAAAAAAATATAAAGATATACAAATACATTTATACATATACACATATTTAAATGTGTGTGTGTATAATTTTTAAACATTTTTAAATATACAATAAACTATTTAAATGAAAATTGATTATAATTCAGTGTATTTGTACATCGATACAAATAATCTTAACTTAAAAAAAATCGGTCGATTGATTAAATAAGTAAATGCGATTGATTCTTTTTTTATATATATATTTTTAAATGAATATTTTCAATTTTTTTTGTTTATATGTTTGTTCGTAGATCTGTGGATGAGTATTTAGAATTAAATAAAAATATATTTCATATTGGAACGTTTTTCATTATATTTTAGGATCAACTACAATACGAAATATTTTCAATACTTTTTTTAAAAAAAAAATATCAGATGGACTGTTAAATGTTTTATGATTGTAGATGCATTTGTATTGTAAAAATTGTAATTAGAGAACAGTAATTCTATAACTTGCATATTTTAAATTTCATATAAGAACTGAATGTGTTGTGATTTTTCATGATGTGTGACGAATTAACTTCGTTTTGTTATTGAAATTTAATGCTGTGAATACTTGTTGATAAAGTTCATAAAAAACGAATATGAAGATATATTTAAACATATTTATAAAAATTATGAGTAGCTTAATTAGGGTTTCACTTTTTTAATCAGAACTTGTTTAATTGAAACAATACATTGTGTTTGTATATAGACATTTTTTTTTAAATACACACTTTTTCGAATAGATATAATACTGATTACAACATTCAAACGTATAAAAAGTTCAAATCAATCAATTAAGTGTTTGTTCTAAATTTAAACAACCAATAAATAATCAAAGAATGAAAAAATGTTCAAACACAATAAACGTTTAGTCGAAACCAGAAACAGTATAATGTGTTTAAAATAATTTACGATGGAATTTTGTAAATATTTTGCAATATCTTTACATGATACAAAACGAAAATGATTGATTGTGATTCATAATTGACCTCGAGAATTTTCTTTGTTTCAGAAATGAAACCACACATACACACACATAATTAATTGTGTTGCATCAAATTATATTAATTTTACATTTAGGTTGGCGATGTAATCAAATGTAGTAGTTGGTCTTTATTGAAGAGGTCATAGGTTACAAGTAGGTCGTTTGTTTGTAATTCTTAAATTATTATTATTTTTTTGTTTGATTATAAATGAACATATTTACATGTATCTGTTTATACAATTGTAACAATAACGATGAAAGAAAGAAAGCATTTAACCTGCACTGTTGTCATCAATTTCTATTACGTTTATATATAAAATAAATTGTAGATAATAATAATTTAAGGCATTATGTAACCTTATTCTTCTACTTTACTGTATCGATTTGAAAATCAAAATAATTTAAATAAAATCCTATCAAAAGTATGCGATTTTAGAAAATATTTTATTAAAGATTAGAATTATAAATTTAATATTTCAGAAGTTAGTTTTAGTATTAATTTTCGATAGCATTTTTCCTTATTAATATTTATTATTAGTTATTAATGTACTGTTATGATTAATAAATTCTAATTTTTACAAATAAATTTTCATTCATTCTATGGATTATTAAGAATTCAATTCAAAAATGTTCAATAATTGATTATAGATCATTTTTAATTGTGTTTTGTAGGTATTTAGATGACAATGCCATCATTCTCAGAATGCTAAGATAAAAAAATCTGTATATTAGATATCTGTACTTTAGTGCTTCACTTTTTTTTGTATATTAGTTCTCTAAGAATGATGTCATCGCCCTCGAACATGGTATATCGACAGTCAAAAATGATCAATAATCAATTATTAGACATTGTTGATGAGAAACAAATTTTGTAGTTTGTGTGTAAATGAAAAATTAATTTGTGGAATAATTAATTAATGTCAAAACTATATTGTGTAATAATTATAATTTATTATTGTACTACTATTTTATTTTATTTCTTAATGATTACTCGCAATAAAAATATAAAGTTCATTCACGGATTAAAAAAAACTGTTCCAAAAAAATTATGAACTCTTTAAGGGTATATTAATAATTCTTGATACGAAATTGTTATTTTGAAATCTTTTTGTATTAAATAGGAAATAAGTTAATAATTTTGATTCTGATTTAAACAAATTAAAATAAACTTATATTTTTCTATAAGGAATAATTTCATTTTAATTTTTTGTCTTAGTGAATATAATTTTTGATTATTACAACATATCTTCTATTAATTATAAGAAGTTGCACCGAACTGTACTTTACATTTTATGAATGAAAATGATTTAAATTGTCTCTTGTAAAAGTGTTTGACATTTTTCAATTTTAACTTTTATAATATGTCTACATTTATGCTAATTGCTGGATGCATGTTTCAATTAAACAATAACTGTTTTAAATCAAATTATTTATGAAATGAGAAGAAAATTGTACCTAAATTCATTTAATAAAAGTAAATGATATTCAAATATTCAGTGCTAATATTGTTATGTTAGAGAAGTAAGAATAGTTGAATAAAAATTACATTAAATCAAACAATTTAGTTCTTATATTATCAAAATTATATATCATTGACATTGAAATGTACACAAGTAAGATAAATCTTAAATAAATATTTTTTATAAATTTTATTAAAAAAATACAATTGAAATTTATTCATATTCAATTTTGACTATCATTTTTTACAAACTAAGATCAATTAATATGGGAGAAGTTTTTTATTTAATACTTAGTAATATTGAAATAATTTGTATATACACAAGTAAAAAAATACTTTTTAAAAGCATCATTTGTAAATATTGAAAATATTTCGTATATTACATATATATATATATATATATATATATATATATATATATATATATATATATATATATATTATAGTAGAAATAGTAGTATTGCTTGAGAGGAAGACTTTAGGTTACAAAAAGTATCACAAAATCTATTGTTCATCAAAAAAACTTGTTCGCTACATTTGGAATGTATTTCTTTAACGCGTCATCATGATCATTAAATCGTCCTTCAAAAGTAAGAGTTTTGCATAAGGTATCATGTTTAACACATCCTCTTGATGATAGTTTTAATACGGTACGATGAGAAATGCAATACATCTGTGAAAGGTCACCGTCTAATATTACATAAGTTCAACCTACTGTTGAGATCTTTAGGTTTTGAAACACATTCATATATATATATATATATATATATATATATATAAAATTGTCTTTGAATATGTATATAAATCAAACAATATTTCACTACCGGGTGTTAATTGTCCAGTACACGAATATGAATTATTTGACATGTAAAAAATCATAGTCTGTGGTTCTTTCCTGGAGAAGGCACACAATTAGAATGTATTTCAGTCAAATAGTACAATACTTAGGTTTGGCAAATTTTTAGTTCAAGAACTCGTTATTCTCTCCATACGTGTCTTTATATCAAGTTGAACCGATTTCCAGATATTGAAGAGTCAATGTTTGAGACGATCCAATGTAAACAGAAATACATTTTTATATACGTAAACTTATTGCACAAGTAAGATTATAATTTAAACAATATTCTTAATTATCATGACATGAAATGAAACATTGGAATTTATTTTTAATGATTCTATAAAACATGTTCTTTTTTGTCGAAGCGTTTTATCAAAACAAAATTGAATTCCGCCTACAACGGAAATTTTTAAAGGTTATATATATATATATATATATATATATATATATATACACACACACACACACACACACATATATATATATAAATAATTAAACATATTTATATATAGCTTAATAACAAAGTATAAAAATTAAACCTTTCTAAAAGTTTCAGCTACATTCTAATCTTTTTGATTGAATAATAAAAAAATAATTAGAAATTTCAAGTTTTTAATTCGTACAATTATTAGGTGTTCTGATATCAGTAATACATATTTGCTAATGCATTTTCAAAACATAATTATTTCAAAACTAATTGTGTTTTAATTTTTGATCTAATTTTTCATATTAAAAATTTAAGATCATACTTTAGAATTAAAATTATTCTATATTAGATGTATTATCAGTGACGGATTAAGTGAAGGACTGTACCGTTATCCGGGGCCTTGTTGAAGATCTCAAAAATAACAAGCAAAATTAAAATATCATATAAAATACGTCAACAATGGCAGGTCAAGAGCCTCGGGTTCGGAGAGATCCCGAGCTCGGAGAAAAAAATATTTATTATATAAAGAAACAAAGCGAACACTTCTATGTCTTAATTGATAATAATAAATTTACATGAAAAATGTAAATATTGTAGGAAAATAACCGGTGGGGTAACAGAAAAAAATCAGAGCAAAAAGGTTTTGCTTATAATACTATAGTGGCAATCACGAAATTTTAGTTATATTTTTATTCACACAACACATCTGAATAACAATATCATCGTCCGTCGTTGACATAATTATAGTTTTTTTCTTTATTTTTCTGAACAATAATTCAGAATATTTTATTTTGATGATTTATATAGTTATAGAATAAAGTTATAGATGTAAAGAAAATGTTTTTTTTTTGGTCATCAGATAAATTTTGAGGAACCCTCTAAATTTTACTACTAGGCTCCTCTAGCTGATTTAATCCATCCCTGTGTATTACTAATATAGAATAATTTTAATTTCATATCAATTAACTGATCTCGATATAAACTTTCTGATAATATTTATTTTGTGTTGTAGTTTTTAAAAAAATAATTCACATAAAATGATTTGTTGATCTTTCGACTCATTAGATTATTTAAATGAAATTAACGAGGTAAAAAATGTTAGTTCGGATTCAGTGTGGGAGCAGTATTACATCTGTAGGAAAACCACAAAGAAATTGTGTTGAAAAGAAACAGACCGTAAGGCCTGTTATGAATAATTATAATAAAATTGGACTTTTTTTTAATTTTTTATATCATTATAATAGTGTTGTGGTACTGCGGTTTAAATGAGAGGATAATTATAAATATGAAACAAAAACCCCATTCAATTTTGAAAAAAAAATAATCTATTTATATATATATATATATATAAACAAACTGATTTTATTCAAAATTATACAAATAAAAATATGTGATCTTTACTGTAGTGTCTTTTTGGATACCCTTAATTGAAGATTATTTGATTTAGATCTCAAAGGCCACATTCATCTCCTTTATGATCAATTTCTGTTTTTTCATCTTTAGATAAATTTTTAACTATTCAAAATGTACTTGGAAAATATTGAAGTTGAAACTGATCTCAAAAAAGCAGAACTCAAATATAACATCAATTATTCAAACAAAATAATCGCAAAACTGTGATCAAATTGTTTAAATAATATGTGTAATGAATATATTTGATGGTCAAATGTTAATATTGTTGGTGGTAATTTTTTGTATGGATGTATATTTACTGGATCTAAATGTTTATCCATTTTAAATTTACTTTTTTGTATTCGACTTATTTACAAATAGTAATACTAGTCATGACTATTTATAAATTAGACAAATATAATAATTTAACTTTATATATATATATATATATATATATATATATATATATATATATATATACACATATTTATATATATATATACATATATATATACATATTCACATGAAAAATTAGTAATAAATTTGCGTTATTAAAATTAGTTATGGATAATTATAATTAAAAAATTTGTAAATGCAAATTGAGTGAATTTGGAAGAAGTATTATTACAACATACAAAATTAATATTTGTTGTTTCTATTCTCAATTAAAGATACTAATTAATTATTTAGTTGTAACTAACAATTAATTGTTTATTTTATCGACTGCAACGATAAAGAACTTGAAATTTATCTACATATTTACACTATATAACCTCAATTTTGTTTTTTTATTCATTTGTAATCAGTTTAATTTTTATACGAATATTTGAAGATATTTTTATTTAAATTTGCAATTTCCGTTAAAAAACGCTTTATGTATTCTTAAATATTTTTAAAATACTGATGAAGAAGTTATAATTAAACGCTTTTGTTCTTCTTTTATATAAAAATCAATGTTGCATTTCCTGACAATTAAAAATTTATATTTAAATGAGATTATGAATAATATGAGAAAATTAATTATATTTAACATTTTGAGAAATATCGTATGTCTACTAAATTGTTTCTAGCGGTTTTAAAATATAGTTTTAGATTAGAATTATTTTCTTAATAGATGAATATATGGATTTATAATAGTTTTATTAATAATAAGAGCGGATAGAATGTTTCAAGTTTGTTTTATATTTTTTGAAACAGTACTGGAAATCATACAAATCGAAATTAGACACGAACGGTTCTTAAAACGTTTCATAGTCTCCGTAATAAAACATTTTTGATTTAAAAGACGCGACGGTATCTTTCAATGTAGTCTGTATATAAAAAATCAACGTTTCCAAAAATATTCACAAACTATAAATACAGTCTCATTAGATATTCTTCTTTTTTTTATCTAAAAGGCACTTATGAGTCTTAATTTCACACTAGTTACTATAACACGTTTTCCTGACATCTGCTAAAATGACTGAAAAATCCTCATCTGTCGATGATGCGATGACACCCGTTTTTGGCTGAATCGGTTGTCCGATCAAACTCATGTCAGTTCCATAATTTTCATACTCATTTTTGATATTGGTGTTTTGAAGTATGACCGAGGTAGGATATCCGGTGTTGTACATGATTCCGTTCGTTCTAGGATGGTAGTTGTGATTGGAATCGATTCCGACGTCGGTGCCACCACTCACAGCTCCGAGAGGGTACTTTAGATATTTATCAAATTCTCTTGCATCCAAATCGCTCGTGTTCGTATCATCTTCTTGAGGATGCTGTTGTTCTCTCTCTTGCTGATATCCTAGAGACATATCATAACTCGGCGTGTACCCTAAGAACTGTTGAGCATCGTACTGATGCAGGTTATCGGTTTGCTGTGACTCGAATTCTTCTCTCGTTCCATAATTTTGTTGGCCATAGGACAGACTGTTCGTTGCAGGCGTCGTAGTATAGTAACTATTATACCCAGTATGCGTGGTTATTGTGCTGCTACTCGCACCGAGCATCTGACTTTCGTGTGACGTCGCGACGGGCGGATAAAACGTACCGGTAACTCCTTGCGTATGCTCTAAAGATGATCTACTCGCACTCATCGTCACATGGTACAAACCGTTTGCCATTGGCATCGTGTGCGTTAACTGTGGCTGCTGTTGCTGCTGCTGTTCCGTCACTAAACTCGGATTATAATTAATTACGTTCGTCTGTCTCACTCGGTTATAAGGGCTCGTGTTTTGGTGAACGGGGCGTTGTTTGTCATTCATTTCGTTATTGTACATTCCTGTAACTATAATATTATCTTTATCTTGATCTAATGGTGACATTTCAGGCGTAGGTAGGGCAGACGTACCGTTTTCGTTCCCCGTTTCAGGACATTTGCTTGTTGTGACTGATGGTTTAACAGGATCCGAGGCGGATGGCGGGGTGCCGCGCTGTTCGTTCGGTTCAGGACTATGCGTGGGACTCGATTCAGGTGTATGTAATATGTTGTTGAAACCCGTTGAAACCTTCGTCAACGGGGATACGTTAGGACCGGTGTTATAGTGCGTCGACGATGGCGATTGCGTATAATTTATATAATTTTGGTACGACGTTTGATTATACAATAAGGGCTTGTAAGACGGAGAGTTTTGCGTGGGTGTCGTTATATACGATCTGGTAGAATTAGTCGGCGAGTTTGCAGCTTGAGAGTAATCGTAATCAGTGTACTGGATAGATCCAGTACCTGAACTATTAGTAGCATAAGGTGTATACCGTGCATTCGGACTTGGACTACTTAATGGCGCCGTGTAACGTGGACTGTGCAAACCTCCAGGACTTGCGGTCGTTGCGGCCGCTATGACACCTGGACTGAACGTTGGTGTCGTACGATTCGTCGACGACTGTTGAACAGTCGTCGGTACTGGACCTGTCGCGTTGCCGGCCCTCTGTTTATTGTGTTTACGTCGTCTCGGCCGATATTTGTAATTGGGATGTTCAGTCATGTGGATTACACGTAAACGTTCAGCTTCTTCCACGAATGGACGACGGTCTTGTGGTGTTAATGAACGCCATTTTTTTCCTGGAACGAAATTAGAATATTAATCGAAATGAAATTTTAAACAAGAATTATAAAATTAAAACGTATTTTTACATGAAATAAAACCAAATTACATACGAAAAGCTTATTTAAAATATAGAATAAACATTAGTATTGTTGATGACAGCTATTAAAATGTCTTCATTTACTTAGAAATAATAAAATATCTAAATATTTCAAAGTTTATCCAATATAGTGATTCTGAAGATAAAGAATTTTCTTTTTATATTCACTACACTAAATAAACTCTATTTAGATATTTTATAATGCTCAAATAAAGGAATTCATGACAACAATTATTAACTTCTTAATAGTATTACTGTTAACATTATACCTTATTTTTTTCTTTTATCAATAATTGACATGAAAACATATATGTACATTCATATATGTACAACATATATGCAATTCATAATATAAAAAAGCAGTGCATGTCATTTCTTTTTTTAAAAGAAACACTTTGAACATTTCTTATAATAAATTCTATATAAATCAGAGGATTAGTATTGACAAGACATTGTTTTATAAAAATATTGATATTAATATCACTTTAATTTGTAATAAATTTACATTCACTTACAATAAAACACTTTTTGATTTATGTTTTAATTTATGTAAAATATTATTATATCCTATTTAGTTGACTCGAGAAGTGATTAAGTTATGATAAATAGGTAATCTTAAATAATTACTCTATTAAAAGCAATCTTCTCTGCGATTAAATCATCGATTAAGCGTTACGAAATACAGAAATTATTTTTAATATAAAACAATACAATAAAATTGTAGGTAATGTAAGTCTACTAGAATATTTATCAATAGATGCTTAACGTCTAAACAGATGCATACATTCACATCCACCCACGTACTTCATATATAATATGTATATATATATATATATATATATATATATATATATATATATATATATATATATATATATAGTATAGATGTATGTATCTCTGTACCATCTTATTATAAACACATTTAAATGATCACACTTCATATGACTAGGTCATTATAATAACCGTCTTGTATTTTTGTTGTTACTCTGGCCTCGCCAACGTCACACTTCAACGCCTTCGTCTTGGACATACTTTTGCAATTCACATTAAATCATAGTCTTAAATTTTATTTATGTATTTTACTAAGATTTCTTAAATTATATTCTTTTTTTTTAAAAAAGTTATCATTTTTGATACAAAGAATGTTTCATTGGTTGTTATATTCGCAAATTATCCAATGAAACATCTTATAAAAATGATTCAATATAAATCAGTAAATTAAATGATAAAACTTATAAATAATTGTAAAGTTATGAAATTATTAATAAAATATCAATAAGTTTTTATTATCTGATCATGAGATAGGCTTTAATAAAAATGTGATGTTATTTTGAGTACATATAAACTGATTTATCGATTCTGAATTATCGAAAAAAAGAAATAAACAGTAGACCCATCGATAATTTAAACACTGAGCGTGTTAATTTATTACACTTACATGATATGCACTAATACGATTCGTATTGGTACACTGTTAAAAAAACGTGATCGCTAGATGAAAAGATGCGGGACTTGAATAAGAAACGTTAATACACTGATGCCATGTAGCTAAGAGCCGCGGGTGCCATCAAAACAGTATGATTAATTCATTGGTCACCCGGTGCCTTAAGAGTCTCTAGATAATTCAACACCTAATGACTAACAGGTAGAAATTGTTTAAGTCAGACTTAATATCTGAGTTATTGTTGTACACTAGCATTGACATTCATGATTTTTTAAGAGTTTGTTCTCTTAGATTATTTGTTTTTTATATCTTTCAGTATTATATAAACGGTTAAAAAAATCAATTATATAATATACATACATATATATATATATATACATATACATACATATATATATACATATCCATACATGCATCAGAAAGTATACGTTTCTGATTTATAATCAATAGATTATTAATGTTAATAGTTAATTAGATATTACTAATTAATGTAACCGTACCACATTAACAATGAATTCACGTTTCAAATATGACGTAATGAATCAAATGAATAAGCTAGCGTAAACACTGTAAAATTGGTCACAATTGTGTTGTAATAAATTCTAATATATGCATTTATGAATTTGATACACCACTAAATAAATTGCGATAATTACTTTAATTCAGTGCAGATACTGAACAAACACACATACACATATTCATACATACATATATATATATATATATATATATATATATATATATATATATGTGTGCGTGTGTGTGTGTGTGAGAGAGTGTGTGTGTTAGTAAACACAGATTAATAAAATCAATTTGATAAACAAATTGATTGCAAATAAGTATGGAAAAAATAATAGTTGTCTCTTGTGGTCTAAAAATTGTCAATAAACTAATCTTTTTCTGGAATCAATAAACAGATTTGAAAATAAATCAGAACATATATTCATAATATAGTAAATCCTTGATTTAATAGACTTATTCACATGTGAAAGAGTAAAGGAAGTAGAACAACGTTTGTATGAATATTAAAATTCATTAAATAACACATGATTGAAAACAAGCTTTTTTTATGAGTAAACGACAACTTTCTCCCTCTCTCTCTATATATATATGTATGCATGTATGTATGTATGTATATATATATATATATGCAACATACAATCGATTAGTAAATAATACTATTAGTTCTTATTTTAACAAGAGAAGAAAACCAAATATTTTATATCTCTTGGTCAGAGATGCCTACGAGGGACTATGTTGAACTTACACCAGTTTTAATTAGCTTTTTGAATTGAATAAATCACTCAGTCGTAATTATATTTAAAAATTCATTATTTGCAAATAATAATCACCTTGAGAGCTTGGAAAATGAAATTAATAAAGCTGAATATCAGGATTAGATTGAGTCTATAATCTTAATCAAGTCACTGAAATGGAATTTTAATTCAGATAGTCTAATTTTGGAAATGAATGACTTTTCTTCCCTATTAGTTCTGCTTTCTTTATCATTTTATTACGAGTTTCAACTTCTTCAGTTATATTCCTTTTTGTTATCTCTTGATATCCAGGATCATTCTTGGTTTTTCTGTAGTCACTTAAAATAAATTTCCATTCTATGTCAGTCATAAAATAACGAAGAAATACTAAATAATTTCGTCCATTAAATTAATGACTTACTATACGTAGCAAAGAAATTTGTCTTATCATCAAAATTAAAAGAAATTGAAAGAGGCATTCATTTATTAATTGATTAAAAAGAAAATCAGCAAAGACTGATTATATATATATATATATATATATATAAACTTAGCCCATACACTTACTTTTCAAATTGAGGAAAAATGTTTCTATTTTTCCAGATAAAATTATATTTATATAAACTTATACTATTTATACTAAATTTTATTCTGTTTATATTCCATGGAAGATTCTAAATAAATATGAGCTACAACAACTAAATAAAAACGATTAAAAATACTTTTAGCGCTGTGATTAAATTCACTTTCACAGATGAATTCTGCAATCACTGTATAAGATATTTCTGTAGCTTAGTACTGTGAGAATGTTGGAAAGCACATTGAAATTTTCATCAGTAACAAGTAAAAAAAAATATTAATCATTGATTGAATATTTTTTTAGTAAAATATTTTGTGGTTTATAGGGTAGGCGAAAAAGTAATTTGTGAAAAGGTTGCTTAATTGAAAATAAAGTATTTAAATATTTCTTGATTATGAAAAAGCATATAACATAAGAAAATGATCTTAATATTATAAATTTTCCTTGAATAGTAATTTACAATATAATTATTTTTTATATATTCCTTTTTTTTAATAATTTCATGAAGTAAGAAATATTTATAATTTTTTAACCTTTAGTTTATTAATTTTTGTATCTAAAATCTTAATTATTAATAGCTATTATAAACATTTTGGCTTTTATAATAAATAAGTGCAACAAATTAAACAAAAAATGTTTTTTATAAAATTTCAAATTCAGAATTTACATTGCACTTTTGTAATGATTATTATTTGTCTAGATTTGAAAAAATTGTCTGCATTGAAAACTGACTATAAATTTTGGATTTAAATAGTAAATTTAAAAAAAATGTACAAAAAACTTAGTTGTTTTCATTTCTATTAAAAATCTAAATGTTAAAATTAAAACCCTATACTGTGACATCTGTTAAATTTACAATTTTTAAGTATTAACAGATTTATATTTTTTTTTCTATATTTGAAATGTTTACAATACGTGGTTAAGAAAATAACTGGACGATTGAAACCGATTTAAATCACTATAAATAAAACTACGATTTAATATATTCTGTCAGGATATTTAAATGAGATCTAATAGTTTCCAAGAAATAATTTATAGACATTGTTTGTTGGTGTTTATCGTTCTAATGAAAATTGATTGTCTTATTGAAGTTAATTCATCGGCCCATTGATCATTTGACTAACACGTTTATTAATATTTTGTTGTCAGTTCAGTCAAAATATTTATTCACCCACGTGTATATATATATATATAAATAAATATATATGTATACATGTTTTGTGTGGTTGATTTAAGATTGTTGAATCGTCTCTTCTCAATATTAAACGACTCACCCCAAACAGGCGAGATGAAATATTGTTCGAGTATAGGATAACGCTGTCACATTACTATCAACATACACACCGTGTACAGGATACAAACTGTAGACCTTCAAAATGAAACATTTGCGTTGGCGTGTGTATATTTGTAATGAACGCGTTAAACACGTGATATTTTTTTTTAATTTATCGTCGTTTAAACAGGTACAGGTGTGTCACCATGACGACCACAAATGTCACAATATATTCAAATTAAAGACCTTTTTTTCAAAGAGTCTAGCACGGGTCTAAACTGCATTGAATTTATTAATGGACATCTTACCAGTTTTGAACAAGGATACATTATATACATAAACATATATACATTTATCCATACATATATATATATATATATATATATAATTCATTACTCGTGCTTGGAAAAAAAATTATATGTATAAATATTTTATACGATCGTGTTTCACATAAAAAATCTTATAATAGATTATTCGGCACGCTTTTAGAGATTATCTTTTCGTCACAATATTTAGGTTCATATTTTATATTATTTGTGTATGTAAAAGATGTATCGATGTTAATGTCATTATTATAAAATTAGAAATGTATTAGTTACGGACATAAAGAAAAATGGTTGAGTACGTTGTAGATTTTTTTCAAATACTCGCTCGCTTTCAAGCAGTATAATACATGATTTATTTTGAATATTTGAATTGGGAAATAAAAATAGCGTATATAAGTTTATTTCGAATCTTTACGATTTAATGTCTAATTATGAGATCATTTTTAGTCAAAGGTTAAAATAAAAAATGATTGAAAATAATTTATTTCCTCAAATTTCTCTTTAAACCAAATTTAGTACAGTAACTGAATGTATGTAATTTTTTAAATCTTTAATATAATTGGAAAAATTATTATTTTTTTTGTATATTCTATTAGACAATAAAGTGAAATGTGTAATATATAAATAAAAGTTTTTCAATAAGGACGCAATTTTTAAGAGGTTATATTTCACAAATGTCAAACTGACTGCTGTACTTTTTTGACATTTGTTAACTTTTCAGATTGCCATTTTTAGTTATGGCTTCATAATAACAAAATGATGAATTGAAATAATACAATTGTATTATAAAAATGGTTGTTCTATAAAAAATACATTTTGTAAGTTATGCGATATTTATTCTCATTCATCTGAATAGCAGTTCTTCGATTAGTGAGTAAATTTGAAGAGACTGGATCAGTTGAAGATAAAGAAACACAAACAAGTGTCCGTAGTGCTCGTTCTGAAGAAAACATTGACTTGGTTTGTGAAAGTGTATCGGAAGAGCCAATTCCATGAAGTTTGCAGCAATTAGGCCTTTCACAGACGAGCGCATGGTGTATTTTGCATAAGTATTTAATGCTGAATGCCTATAAGCTTTAATTAACCCAAGAATAGAAGCCAGTAGACCATTCATTGTGGCGGAGATTTTTTAATTGGTTGTTGGAACAACACAGTTTTTTTTAAAAAAAAATCATTTTTAGCGATGAGACTCATTTCGAATTTTCTGGCTATATTAACAAGAAAACTGCTCAATTTGAAGTGAAGAAAATTCGAGGATGATCGTTGAGAAGCCACTGCATACAGAAGAAGTGACTGTTTGGTGTGCACTTTAGTTCAATGGTTCTTATTTTTTTGAGAATCAGATCGGTAAAGCGATTACTGTGATTGGAAAAAGATACCGAAACACGATAAAAAAAATTTGTAGGCAGAATTGGATGGATATTGATCTGGAGGACATGAAGTTCCAGCAGGACGGTGCAACAAGCCACACATCTGATGAAAAAATTGATTTATTGAGGATGAAATTGCATGGTCGCTTTATTTCTAGAAACGGAGACATTAATTGGCCATCGAGATCCTGAGATTTAACACCGTTGGACTACTTTCTTTGTGGTCACGTTAAAGAATAGGCGTACACCAAAATTTCCGATTTAAAAAATGAAATCCGAAGAGTAATCGCTGAGATATAGCCCCAGTTGTGTAAGGATGTTATTGGAAATTTTAACAAAAGAATAGTTATTTGTTAAAAGCACGCTGCGGTCACTTATACGATATTATTTTTCATTTATAAATGTCACATATCCAACTATTATTCACAATAAAGAAACTTGAAATTTCAGTGTAAATTTTGTCTTATTTCAAATTAAAAACGTGCGTCCTTATTAAAAAGAACCCTGTACTTACGATAAGTATCAGTTTATGAAATTCAATATAAAATAAATCTCAATAAAAATGCATTTAGAATCATCGTTACTTATAAATTAAAAAAATATTAATTTTTATGATTCGAGGGATAATACTTTGAACCCGAAATCTAATCTGTATATTTTAATTATTATAAGATATTAATTATTAAGTCATCTTAAAACATTTTACTTTAATATATAATGTACTAGGTACGTTTAATAGAAAAATATACAAAAATGCTAAGAAAGTCTGAATGACATTTAACGAGAAAACAATCAGCCAATAAATATATGGTAGGCTTCAACTCAAAAAATTAAATTGTCTGTTTTAATTAATTTTTTTTGTTATTAAGTATTTAAGAATGTTGATTACAAAAAATCAATTAGTTAATTTATTCAACTATTTAATTTGATGCCGTAACTGTTTGTTACAAATTTGAAATACATTTTTGAATATATATATATATATATATATATATATATATATATATATATATATATAAATATATGTATATATATATATTTATATGTATATATATATATTTATATGTATATATATATATATTTATATGTATATATATATATTTATATGTATATATATATATATATTTATATGTATATATATATATATATATATATATATATATATATATATATATAAATATGTATGTATACGAATGATTTGTATGTTTGTGGATATATACTATACGTGTATAAGTTAAAATCACGAACCACACAACGCTTATTGATAAATCCAGCAGATTGCAGATAATTTCGAATTCAGATTTTTAACAATATCGGAAGATTTGTATAATGGGACACAGGATGACCGCCAACAGTGTAACTACCTTAAGACGACACGAAGATGATAATGCTCGAGACACATTTCAGAACTTGACAAATATGAAACATCAAAACGAAAAATGGGCTTGTCTCCGCTCCTCCTCGGCTTCACGTTTCCATACATTCACTGTCATATGTTATCGGTCAGGTGTGGCGACGCAAAGTTTCGCGATCAGAATGTGAACCGTCGGTCTCGACGTGATTGATGACCGTCGACCGTTCAGTTGATTGACAGGGGGCGATTGCGGCGCGGCGGGGGGCGACGGGGACGACCGGGAATGTGTTTTTGTCGATTTTATCTGTATGGACTTCAAGCATCTCGATGTATACTATACATATATATATATATATATATATATATATATATATATATATATATATATATATATATATATTCAATTTTATAAAACTATTTTATTTTGTTTCAGATTTTGTCCTATCATATGTTTGCAAATATTCAATTTCTTTTTATTATTAAAATGATAAATTAAATATTGAACGAAAATGCATTATTAAAAGTAATTCATATAATAAAATATTTAATCAGAGTTCAATAAGACATAACTCTAAATATTTAATATCCTTGAAATTGCTAATATTTACAATATATTTCAATAATAGTTATTTAAGCATAAATTGAAAATGATATTCTTTATTTTTCTATCCCACGAAAAAATCTTATTCTCTAAATTTTTAATAATAGAGATTTTTTTATTTTGATTTCGTGTTGTATATTTCGATGATCTTTAGAACGCAAAAGCAGAGAAAAATACTTTATCAATCATTTGTGATAGTGAATTCAACTACAGATTTTGTAATGTTATGATAGTGAAATTAACCACAAAAAACTATAGTAATATCTCACATTCTTAAAGTGGTTCTTATCAATATATACTTGAACTTTATGTATAATAAGGTGACATATTTTTTATTTATTCTTATTTGTTACTATACTGATTTTTTTATCATTTAAACTTATTATTTCATTTTAAAACTCATAAATTATATTTTATATACACTTAGATATCATGAGCTTACATCTTCAAAATATTTCATTTCGTGGTTTATACAATAATATTCTTTTATTTTCGTTTTAAATGTTTTAAAATCACAACAACATGTAAAAAAACTAATTATAAATAAAACAGATGTGATTCTTAACACTGAATAATATAATCTTATAAAAAAACTTACCAACTGACTTGCTATTTTGAGCAGGTGTACATTTATTATTATATAAGATCTACATTTTCATAATTATAGGGACTCCCCTCGCTACGCTTTACAGTCTTCACATGTTAAGTTTGCTATCTTATAATGTATTTAAAATCGTCTTTTATTTGTGCAATGTGTTTTCTATGAAGCAGACGGCAAATATGAATCGTATATATATATATATATATATATATATATATATATATATATATATATATATATATATAAATATGTGTGTGGGTATTGATAAGTAAAAAAGGACTTCTTTATTTTAATTATTTTAGGTTAGAAATTATAAAACTGGAACGAAATATATTTACATAGATAAATATTTCCTTCAATTTTTGTCATTATATCAAGGTATACTATATAGGTAAATATATATTGCATAAATAAAGAATAAAATTATAAGAAATATAAAATTATATATTAATTAAGGAAACATGAGAGAATTTTATTTTTTGACTACAAATGATAAATTTAAAACTTATTATGAATTGAAATTATATTAAATTATGGGTTAAATTCTCTCTCTCTCTCTATATATATATATATATATATAAAGAGAGAGAGAGAGAAAACCACAAATGTTTTTGAAAAAATATATAAATTGATTCAAGAATGCAAATCGTACACATTAATAATTTTTATGTATAGAATTATCTTAAGAACTTAATTCACACATACATATATTTGAGTACCATCGAATAATTTCAGGTAGTGAATAAATAAAGACCATTAGGAGAAGAACAGGAATGTTTAAAAGAGATTGTCAGTATTCACACTGACATGTTGCACAGCGTGCAGTTTAGAAAAATGAATTCATTTCTAATATTTATTTTAAATTTGTTTCGCGGTCTGCATTCATTCAATAAATAATTATGTTTTGTAAATAAAATTACAAAGCTCTATTTGATATAAATTTAAGTTGGAACAATCTCTTGAACTTTTAAAGGAAAGTAAAATAATCTGTACTTCCTTAATCAAATGCTGAAGATCATATGTTTATAATCTTTTAATTTTAATGTATACCCTCGAATATGCATACAAATTTACTGAACGTTTTTAAAGAACATGCTATATATATATGAGAGAGATGTGTGTAATATTTATTGATCAATGAATTGAAGTTTCGTAAATGGTATTAATAAAAATAATATTAATTAATACATCAACGTTTTGAACGTTTTTATTTCTTCACTACAACCTTTCATCTGCACATCTCAGACTACACCACCATCAATTCGTATGATTCTGACTTAGTAATTATTTCAACAAACAAATGATAATAATGATGACTAACATGAATAAATTAAGCCCGAACTCAATGTAGTGAAATTGTGTACAAAATTTTATATGACGAATTAATTAATTTACTTCACATTTAGAAATAAACACAAAAAATTGCAATAATCTATCAAGGTAAATCGAGTATTTTAAAAGTAAAATTATTATTATGCTCAGTTTTCAGTCATTTTTACTGAATTCAGCTACAAGAGATAGCCAACGATTAAACAACGTACAATAGAAATAGAAATGTTATCAACACATAAGATTTCTATATTTTATTAAATTTGTTTTTGTATTAACAGAAAAATATAAATGTATTTATTTAACCGTGTCAGCAGTTAGCAAATATGTATTATTTACAATATAATTAAACTTTCGAATATATTTTATTTTCATTCATAAGTGATTTGATATTTCTTGAAAGTAGACAAGTATTGGTTAAGGGTTCAAACATAAAAACAAATAATACATAATTATTTTTTTTTTGTAAATAACTCTAGTAAAAAAACAATTTATTCACTAATAGTAAATTTTTCATTCCTAGTTTTTTTTTTATTGTAAATATAGATGACATTACGAATAAAATTAATCTTAGTCATGTTTTACTTAAATACAATATATTACATTTCGATTAATAAGCATCTTTTTCATGATTTATTGTAAACTTGTGCATATTTATATAAAATTTTACATTCAGTATGTGTATTAAATACTTTATTCTTATATATTCTTTCAATTGGCACAATTTTATGTATATATATATATATATATATATATATATATATATATATATAATACACACACACACACATATATATATATATATATATATATATATATATAATTTAGTATTTTAAAGATATGTTTATATAACAAAGTATTAGTTTTTTTAAATTAATTTTAGTTTAATTTTTTCTTTCTTTGTTTCCATTATTTTTCATTTTCTTATTTGTTTTTCTTTTTTGTATATTCCCTACTTTTTTATATGTTTCTCCAGTAATTCGTTACATAGGTGTATGTAAATAAGTATTAACACTGTCTTACGGTTGACAGCAATGTCTCTTTTTGTATGTACTATATATGTACAAATATGATTTTGTATTAAACATTTTAAATTATAAATGTATTCAAAAATTAATTAATAATATAATGCCAGTTTTCATTTATAGTTTTGCTACTAAATGCTGCTAAATTAAATTTCATAAATGAATCAAACTACATCTATAAACTATATTTTCTTTATTAAAATGTTCAGCAATTGGTTTGATTTATCTTATGCGTATTTCGATGAGCAGGAAAACAGCAAAAAATCTTAGATTTTTGATAAGTAAATTTTTCTGATATATAAGAAGTTATTCATTTTTCAAAACAGAATCAGTTTTTTTGACTAATTTGAGAATAACTTTCGGATTAAAATTAAAGAAGTAACAAAACGAACGAATTATTCGAATTTTTGCAGTTTTTTTTAATAATCAACTTAATTATAAAATCTTTTTTTTTTCTTTTAATAATTAATGTGAACAGTGGAGAAGTTAAATTAAACAGAATTATATTATGAAATTATACTATTATCGTGTGATTGGACGCAATTTCAATACCAAAGGAAGTGTTTTATAATTAAAGAGAACATAAATTAAGAGCTTAAGAGTAATGTATTCAATGTATTCATATATATGAATACATGTATTGATATATGTACAATGTATTCATATATATATATATATATATATATATGTATATATATATATATATATATATGTATATATATATGTATATATATATGTATATATATATATATATATATATATGTTTGTGTATATATATATATATATATATATATATATATATGTAAAAATGTTTTGAATATTATTTTTTTTGGAGAAGTGTATTTCATCGAATTCTTGATATGGTCGAGCATTTAGAAATCTTAACTAAATACGGGTAACTTCTTTCATATTAATATTTTGATTTTAAGAACAATCCGATATTCATTCAATTTGAAGAATTTTTACTGTTGTTTGAAAATATGTATTGTTTTAAAAATACTGATTATTCTTACTTATTTATTTAAAAAAAAGGTTTTTATTTTGCATGAAACATTCTCCTTTGTAAAATATACATTTTTAACATTCAATACTAAGTGGATCTAACATTTTTTCATAGCTCATATGCACACACACACACACACATATATATATATATTTATTAACTTCTTACATTTGATGTAAAGACACAAAAACATGACACACGCATGTTTACTTGTATATGCACGTATATATATATATATATATATATATATATATATATATACATACATATACGACTCTCTATACTTATTATTCACATGGTACAGGAAAAAAATCTACGCAATTGTAAATACTGAGATAGTGTGTCAATATGTTGGGAATTTATGTTGACCTTATTCATAAATTGAATGAATACTATGTGCATAACCTTAGCTACGAATTAATTAACTTATAATGAACGACTGTCGTCAAAAAATGGATGATTAATTGCAATCAACTTTTAATTAAGTTTCTAAAAGTGAATGTACATATTTTGTTCACATAAACTGTCAATTTATGGATATTTAAAAATATATAATTATCAATGCACTTTAAAATAAACATTTGATTACGTACTTAAATTAGTAATAAGACAAATATTTTGATTTAATTGGACATAGGTTAAGTGTTTACTATTAATTTGAATTAGTAAATTACGTTGTGACTAACATACATACATATATTTATCTGCAGAGAAATAAATAACAAAATATATGTACGAATAAATGTATATATTCAGTAATAAAAAAAAAGATTTCACATTGACAATTTATAACAAATAAGTATTATAAAAAGTTGTATACGAAATTCTGTTCTAAACCAATTATTATTCAACGCAATAGATACATTATTTTACGTATTTCGAGCAGGTATTTTAGTTACAAAAAATACATTTTATAAAAGCGATCCATCTTATTTGACTGTTTATTTAAAAATGATGTAATAAATGAATAAACTTCTCGAATAAATATATTTATTTAATGTATGTAATATTCAATATAATAAGATTGTTTCGTACTTGTTTTGAAATTTAATTACTTGTAAGTGGTTGTTATTTTTTTTCTACTAATTTAATTTGTTAGATTTTATATTTTTCTTTTAACGAAGACTACTTTTACCCAATAACCAACCAACCAACTACTTTTATTTACTTTATTCATTTGTAAATGATTCAATTCTAGTAAATGAAATATTGATTAATATTGAAATAAACGGAAATTTTGTTTAAGAAACTTAAAAAATTCAATGTTTATCCTAAGAATAAACAATCAACAAATTTAAATTTAAAATTAAGTATGATAAAAGATTGAAGAGAAAATGATATTTAATACAGCTTATGAAAATATTATTAAAAATCTTCAATAATTTTTCCATTGATTTTAATATTAATTTTTTTATTCTTTTATATCTAATCATAAATCTTTATTTTATACATGACTAATGCTGTGAAATATATATATATATATATATATATATATATATAATATATACATATATATTATATATATATATATATATATATATATATATATGTAATTAAAATTCTAAAATGACTCAACAGCATTTTATTTCTGTTCAAATTTCTCGAAATGCTAATTTTAGAACAGTTTCCTGAACTGGGCGTCTTTTTGGAATTGATACTTCTAAAAATAAGCTACAATTATATATATATATATATATATATATATATATATATTCATTTTTTTATGTATCTAGTTATTAAATTTCTTATTTCGTGTATTTAAATGTCATTGTGGTTTATGTTGTTCTGCGAAAAACATAATTCCGTATATCATTACATCCAAAGTGTCGATCCATAGAGACCGTGTGGTAATAATAAAGAAAACTAATAATTTGTACTATAAACTTTACAAATTTCCATTCACATCGTAATGTAGAGGAGAGAAAAAATAAAGTTGTAATAACAGTCCCTGTCAGCAAACTAAGAATTATTACTCAACATTAAATGCGGCAATTCCTCCGTGACAAAACTGTGCTCGAAAAGAATGACACACAAGCAATCAGAATCGCCAAAAGCAGTGAATGATTACTTGCGTATAAAAATATAAATATACCTATGCATATAATAAGTGCGTCTATCATAATGTTTTACCTACACAATATTAAATATAAACGTGTGTGTTTGTGTATGTGTTTGCGTTCGTGTCTGTCTGTTTGTACCAGACAAGAGAAAGGCAACAAATAGCCTCGTTCAGTTTTATTTAATGGTTATATTTGACGTAGCGCACACTGCTTGGTGTCACTGGACGAACGCGGGTGTGACCACACTAAATTACGGGGGGAGGGACACGAGTGATATTATTAAATTATGGGACACGACGCGTTTAATAATAATAACCGTTTAGGACTTTGTGGTTTATGTTTATATACATTATATATATATATATATATATATATATATATATATATTCAAGTATGTTTACCTCTTCGATTTTTGTTGGACGTGCCAAGTAATTTGTGTATTTTTTTTCTTTGTACGTGGCGTGTGTGGTCGGAAAACGTGTGGGATTATTCAGGGATTCTTAATGATCATTGACTCACTATATTGTGGTAGAATATGGTTATTTTTACTTGACTATATTGTATCCATTTTATTCTAAATTTTAAAAAAAGTCTGAATTTGAATAAAGTAATGGTCGAAAGTGTTTATACTGTTGGCTTGTATTGTTTCCTGTTACATATTTATATAAATTTCTTTATTCCATTCTTAAATGCTGTTTTTGTGTAGAATACAAGATATAAATTGGTATTTAAATCGAAAAGCAGGAATTTATATCATATATTGTTATAACTTTGACTTAAAATTTATATTTTTTTAAAAAATTTTGATGTTGATTGAATGAAGATCGTATATACGCATAGTAGTTATACTTTAGTTAAGAAACAAATCGTAGATTAAACTGAATGACAAATATGTCTTTTTGATTTTAAAAACATGTGAATCCAAATATATTTTCTTGTTAGGAAATTAATAAATTAATAATTATAAACGAAAAAGTAAGTAATATATTGCAACCGTTGAGATTAAGTTCCTGAAAATATTGAATAAATTCTATTTTATTTTTTTTTATAAAACTACAAATATGTTAAGCGGCGAATATTCAATATAATTACTAAAATTAATCAAAAATATTAAAATATAAGGTTGGTAGAAAAATAATTACGGTTATGACCTTTAAATTTATGTACAATTAATTTTACTAGTTATTTTAATTTGTCCAGAACTGTTGAATGACTAACGCCTAACTTTTGTGCAAGCTCTCGAATTGTTGTGTGTGCTTCTGACTCAACTAACTTCTTCAGTTGGTCGTTACGAACTGGAGAAGGATACCCACGACCTTCGTGATCTTCAAGGCTCTCGCCCCCAGCACAATTCTTTTAGAACCACCATTGCACCGTACTTAACAGTACCCACAACAAAAGCATCGTTTAGTTTTCGAACAGTTTTTGCTGTTTTACCACCCGTTTTGAACTCATACAAAAATTTATTTTATTTGCTTCTTTTTCATCTTTAACCCAGTTGCCAACATTGACGCAAAATTAATAATAAAACCAAGGTCGATGTTACTGACATACAGACCGAAAAATTCACTCTAAAATGATATTAACATGGACACGATGAAATAACAATTTCATTGAAAAAATTAAGGTTAGAGTTCAAAAAATAAAAACCACATATATTTTCCTACCAATCTAATATATGGTTTGGTACAGAAGAACGTCAATATTTTCTAGATAATTTTTTTTGAGTATGAAATAAACGTTATATTATTATTATTCCTCCATTATTAATGGACAATTATTTCATTTATGAAACTATTCTTTGTAAAAGTCATACAATTACATAAAAAAGTATCTACAAAAATCACATTTGTAGAAATTGCAACATGAACACTATGAAATGGCACTTTAATTAGAAAAAATAAAGTTAGAATTTAGAAAACAAAAATTGCACTTATTTTCGTACCAACCTAATAATTTAAAAAGTTTGAATTTAATACAACCTTTTTTAACCAATTCGAAACTTCAAAATTGTTTATTTGAATTTAGAAGTCGATTCATAGTGAATATCATTAATTTAATATCTTAGTTTTTTGGAAATAACAAATTGAAAAAGAGATCTTAAGACGAACAAGAGATTAATTTACATATGATTATTCTAAGAATGGCTCTTGAATCTAACGAATTTGTAAATGTATTACCATGATCCAATAAAATTCAACAATGCAGTTTTCTAGTACGAGTTTTCACAACAATAGAGAGCAGTTTACACTCAGTCTGTTTGTAATAAATTCCTGTGACTATATTTTATTTGAGATAGATGATAGACACAATCAATGAGAAAATTAAAAGAGTACTAACTAATAGCGATTCCCACTTTTATATCTTTAAATATACAAATTTTTTAACTAAAAAAATACAACTTTCATGTTAGTTTAGTAGTGTTATTCGATTTACCACCAGTATAAAACAATTAAATTTTTTCAAATATATTTTTTTTTCATAAAATATGATGTCTGTATAAATCATAGATAAAGTATAATAAAAAATGTAATAGATAAAAATAAGACAGATTCAAAATTAATTTAGAGTAGGAAAATAATTATCTATTTTATAATAGGAAATTATAACGTAATAATGTATACTAGATAAAAAGAGGTTCTTCATTGAAAATAATAGCTATTTTAGAATAATGAACATGTTTATTGGATATAAATATTACCTCAACTACTCGATTAGATTTGTTCTTTCGACATATGACATCAGAAAAAGATTAAAGAAAATGAAGAACTAAAAGTATATTAATCCTTTGCACTCACAAAGCCAGCTGTGCAGCCCAGGCACTTAAAGGCGTTATACTCTTACGACCAGTGACACTGCCCACATATTATCATTCACAGATAAAAGCTATAAAAATAATTTATTTACTGAAAGTAAAATGTGGAAGAGAAAACGTGCAAACTTTGACAGTGCAGAATCTAGTAGTGGCGATGGATTTTATTTAGATTTTCCAAATGAAAATAGTTAAAATTTATCAATTTCTTCAAACTTTGATAATAGTGCTGATGAAAATAGTGTGTTGGAGTTGACTACCAATGTATAGCCTAATTGACTGGAATGTAAAAGGTTGAAATGTTGAAAACTAACTAATTAAATACAATAGTTGATTGTCATCTATTTTGTACAATATATTACAAACTTGTTTCGAAGTTAGACCCATCAAGATTTGCAACAATTCTCTCATTTAAAACTAAACAAAGAGGTTCCAAAAGAGGCTCTTTTCCCACAGACCAGATTAGAATTTTCCTGTTGAGAATTTCTTGAATCAACGTCGTTGTTTTGTTATATTAAAATATCTCTGTTATAAACACTACAAATATTAATCATTGCGAAAGCATTTTTCTCTATTTTTCTATAGTAGTAGAACAATATATGTCTCTATGTACATTTATGTACAACATTTCAATTTAATTTTTGAAGCTTGATTAATTCAATGAATCAAAAAAAAGATAATAACAGTCAATTTATATATTGTTTATTTCTTCAATGGAATAGTTTATAGTCAGTGACATGTAATGAGGTACATTTAAATTATAAAATTGTTTTTTACAAAAAAAAGAAAACAATACTATTGACAGAACTTATTACAAAAATATTATTTTAAAAATATTTAGATAAGTATGTAAAATTAATTTGATTTGAATTATAAACGTTGTTAGATGTATTGAATAAACCAGGATTAAACAAATAAACATTCTTGGCCCAGATGAATTTATTAACTAAATACAAACCAGTATTAAGATTATTCAGCAAGTATTCAGAAAACAAGGTATATGCAAGTCATTTCAAGAAAAATTTACCGTTCTATTTTTTTTTTATTTTTAGGAAATTTGCAAACATATCCTCGTGTTTCTTTTCGACTTGGCTTTTTTTTTATTTTATTTCAATTTAATTCGAATCGCTCAATCTTTTCTCTCTGGACAAACGAACATTTTACGAAACTCGTGAATAAAATATATTATTTATTCCGCATTCGTACAATACATATGGTATGTTACGATGCGTATTTAATAAACCGTTCCGTCCCTCTCTAACTGTGCACAACGATCGTCCTGTATGGGTGGGACGGCCCGTGCCGTCCCCTAATATATCATTACGACGCGTCGGTGCCCTGTGATTAGGCACGCGGGCCCGACGTTTTGTCGAATTCTCTCCATCGCGCGACATTTCGTAATTGAGGGGTCCGCGCGCACTCTTATGTACGGTTCTGTCGATGTGTGTATGTAACATGCATGTATATGTCATTCGTGTGGCCTATGGTCTTTCTGACGTGCCACAAAAAAAATTATAATCCGTTTAACGCCTCGAGGATATATTCGGTCACTTGGTATTTATATACGGTTTTTTTTTCGTTTCTTTTCATGATCTACAAGTACAAATTTTTGTCTGTAAGTAATACAAAGCGGAAACAAATTCTTGAATATATTATGTTTCATATCAGTATCCTTTCAATTTCATGTCCTTTAAAGTAATATATATGCCATTTTGTTTATTACTCTCTATAGGAAGTTACTTTCATATATATATATATATATTTTAAAAAAACTTTTTTCAGAAAGCTGCATAACATTATTAAGTGAATGTTGAAAATTGTTGTTTTTATAATTTCAAGAATCATTTTTTTTTTGTTGAATCATGAAAAATCTTACAGATAAAAGACTAAAATAACAGAAGATTTTTAGAATATAATTCAAAAAGGTTAACAGAAAAATATTGATAGTACAGTTTTTATTACTTTTGATCTTATATGCACTTCAATTAGATACAAAACACTTAAAAAAGTGTATATTTGAATATGTTTTTCAAGAAAATGTATGTAGCCCTAACAATATGTATATATTTAAATCGTTACTTGAAACCAAATAAGGTTATGTTAAAATCTATGGATACTTGGGTGTTCAAGATCCAACCTCTTAAATAGATTAAACGATTACATCTTTACTCTCAATACAAGAATATAAAACTACAAAAAAAAAATTTGAGGCCTTAAAGTTAAACCAATACCTTATACCAATAAATATTTTTTTAAATACCTACTTTACAGTATTAAAACAGAGTAAAAAGTGTATTTATAATTAATTTAATTCCTACAATTCGATCAACTCCAAGTTTTGCAAACTCCTCTTATGTCTGCGACGGATTTTCATTCATTAATGTTTGTAAATCATGCAAAATGCAAAAATAAAACTTTTGTACACACCCAAAATATATATATATATATATATATATATATATATATATAAATGTAATTTCATTTTTCAAAAGTTCTTAATCTTATAGTATTTTCATTCAAATTTACTTCAAATATATATTCTAATAACTCTTTACCTAGTACCTTCATTCTCATCAAGCGAAAATAATGAAAATTTACAATTTTTATGTGAATAAATGATAAAAATTGATTTTAAATTACTTGTGTACGAATGTATCAATAATTGAAACTATGATTAAATTGATTACATTTTTATGTATTTATGAAATTTAGGTTGGTAGAAAAATAATTACGGTTTATGGCCTTCAAATTCATATACATTACAGCAATTATTTTCGTATCGACCAAATACATTTATTTTACTTTTAATTTTTTTTAATAACATAATAGCTTATGTAAAAGAATGTTTTACTCTTCCCATTATAACATTCTTTTTAATTTTTATATTTTTTGTTATATACTGTACATTTATAATCTTTTACTATGATAAAAATGTAATACTGTAATATATTATTAAGTACCTTTTTATAATTTTTATATTTTTCGAACTACAAAAATTTTCATCTGAATATATACTCGTAATTTCTTTATTATTTTTTATAAATGTAGTATATATATATATATATATATATATATATATATATATATATATATATAGAATATATAAAATGTAAATTGTTCTGCAATAGACGTTAATGAAGTTTGATAAAATAATTAAGTCATAAATTTTCAAGAAAAATATACATAAAAACATCCGAGCAGAAAATCGAATAATTCATTATTAATAATACGGAAAGTAATAAAGAAATATTAACATAGTGTTCGGAAATTTGATATCCATCAATAATTTAACACGTTGATATTTAAGGTTCAGATTTCTTCTTATATCATAATAATGTACACTACATAAAAAGTTGTTTGAATGAAAAGAACTAGTTTTTGTAATGGATAGTATATTTACTAAATGTAATTGACCAAATTGTTAGAACAAACTGACTTGTTCGATATGTTTTATTATGGTGAAGAATAGTTTCATTAAATGTTATGAATAACATTTCAATTAATAATACTATTCGTTTAATCGAAAAAAATTTAAGAGTAATTTCATAGTATTAAATTTTATAATAAAAGAATTAAAGAAATTGTTTTCGACGCCAATAACTATAGGGAAAATTATAATTTAATAAGAAAACAATTTCAAATTAATTGAATATAAATAAATATAGAATAACTTTTGAAATTTTCAATTTAAATACCTTTTTTAGTCTACGATAAAAAAGAACAACTAATAGTAGTCTATAAAAAAATTCTAATATATATATATATATATGAGTAATATCAAACATGGTGGATATTTCATTAGATTATTTACACGATTTTTATTAGGCAAGAATGACTCCACGTCGAAAATTGTAAAAAAAGATATGATAAATATTTAATCAAGACATGAGAACTAGAAACGAACTCAAATATTAAATTCTAGTATTTGCTTTCATCAAAAATCTAATCATGAATACATTATTTTATTGGCCATTGTGTGTCTATATTGTATAATGGTAGTCGATTATATCTGAATAATCCCTAAAGTAAGAAATATAGAGCTTTTTCAATCATAAACAAGTAAGGATATGATATCATCATTATCAAAATCGAAAATAATCAATTGTCATCTATTGAACATTTTTGATAAAATTTTTTTAATCGTTTATGGCGCGAGTGAATAGTTTATTTTTGAAAGCGAGTTTAGCCACAGTGCTAGTACTATACGTGATAAAAGATAGCTCTGTTTTCAAAAGAGATCTTGACACCATTCTGATTTATCTCAAAGAAGGATATTATAATTATAAAATCATTAAAATTGAAATTTAAGATATCATTATTTGATTTTACAGCATGAATTTATATGAGATATTTTTATACAAAAATATTTAAATTTAATCATTATGATATAAAAAAAAAACGTCCATGTTTAAGATATTAATTCAACCAAGAAATTAAATGTTGTTATAATGTCTAGATATTATTTTAATCAATGATCTGATCTTGAAATTATTTTATTTTTTATTTTTCTTTATCAACTCTTCCTTTATTTAATAACTAGGAAATTATTTATT
>CM068316.1:9716999-9761999 GCA_034766995.1 Acanthacorydalis orientalis | reverse complement strand
TACTGTTTCAACCAAGTCTCGCGTAACGGTTCAAACTATTATTAATGCTATGGTTATTATGATTAGTTTACGACGTACGGCGACGCGAGGCTACTTGCGCGTCTCGTAAAATACACACGTCGATGTAGGATTACCGTACAACCTCCGCGCAATAATGTAACATTGAGGCGAAGAGGTTAATGCAGGTTCGTGTATGCGCAAATGTAAACGCGAGGCTATTGCAGCTATTGTCGATTGTAAATAATATGAATGTGTGTTGATGTGTTTATATTTCTTATATTAAATTATATGCACATTTTTCAAACGAGACATTTTATTTCTGAATTGTTAAAAAGTATAATTGGCTGAGGAAGCTGCTTTCTTTATTGTATAACTAGTTGACATTGTCTAATAAATACCGTGTCTTGCATTCGCAGACAGGTATTTATATTATATTATATTATATATATATATATATATATATATATATATAATCTACTATATTTGAATGTATAGAATATCTATGTATCTATTATATTAATATTCAATGCATTTATTCCAAGAAATAATTTTACTTTTTCGTAGAATAGAAGTAGAAACCTTTCATTCATTTTCAAACAGTTTTTGTCATAGGATGATAAATAAAAGTTATAGCTAATTGAATACATTCAATTAAGCCAAACATATTAATAAAACCAATTTTCATAGAAATTCATCATCAGTATTAATCAAAATCAATGTCTTATTATCCTTTTTACATATTTTTCTTCTGAAATCGTTTAAGTTTATATCATTTTTGGAACTTATTATTTTGTTCATTTATTTTTATCAAAATTTTCAGTTATCTATAAATACATTTAGTAAATATAATTACATGTACAAAATGGTTTCTTAAATAAAAAAATATATGTAGGACGAACTTGATATTGTCTCTGTTTTTATATGAAAATATCTTCTTAAGTATGCATCTTGTGAGATTAATTTTTGACGAACTACGGAAGGAAGTACTCTTGAATAATTTAAAAACAACCCTTTTTTTGTTGAGTTGATAACAAATTTTTGTTACTAATTAACTGTTGCTTTAGAAAGTAGACAATGTTTAAAAAAGCAGTATTTAAATACTAAAAATAAAACTATAATGAAAGTGAAATGAAAATAATTTTCTTATTTTATTTTAATTTATTTATACGCTTTCTCAGTATTAAAATTAATAATGTATTTAAAACACTTATTAATTATTCAAAAAACGTTCATTACAGACAAGTATTCAAACTGATTAATAATATGCTGTGTCAATAAATCGATTACAGGTAACTCAAGACATAATTATATCTGATCTGACAACTGAATTAATAAACGATATAATGGAATGACATATTCAAACAAAATGAAAATAAGCTTTAAGCTCTGACATAATAATTAATTTATTTGTATAAGTTTGGCACATCATGTTTTAGACAATAATTTGTTTTTGTAATTTATTGCATAAAATAGAAACTTCTTATTTCTATTTTTAAATATTTCAATCTCGATTAGAACTTTATTGAAGTAAGTGTAAACTAGAATTTGTTTTCACAAAAACGAAATTAAGAATTACTTATTTAATTATATATATATATATATATATATATATATATATATATATATATATATAAGTACACGGATGAATTTCTATACTTGTGTGACTATATATGTACGTATCTGTATACATAAATGTCATTACACAAGATGAGTAAACCGAGACGAATACTTCTTATACCACCATCGTAGCGAGGCAAATGGCCACGTGACGTGAAACCGTGCGAGTGCAAAATACACATATATTTTATGTTTATTAACATCAATAAAGCACGTCTGGATTTACGACTCAATAATGACGGCTCAACGGACGCGCCACTTTCTAGAAAAAGCGACCGCCACCACTCAATGTGACGATTCGTGTGTACGTTCAAGTGGGTGGGAAACACGGCGCTTATTGCTACATCGGATTCCGTAATTTACACAGGAATCGATGCAGACAATTATCTGCAGAGTCTGAATCATCCGTCAATCGGATATGTAGGTGCACGTTGATAGATGATTTATTAGCCTTATTTGAATTGCATTATTTCGAACAAAGTGCTTGAACGAAATACACACACTTGTGTATAATTAACATTTATATTAACAATTTGTACCGATAAGTCTAACATGTATATATATATATATATATATATATATATATATATATATATATATATACACACACACGCACATGCACACGCACACAAAGACACACACTTGTATATATATTAGTACTCTTTTCTGATCTCTAAATTTATCTTTTTTCCTCATAATTTCTTTTATCGATGGATCGCTTTTGAATGACCTGTTTTTTGTTTTATCAAAAAAGGCAAAATAAGAATATTTTGATAAATATATTCAGCTGCCTATAAATAAGACAATATAGAATTTGAAGCAGATATCGCTCTACAACATAGATTTTAAATCATTTCAAGATTCTTATAGTGTATAGAGAAGAGGACTGATATATTATAAAAAAATTATTTATTACTGATTTATTAAAAAAAATATTTACATTTCATATGAATCACTATTCATTTTTTTCATTAAAATGTACAATAATTCATTATTGATCAGTTTTGTTCGTTAATTATATACATTTCGATAATGATTCATCATTCTCAGAGCATTGAGTTGAAAAAAAATAAGATTTGTAACGTTTTAATTTGCACCTCCCCCAGTATATATATATATATATAAAATATATATATATATATATATATATATAGACATATATATATATATATATATATATAAAAGATAAGTAAACAAAAATAAATCCGATTATTTTATCTTAATTGTTTTTTTTTAAATATATACTTTTTTATTTTATTTTCTTTAAATTCTTTGGAACGAGTTCAGCATACTTTTCTTCTTCTCACAAACCTTTTTATAATCATATCATGTAAGCTTTCTTCTAGTTACATTATTTTAAAACACACTTGAGTCTAGCAAACTTAGAAAATAATTAACAAAGTAATAAAAGTGTGAAAATAATTAAAAAGTTTTCTGTCTTATGAAAATTTCATAGAAATCATTTGGAATCTATTATGTCATTAATTCATGTTTGTTATTATTGATAAAAGTATTATTCTTCAAAAGAATGTTTCATGTTTATCTAAGTTATTCAAATATATTCAATTATAAAATCATTATTAATTAATTTGTACTCTAATACTAGTCTATTATTTGAATTTTCACTGTCAGACTTCATCGGCTAATTTATCTTTTATTGAGAAAAAAGAAAGATATGCCAGTGTAATCAAAATATTCTAACAGATGTTATTGAATTGTATTTTGTTTCAGCCATAAACCAATTTCAAATAAGAATCCCACGAATTACACAATTGTTAGTTTCAGTGACATGTCTGCTTTTAAATCGTGGGTCGTTGGTTTTTTTACCAAGTTATTAACTCATTATTTAATTAACATTATATATTTGTTATACCCGTGATTCCATTTATGTGCTGTATTGATAGTCCTCATTGTTTTGTATCATCTAAGTATCTGTTCATCACTATTAGTTTCCACATGTGTGTCATCTTCAGACAGATTTTAGAGACTAATTTAGTTATTCAGTCTGTAAAATTCACATGAAGTTCTTAAAAATGGTACGTGCCGAAAATAGCGATGGTAAACAGACATTAAAATGATTTAAAGGATGAAGACCATCAGAAGAACCCATTGGCTGACGTAATAAAAACTACCATAATAATTCAATAGCTATTTATTACTGTCTTATTTTAATTTATAATATTCGTAATTTCAGCAACTTCTCGTATTGACATCCTTCATTTATGAAAATTATTCTATTGAAATTCCTTTAATATAAAAGAATCTTATTTTTTAATTCGATAAAATCATTTTTTACATATTTCGTTCATAAGTCTATTTGACGAATAATTCAAACATATTTGTATTTTCTGTATTATTTTTTTAAAAAAGGTAAAAAAAAATGAAAAATCTTACTAGTTATCAATTAACCTTTTGCATTCGGAGATTTTTTTCACCTCGGCTACCAGCAACTCGAACATATTTTATAACAAAATAGCAAGTAACAAATAACTTTAAATAAAATGATATAGCATTGTAAATAATTTTTTAATTCAAATGAAACTTCAAAAAGACATTTATTAATTCATGTTTTATAAAAAAAATATTATTATTATTTGTTAGATTTGCGATGTCCATTTAGAGGGGACAGTCGAGTGGAAAAAGTTAAAATATTAATGAAAATATTGATATTTACATTTTTTATTGTAGTATCCCATATATATATATATATACATATTACACACATATATATATATATATAATGTGTATATATGTATATATATATATGTGTATATATATATATATATATGTGTGTGTAATGTAATATCGTGACGTTTTAATCTATTAATAATCTTAAAATAATTACAGCTGAATAATTGAATAAAGATACAGTGACTTTTTATATAACTTTCAAGTATACAAATGTAAAGTAATCAAACGGAGACAAATTATAAATAAATTTACCTCTGTATAAATACACGTTGTATAAATATAATACGTATAATAAATTAACAACCGAGTTATTTACAACACAAGTGGAAGAAGTATAGGACAAACGTCGTAATTATTTCTGTTCAGCTATTATCTTATTATTACTGTAATGACTCATCGTTCAAAAAATCTCAGTTCAGTGTTTCGCCTGTAAAATTAACGTCAAAATATATCCTTTAACACAGTAGTCACGACAGCTTGTTTGTCACACGGGAGATCCGGGTTCGAATTTACATGTTAAATTCACTGATTGATGGGAGTCGTGAGTCAGGAACTTTTTTTATACAGTAATTATATTAATGAGAGTACCTTTTTTCTACTAATGTTCATATATGTAAATATTTTACACACACATACACTTGTATGTATATTCAGATATGTTAATAATTTTAGTGATTTAAAGATAATGTCAAAGTTCTTTAACTATCTTATTTTTAGTTCAAACATATTTATTATTTTATTTAAGTCTTGTCATCATTAAATGCCGTGTTGAAATTACATTAATATTTGAAATTTAGAAAAAAATCTTAATAAAAAACAATATAAAAACTGAAAAGCTCCGATTTGATTTCATTATATGCCAGTCATTGGTCGTATTTATTTACATAAAGCTTTCTATATTGCTCTAAGATTAAATCTAAACAATATAATGTTCACAGTAAGGTCAAATAGTGGGAAAGTCATTGTACTATTTTAAATAAGCGAAATTGAATGGTCATTGAATATGTCAGATAATTGGTGTGATTGATCTGTACTGTAAATCGGTTCAATGGTACGATATCAGTGATAAAAATTTGTTGACTTTATGAAGCTTGCATTTTAAAGTTTATTCAAATATTGTGTTTATATATATATATATAAAGAACACATGTATGTGTTTTTCAAACTGATGTAACTTATAGAAGGTTTAAGACATTATTGATTTAAAAAAAAATAAAAAATAAATAATTGAAAGCAAATCATTGATATATCTTCTAACTTTGCATTGAAAATAAAATTCTCAACAATACTTCTTATTGTGTTTTGGATCAATGTACAATTGAGCCTATATGTGTACAATAATTTGATGAGAACACTAACATGATTTATAACTTATTTCTGCTAGTCCAGATTTTCTGAAGTTGTTAGTATAAAAATTAAATTCTCATCTAAAATTAATATAAAACGAGAAATGAGGGTCGAAATTTTCAACAGTCAAATAACTATACAAAAGTAAACAATATCATTTCGATCTTAATATTAAACTAAATAATATTATTCTAACATATATATATATATATACAATATTATAATATAAAATATTAACCTCTAATAGTTATTGAAATATCTATTATACAATTTTTATCTCAATTATTTTACTTGTGGAAAATATTTTTAACATTTTGAGTACATGTTATCATAAATTTGAGAACCATTGCTTCAGGTTATTAAGCGATACGTTAATTTGAGTCTGTACTTTTAACATACATTCATTTTCAACAAAAAACTGATTTTTTGAAAGAGCTAATGAATTTAGATAGTATCAACTTTTTAATTAATCTAAACAAATAAATATAAATATAATAATGAATATTTTAATGATGCCCAACAAGTAACTCCTGAAGCACGTGTGGCTCATGCAGCTATTTCAGATTGCGTGCAATGGTTATTAATTTCAATTTGCACTTTGAATGGCACTAGTGTTTATACCGGTGTATAACAAAGCAAAAGATTGCATGAAATGTTAAAGTTTCCATTGAATAGTTAAGTAAATAAGCTTATAGTTTTTATCGAGATGCATTAAAATGAGCAATTTACGAAAATTACTGTAATTTATACTTTAAAAGCGGCTCATAGTAGATTAAAAGTCGTTTACTACTGTGTTAACAATTAGTTAAATTAGATATTGTATAGTTTTTGACACTGTATTAAAATTCACTTTTATAAATGGATTTTTCACTCTCGCATAGATCACAGAAAGAAATAAAAAAAATTTAATTTCTACTTAATGATTATTTTAATAATTACTTATGTGCATTTCAATGACCACTCCATAATCTTCGGAATGCTAAGGTATAGAACAACGGTGGTCAACCTGCGGCCCCCAAAGCTACTCTGTGCGTCTCCAGAGACAATATTGGGTTTCATTGCTACTATTTTTAAACTTTTATATTAATAATCTATAGTAGTACAGTATGTACCAATATTAGAATATTTTATATATAAACGGGTTATTCACATTATTTTTCAAACATTTATATGCATTATATGTCTAAACTGCTGTTTAAGGTGAATCTACGCTTATAGATAATCCTTAGAAAAGATATGAAACTAAACAATTTTTTAACTAAGACTTACTAAATGCAATAATATCAAATTATAGATAGGTTACGGTGTAAATTTTTGAGAAAGTATCCTTAAAAATGCAACTTTAAGACTGTTTCGGCAACATTTAACTGCAAAAATGAAGACTCAGTCTTCAACGAGTAGAGATTAAACATATTCTGCTTTGATGATATATTGTTGTATCTTTTATTATTTATAAATACAATTTCAAAACAATATTTTTTGTGACTCTAGAACATTCAAAAATGTACGAAAAGTATTATATGTGGCTCTTATTATCGAATAAATTGCCCACCACTGATATAGAATAGTCTGTAATCTGTAATTTAGTACTTTGAGAATGATTTATTCTTGATCAGATTTTTTTAATGGTTTTTGGAAGAGTAAAATTGTATAAAACTTAATTGTAGCAAATTAAAATATAATAAAAATCAAATTATAGTTAAATTCAAGTTAAGAATAGTTTACTTCGAATTTTCTAACAATTAGGTTGTGAATTTTTCAATTTCCATCATATAAAACTATTGAATGCACAGTTAAAACTTTTTTGTTTAAAATAAAATATTATTTAAAGAAGAAAAAAAAAGATATGTAAATAAATTTATAAGAAAAATATTTAAAAATAGACAGAATAAAACAGTATAACTTCTAAGTTGAGAGAAACATATTCTAATCAAAATAAATTGTATTATCAAAATTATAAAATTATATTAGATTGGTAGGAAAATAAATGCGGCTCTTGTTTTTTGAATTCCAACCTTATTTTTTTAAATGAAAGTGCCATTCCATCTTGTTCATGTTAATATCATTTTAAAGTGCATTTTTCGGTCTGTATTTTGGTAACATTGACTTTGGTTTTATTACTAATTTTGCTTCAAATTTGGTCTATTCAATTATGAACAAGTCGTTAAGACTAGAAAGGATACGGCCTTAGAGGCGTTCAGGCATAATCCGACGGATGGTAGCTTTATTATTCATTCTGCTTCAAATTGGGCTATTGAGTTAAAGATGGAAAAGAAGCAAATAAGAGAAATTTTTGTATGAATTCAAAACGGGTGGTAAAACAATAGAAACTGCTTGTAAACTAAACGATGTTTTTGGTGTAGGCACTGTTAAGGAACGTACGGTACAATGGTGGTTCCAAAAAAATTATACTGGAGACTAGAGCCTTGAACATGAAGGCGGTCGCGGATGTCCTCCTTCAGTTCATAACGACCAACTGGAAGTATTAATTGAATCAGAACAACGCGCAACAATTTAAGAGCTTGCACGAAATTTAGGCATTAGTCATTCAATTTAAAACAGCTAGGAAAATCAACAAATCAATGTATATGAATTTGAAGGTCACAAACCGCAATTATTTTTCTGTCAACCTAATAAATATATCTACAGCCAATTAACAAAAAGTTATTTCGGTGAAAAGGCTAGATTTTGTTCTGTCTATTTTGTAAATATATTGGCATAGAATAATATCTACAACAAAATAAATACAATTTTCCAAATGAATTTTCACTACCCACAACCTACACAAAAAAAATGGTCAAAAAGATCTGTTCGTTTGATTATTGCTTATGCTTATTACTATGACGATGCCATCATCCTCAGTGTAACTGCTGTCTGTATAATTAATTTATAATTTTATTTTATTAAATAGTTCATGATCTTCATGTCAAACCGCTGGTAGAATGTTATTAATTATTATAATCTATGAATTTAAAAAATGTTAAAACTGTTTTCTCTTAATAAATAATTTAAAGATCTATTAGATTTAAATATGAAAAGTAACAAAATATTTTTTTGATTTTTTATGTTAGGAAATCGCACACATTCAGTTTATTTTGAGTTTGTCTTTAAATAAACAAATTCTTTAATAGATTCAAATGAGAGACGAAATTGTGTCAGCTTGTCTGCATAGTTTATAGATTAAAAATAAACTAATTTTGTGGGTGGACTGAAATTGTATGTATATTTATTTGTGTGCTTCGTATGTCAATCGATTGCGATATTTGTGTATGAATATGTAATGATCATTTATGAAAAGTAAAATATTTACAACTGCTTGACATTCATTTTGCCCGTTGATAAATTCGATAATTGAATACTTTGATACGGAATGCAAGTCGTCACCGTTGTGCCAGACATAAAAAAATATGCGAACCTATTTTGAAAGTACCACATTTTTCTGATTAATTCATTCAGGTATCATTGAAATGCCGATTTGTAAAATGTCAACACGTAAATATAATTTCAATATTTGCATATTGCTCTTACGAAAGTAATTGAAAATACTAGTCTGCGAATATTTACGACTGCATTGATCATAATTGGGTTAATAAGAAACTGTCAAAATTTCACTCATAACAACGAAACAATTTAACCTCCGTGTCGTTTCGATTTTTATCGAGAACACTTTACACATATTTTTCGGTAGGTGCTGATCGACATAAGGAAATTTTTTTGCGGTCAGTAAAATCTGCATACAATTCGACAAGCTTCACCGTTTACTAACTCCAGTGAACTTATTTCACAAGTAGATAAGCAATTTCCTGTACGACGCGGTGCAATGAATCGAATCCCCGTTTGTAAATTTCCGTTCTTTTCGACTACATTACATTTACAATTTTTTTCTATGTTGTTTCGTGTGCTGTTTAATTAGATACATATTTTAATTTGATTGAGTAGATATAGAACAAAAAAATTTGTCATAGTTTTAATTTTAGCCGCTTTGATGATGTAGATGAAAATATGTTTCGGTTCGGTCCGTTTGTTGAAATGCCTATTTAATGATTGATTTTAAAACTATTTCTAAATGCATTACAATCAACTAAATATTGGGTGTACAAATTAATTTGGTGCCTTTTTATAGAAAATGAATGTTTAAGGTAAAGTTAAATAATTTCAATCCTCAAAACATCCCCCATTATTTTGAAAATGACGACTTGAGTATATGAAGTCGCTATGGATTTTGGAACCTCTTCCACTGTTCTAGAATTTTTTGCATGTTTTATGTATCACAACACCTTCCACCAATTCTGAGTAAATCATTCTTGTGGCATTTTTTCAATTGAAATGCGAAAAGTATGCAAAGTCTAATATGCTGCTTTCGGACCCAATTCTGTTCACTGTTTTATGACATTATTCCAACTACTTGGGCAATATATATATATATATATATATATATATATATATATATATATATATATATATATATATACATATATATAGTGTGTTTAAATATTAAGATTAACATTTCAAACTTCTAAAACGAAGAGATTTTTTTTTAATTTAAAACAAAGTTATGGTTGATTTAATTTAAAGGTTTCGAATTATTTTTTACCCGTAATAGATACTTTTAATATAAAAAATACAAATCAATAAACAAACATCTTTAATAGATTCTCAATTTCACTAATCAATTCATTTTTTTAAAAAAAAAATACAGATAAACACTTATGAACATATATTTTTTTAGGCCTAAGTAAATTTTATTTCAACAACTAGCATCAAAATACATATTATATATATATATATATATATATATATATATATATATACTATTTGATTATTGAAATAGTAATAATTTTATATTGTTTGGTTAGAGATTTACTCAAATTTTGAAATAATTTATAATTTTTCAAATAATTGCAAAGCAATGAGCAGAAAATGAATTTTTTAAAGCATATATTCTAGTAGTTTTCTATGAAAATTTTATTTAAATTTTAAAAGGAATCATCTTTAAATTACTCTTATGATACTAAAATCATATATATTCTATGAAATAAAATTTAAAAATTATGATTATTTAAGATTAGGAATAAAGCAATTAATTTTTATTCAAAAAGTTTAAACAAATACTGATTTTAACATCCTAACCTCAACATATTAATTCATACATAAATATATTTCAAATAAAATATAAAAACAGAAAATATTTTAATACTGCAATTATTTCCTTTTACAAATGAATTTTTAATTTTTTCACAAACGCTAATTTTTTCGGAACAAAAATATCTAATGATTGATAATTTTTTTCTTACTTTCCTAATGTATTTAATTACGCACAAAATTACAACTAATGTTTCTATTGAGTTGAATTTGTTACAATTAATTTTTCTATTAAGTACATTGTTCAATACTGACTTTAAAAATGTTAAATATATTTTTTACAATTTATTGAAATGAATTCTTTTTTTAAATACTAAAAATTAATAAAACATCTTTCTAAATATTCCAGTTTTTGTAATCCTTTTCATATTTGATCATAAGAGGTTCTGTTTAAAAAAAATAACAAATTAAAATATTTTTTTCTTTGATTTTATGTAAAAAAACAGACATTATTCACATATTTTATTATAAAACTAATGAATTATTAAATAAAACTCAACTCAAAAGTTGTCTAATACAAAATCTAATTAATTTAAGTGATTATTCACAAACCGGTGTATATAACGTATCTTTAAAAATCCTACTTTTTAATATCAGAGCTATATTTAACTTTAAAATTACTGCACACTTTCAAAACTCAATGAAACAACACACAAATTGTAATACAAAAGAATAATGATAATTTGTCAATAATGACATTAATCCTAGTAGTTTTAAATTATTTGTAGGCAGTGTAAACAGATGTGTTTTCATACAGTAAGATTTATTTGACAAAAATTTCACGTCTTTTTTATTCCATTAATTTGAATACAAAAGATTACAACACACTTTCTTACAATAGTTTTTAGATGTATGTATAGATTTGTAGTCCGTTATGTCGATTTTTTTTTTGAAAATAGTTCAAATTTAAAACGACTATTGTATAATGTTGCAAATATCTAGATAATTACATTAAAAAGAACGAAGTTACAAAATGTGAAATAATACTGAAAAAAAATATTTTTTTTGTAACAAAGATAACACATTTTTTTATTGTCGTAACTATAATCAATACTAGGATTCAAAAGTATTCTTCCAAATAATATAATATGAAAAAATTAAAAAAATGTTTTATTTTTTTAGAAAAAATTGATTGTTCATATATATATATATATATATATATATATATATATATATATATATATAGTTTATAAAGTTTATAATTAGTTGCCAAAATTCGAAAATACGAATATCTTGTAATAACTTTTTCTATCCAGGCATTATCTTCATTTTTCCTCTCTGTGTTTATTACTCGCCTAATTTTTTGAGAAAATATGTTTAAGTACTATTGTAAAAGTGAATCCTTGAGACATGTTAAATTACATTTAAAAAAATGTCATTCAATTAATCTTTTTAATCAGTTTAACTTTTTTCATTATAAAAAATTTGAATGGAACAAACGAACAGTTTTACATACTTCAAGATTACAAAATTTTGCTCTATTTGAAGCATTTGAACATAATTTATTATAAAATGAATTAAAATATATTCTACCAGAGGTGCAACCAGATGGGAGACAACGGGCCCTGGCACACCCTAAACCTCTTATATACACAAAGAGATTAATGTGATCGCGACTGAAGTAATTCAAGAAGTTTGTAAAAAATAAAACTGGATTTTACTCTTTAAATGAATTTTTATAATCACATAATGAATTTAATTCAATTCATATTTTAAAAAAATCTCCACTCTATTCACTCACTCTCCCCAGACCAAATTCTAAGTGCGCCACTCTATTCTACTTTATAAAAAATAATTAACATAGACTTTGACTTTTTAAAAATATAATTAAATAAAGAAAAGAGAGTGACTACTGACTTCTTTATATCATTTGATAAATAAAACGATTTTATTCAGTATGTCTTTAAAATTGGAAATTCGCAATTTATTATAAAAATTAAAAAATATTATTCGATACTCTCACAAAAATGTCTCATTTCTAGATAAAATCTCATTAAAATGGTTATCTTGCATCTCTTCTAAGATTCAGAAATAAATTCTTTAATTTTTACTTCGTTTGTGTGGAAAAATGTATCAAATTGACCGCTTCTATTAATAGCTTTAACAAAGTTTGCCATTCAATCAAATTTTATGTCAAGACAGGGCAGGTATACTTTCTTCAGGTCAAAGAATTTTTGTTTGATTTTTTTGACTTGATATCATATTGTGTCTTAACGATAAGTCTTTTATCTGATTATGAATTTTAACTCAGTTATCCTGTTTATTTAAAGAACAGCAATTTTTAAAATTTAAATAAAATTTTCATAGAAATCTACTAAAATATATGCTTTAAAAAACTGATTTTCTGCTCATTGCTTAGCAATTATTTGAAAATTTTTAAATTATTTCAAAATTTGAGTAAATCTCTAACCAAACAATATAAAATCATTACTATTTCAATAATCAAATAGTATATATATATATATAATAAGTATTTTGATGCTAGTTGTTGAAATAAAATTTACTTAGGCCTAAAAAAATATACGTTCTTAAGTGTTTATCTGTATTTTTTTTTAAAAATGAATTTATTAGTAAGATTGAGAATCTATTAAAGATGTTTGTTTATTGATTTGTATTTTTTATACTAAAAGTATCGATTACGGGTAAAAAATAATTCGGAACCTTTAAATTAAATCAATCATAATTTTGTTTTAAATTTAAAAAAAATCTCTTCGTTTTAGAAGTTTGAAGTGTGAATCCTAATATTTAAACACATTATATATATATATATATATATATATATATATATATATATATATATATTAATTTCTGTACCATAGTGTTTTGACGATGATGGTGTTGCTAACAAAATGCATACAAGCAACAATCAAGAATAATCATTCATCGACCTTATAACCACCCTAAAACTCCAATGACCAACCAACCATCCATCATTCATTTATTAAATATTTTTGATTGGAAAATTTTTAGTGTGGTTTGTGGAATGAAAAAAGAATTAATGTATGAAAGTTAGTCAAGATATATGGGTATGGCTTTATAATCTCTGTAGATATTCTATTTGTGATTTGTGTATCTAATACATTTTAAAAGGTTATTCATATACGTGATAGGTAAAATGTAAAGATAGATTTGAAATCAACATCGACTTTTACATACAACTTACATTATCATATCTTTGCGGCAGAAAAAGAACACCTTCTTATCCAACATAATTAATTTATTTCTTGTATACATTATACACACTCTGCGTGATTGTACAAAACATATAATTAAATATATTTTCGTTGTTACAATCGTATTATTCCGTCTGTACTGTTGAGAACGCGTCGAATAATTTCATAGAGAAGAAACCGTTCGAATATGAAACCATACTCCGATGATACATTGCGATAAAGCATCGAATTAAAACACAAACATCTACTACATTACGTATTATCACGTATCTCACGTAAATCGCGAATTGTTGAAAATAAATATATGACATAACCAACGCTTTTTTGCTATGACTTTTTTCCCCGATCCGATATCAGCGGTCAAGGCGAAATAAAAATAATTGACATTGGTAGAGATAAATGAAGATCTCGATCCGGTAACAAAACATGCCTTGAACTAGACATATCACTTTGGTACTAGACGAGCACATGCCATGCCGGTGCATGACAAATAGCCACGCGTCGCCGGTTGTCGATCCTGCGATCCCTCCGCATATCTCACCTGTCATGGCCCGTATCTGTCGGCCATCGATAATATTAATATCTGTCGTGTACCCCTCCGGCTCCGCTACACATTTCCCGTATCTGTGTTTCAGACACGACATAGGATTAAGACAAACAGCTATCATCGGAGTTGATCTGTTGTCTTGTAATCTCAGTTATTTCTGAAACGATATGCAGGAGGTGGTACGCGTAATGGTGTAATGTAGTATTTTTATATGATTGAAAGATATGCGATGCTTAATCAACAACATCGAAATATATTTATATGTTGTTGTTGTTACTTTTTTTCTTATTGCTTACTTGCCCGTTCTGTACGTTTTGGCTAAATTGTATTGTGTCTAGAAGGTCAAATCTCTTTTAAAACATCGATTCGAGGTACTGATTCTTAACTCTATTACAATAAGAGATTTGCGCTAAGTGATTTACACGTTTAAAAATTATATTCGTAAAAACAATGACATAAGATTATCGAGAAACTCTTGTACGACTCAATCATTGTAATCTCTAATTGTCTTACATCTAAAATGCTTGTTGCAATCTCAATCTATCTTGATTATAACTATAGGGTGATTCAATTTAGGCTTCCACATGAAAGTATTAAAAAAGCATATTATTTTTTATTTAGTATTTTAGTTCAATTCAATTGAACTAAAATACTAAATGATTCAATTAAGGCTTCCACATGAAAGTATTAAAAAAAATCGAAAAAATTAACATTGTTTTTTAATACTTTCATGTGGATGCCTAAATTGAATCACTTAGTATTTTAGTTCAATTAAATTGAACTAAAATAATAAATAATATTTTTTTTTAATACTTTCATGTAGAAGCCCAATTTGAATAAACTTATACAGTCTCTCGATTGCCGAAAACATCAATACTATTGTAAATATGAACAGTTTATTTATATATGAAGTTCATTTATGGCGTTTTTAATAACTTGAAAACATCGACTATCTTTTATACTTTATTATATTTGTTTTTATTTCAAGTGTATGTCACATGCAATTTAGAGATAAAATTTGTTACAGTATTAAGATATTTTTTAAAAAACTAACCGATAATTAGTTAATATCGACTTTTTAATTTAAATAAAAACTGAATAATAAGTAGATAACTTTTATGATTTATATGAAATAATATTAAATAATGATTCAATTTTATAAATATGTTAGAAAAATAAATTCAGAATACAAACATATAATTATGAGAAAATGGTAACAAGATTTTGTATAAAAATATATAAATATTGAGTAGAAAAATAATTGCGGCTTATGATCTTCAAATTCATATACACTTTTTAATTTAAGTGATTTTAAGTGATCCAGAACTGTTGGATGACTGATGTCTAACTTTTAATCAAGCTCCAGAATTGTGGTACATGGTTTTGATTCAACTAATGCCTTCAGTTGGGCGTTATGAACTGAAAAAGAACGCCCTCAACCAAACTTCAAGGCTCTCGTTACCAGCAAAAAAATTTTGGAACCACCATTGCACCGTACGTTCCTTAACTGTACCCACACCAAAAGCATCGGTTAGTTTACAAGCAGTTTCTGCTTTACCACCCGTTTCGAACTAATACAAAAAATCTCTTATTTACTTATTTTCTATCTTCAATTTAATACCCCAATTTGAAACAAAATTAATAATAAAACCAAAGTTGATGTTACCAAAATACAGACCAAAAAATACACTTTAAATTGACGTTGACATAGATACGATGAAATAGCACTTTCATTGAAAAAAAATAAGATTAGACTTCAGAAAATAAAAACCGCAATTATTTTCCTACCAACCTAATCACTTTCCATTTATGATTGATATATATATATATATATATATATATATATATATATACACATATATATATATATATATATATATATATATATAATAAAATAACTGATTATTGGACATTAAATACTCTTCATATAAACACTTGTCTGCAATGAACTGTTGTTCGTTTTATAGTAGAACCACAAAAAATTTTTTAGTGAAAGCTTAAGAATAAATTGACGAGTAAAAATAAAAGAACAGTAGAAATAAAACCTTATTATTTGTTAGAAACTTTTCAACCTAATTTTCTGCCCTAAGCAAATGTATTTAGAATTAGTCTTTTTTAAATAGTAAATGGAAAATATTAGAATCATATAAATAGAACTAGTGTGCATGTTAACACTGTACAAACCAAGTAATCACAAAGGTAAACCTTTCTATGTAAATTTATGAAAAGTTCATGATGAGTACCACAACCTTTCTTTACATTTTTTTAAAAAAATATCGCTTTTTCCCATTTTTCTCAGTAAGAAATCATCAGAAAAAAGTTAAGACTTTGTTAAATTAATTAATATTTATGATACTTTAGTAAAGTCATTTTTATACTTTTCTGAGTTTAAGTAAATATCAAATAATCTATCCTTAATAACATTTGACCATTAACTTAATAGATTTGATATTTGTCTACATAAAAAATTATAATTCATGAAAATATTATTATGTTTATGTACTTTGATTAAAATATAGGCATATTTTTTCATTTTATTTATCTAAATTTAATTTATAACAAAATATTTCTCTAGATTTCAGTATCAAAGCGTTTCCTTATATTTAAAATAAATAAAATCAGAGATGAGTCACAAAGTAATTATCAAACATAACACACATATGAGTTAATATTATTCTCTATTTAATTCTCTAAAAGTTCACATTTAATATTCATGACCTTTAATGAACTATTTTTGGATAGTAGAAAGTTCCACATTACTTCTTATTGTAATCTCTCACAATTACTTAATAATGTAACCAGTTAACCATAGTACATTTGATAGATTGATAAAAGATAGCTTTATGTCTTGAAATTCCGTTACATAAAACAAGTACGCATCAACAAAGACTTAAATGTTAATTATCCGTGAAAGCAATTAAAAATATACAACGGTTCAGTGACCAAAACAGCACAAGAGTGAAGATCAATAGGTTAACATTTCGTAATACTTTTATTTAAAACCGTTTTATTGGTTCATTCATAGGAACAAATCCAAAAGTTTTTGTACAATATTATAATCAGTTAATTAAATTATTAACAACAAATAGATAAAAACATGTTAAATATTTTATTATAGTATAAATTGTGTCATTTAATAACATGGATTATGTTGTAAATAACAATGAAAAATTAATAAAGAGAGATTTATATTTATAAATAACAGATTTTACTATTTTTCATTCTACTGATAAATGAATTGAATTTTATTTAAAATTCATATAAATGCAAAAAGTGTTACTAATTAATTATAGTACGAAATTGTCTGTCACACTGTGACGTTTTGATATACGACAGACAAACAGGGAATATGAAAAAAAGCCTTGACGTTGGAACCATACGAGTTCGTATCCCTGCGATGACCGTACTCGGATGTCTCTTTGTTCAGTACGCTCTAATCAGTCACGCCGATTGGTTCCGCGGAGGGTGCGTCCTCCGCTACCACGACAGGAAGTGACGTCACACGTCGAGCCTTAATCCGTCACTGACATTTAACGGAAACGTGGCGTGAAATAGCACTAGTAACGAAATATGTCAAAAAAGACGTTTAACCTTGCGGCAGTTTTTCTTCGTTGATTGAATTCATAGTTTTTTTTTAATGTTCAGACTACTTTATATTGCTGTCAAGATTAAATAAATTGTTTTCATAATAGAAGATGACAATGGTTTTCGATATAAATTTGAATTTACTCAGCTTGAATATCTGTGATTAAAAAAATGAATCAAGAATTGAATAAATTATATTTTGAAATAAGAAATTAAAACAATTCTAGGTTTTAATATTCAAAAATAGCAGTTTATATATATATATATATATATATATATAAATAAATAAAATCATATATATATATATATATATATATATATAAATAAATTCATATATAAATATATATATATATATATGAAAAGGATGTTGAAATTCTTAAAGACTATTCATTACCATTTACAACCCCATTAAACAATTAGGTGTATTAATACGCACACAGTAATACTCATATTTTTTATCAATACCTTGTAATTGATGTATAAAAAATCTTGCATGAAATTATTTGCAATTAAACTATGATTGAGTAATTAATAAAGTAATACACATAAATCTTTCTTCTTTCAATAATACATATCATTTTGTATTATATTATAAATTTTATTATTTTATAGATTCAAGTTTAAAATATATTTAAACGTTTTTGATCAAATTTATTTTTTGAATTAAATTTTTTTTATTCTAAAGCAGATTTCATAACTTCTGTCTGATATTCAAAAAATTATTATTAAAAAATTTCATTTATAATACTATTGAAAAATTTTTGAATAGACATTTTTATCCAATCGATACACTCTAATAAAAATATTTTAATTTATAAATATATATGTATATATATGTGTGTGTGTGTGTAAATATATATATATATATATATATATATATATGTGTGTGTGTGTGTGTATATATATGTGTGTGTGTGTATATATATATATATATGTGTGTGTATATATATATATATATATATATATATATATATCGATAAATACGCACACATAAAATTTTAAATTATATACTATAAGATAATATTTACTTATTAAATATTCAAACAAATATATACAAATTAAATTAGTAGATGAAACCTTAAATTAGCTGTTGAAAAGATTAATAGTTCTTTGATTATGCATTTAATAACTTATAGACGATCTATGAATAAATTAAATCGATGAAAGTAAATCAAAATTTACCTACACCTTCTACCTACACTCAAAACTCACGCTTTTATTTTCTTGAACGATATGAAAATGAATTGAATTTAGTAGTGAAGAAATGTTTCATTGATGTTTTACACATTTTTTTTAATTAATAGTAATGAGTATATATATATATATATATATATATATATATATATATATATATGTATATATATAGAGAGAGAGGGCGGGGTGGGGTAAGATTGATAGACAGTCAGGCATGCTTTAACCCAAATCCGAATTGTTTTATAAAATTTTATAGGTTATTTTTTGTTATTCGCGAAAAAGATGATCAATCTTAATTATCCCAGATTATGTCATACCTACAACTCCCACATTCATTTTAGAGTCAAGTTTCCTAGCGAAAAATTTGTTTTGCTTACAAAAAAAAAATATATCTATATATATATATATATATATATATATATATATATATATGTATATTGTAGATATTTCGGACACAAATGCATTTGAAAATAACCAAAAATACAATGTGACGCAGGCGCTAATAACATTAGCTGTCGAAGCGGCTTAAAACCTCAAATAACTAACTACAATGTGACTTTGAAGTGTATTATAAAGAAAACACATTGTTTGTTTGTTAATAATTAAGTATTTATTATTTCATCACAGTATGCAATTTTCGTTTTATCTTGTCATAAGAATAAAAAAAACAAGACAATTCTCTAAGAGATATATTTTCATTATTTTTCAATAATTATATACATTTACAAGCTATTACAATTATATCTTAATCAACAAGGAAAACCAATAAATTCAAGTAAAATTCATTCATTTCTGATAGATGTTAGAATGAGAAGCAAAATATTGAATTGATTATAAAAGATTTTGTTATCAATCATTCGACAATGTAATTTTTCACATGTGCATGTCAAAAAAATAGATTTAAATCACATTATTTGCTTTTTAATAATAAATTAAACCGGTCTAAGCATTAAGAATTAGATAAATTTTCCCTAATTACAGATATTTTAGATTTTCTCAATAAAAATTATCAGAAGTACTTCATCTCAAACCATAATTGAACTGTAAATGACCAGTTAGTCCTATTATAGAGGAGAGTACCATGAACGCTCACAAAAAGAAGTCAAATGAATTTATTTGATTAATGAATAAACTGTTTTATTCTTATATTTTTTTATTTGTCGTATTAAAAACTTCTCCACGGATGATGCACATGCGGGTCTTTTGAGTTCCCTGTTAAAAACAAGTATGACTTGTATGTAAGTCTTTTCATACGTCACACTTCGACCTTTATAAAATATGGACCAACGTGATAAATGTTTTCAGTAATCTTCAAAGATGTTACTAAATACATGTGATAGATCATTTAAAAAATAAAATATTTTAATATCGTTACAATTTCTTTTTTTTCACGATTTTGTAGATTTTTTCGAAAATGTCATCGACCCGACTTTGCTTCTTTGGTAAAACTCCAAAAATATCTTCTAGGAGTTTTAAGGAACATATAGATCACACATAGAAAACATTTGAATTACAACATATATATATATATATATATCAAAATTTCAGTGTTCTCTCGATTTTTGATACGTTCGTGTGTGTTTTTCAAAGTAATCTACAACTTTTGTCCAAATTACTTAAAAAAATACGTATTGGTTAAAAAATTATAGCCTTTTTAACGCAACTTTGTTTGACAAATTCTGCCAACTTGCCCCATAACGCGCATGAGGTTCGATAGCAAATGACCCATCGCAAATGTGTTAATATAATATAATTAAAGAATTTAGTTCATTTTTTTTAAAAAAAATACTCTTCAATAAAAGCAATGAACATTCATTACGCATTAATAAAATAAACCCTACAAAAATTCGCAAATACGAGAAAAAAGTAAGTTATATTTTTAGGCCAATGCTCTTTATTTTGATTAATAAATATAATTTTTAACTGATATATCTGTCTTTATACAAATACATAAAAACAGCAATTATTTTTGAACCAACCTAAAATTTACCTGAATGATGCTTCAAAAAGTATATTTTTAATTTGACATCTGAGAAAGAAATGTTTTCCTGAAGGATCCTCTTTGAGAAGAAATAAATACATCACTGACTTAATGAAAAGAATAATTGGATCTTACAGGTTTCTATTCAAATTATTTGATTTATAATCAAAAGCATTTTTGCTAATCTCTTGTAAATTACTTTTTTTATTTTGATTTGTTTATAAATATTAACGTAATACTGTTGCCTCCCTAACAGAACTGAAACTGAATGTATCAAACTATTTTATATTCACTAATAAAATTTGTATAAAATCTTATATTAATTAATTAACGAAATTATACAAATATGTCGTTTTATGCGAGTACTGTAACATTCAATGTCGGTGTAACAAATATACAGAAATACATAAACGATTTAATGTTTATAGTCGTATACGACCTAATTAAAAAATACATGCATTTGACCGTAATCATTTCAGCGTACAAACAAGAAAATCATATCTTCAACAATTATACCTGTACACATGCATCCAATTGATAAGATAAGCAATGCAGAGACTAAAAATGTCATTTAAACCGATCGTCCTATCTCTGTCCATCTCTCGTTTAACTGATTGTGTGTACGATAGAGAAATATATACAGAACAATAGACATAGTAAGAGAGTAAAGCTTTATCGTGCCATGAATTCACTGATAAGCTAAACTACTGGACCATTGAACAAGAAAAAAAAACATTGTAGAACGTAATGAAAGATAGAACGTTGTGTATACAATTATAGAGGTTGATTATTATTTTTCAATCGTTATGTACGAACGCAATTATTAATTAAAAGTGTTGTTTAGTATCTATAACGGTGCGATTGGTTTCGACTTTTATGGGCTATTGAAAATTAATTAAGCTCAAATTGATTGAAATGTAATTCTAAACAATCGAAGAATCTTTTTTTTTATAATAATCAATGTTTCATTGAAAATACTATGAAGTTATAAGAATTTTACAGAATTCAAAATCAACCCGATTTAAAGTGTGTCTTAATTAAGTAAACGTGAGTGTTGTATTTTAGACTTTTTAAACAATATTTAATAATAGAAATCATTTTCAGTTATCGGACGTTTAATATTTTCTTTCACATTAAATTTTTAACAAACTAAAAGATGCTGAATTAAATTTAAATTATTTTTAATAAATTATTACATTATTTGAATATGAAAATAATTTCAAATGTATATTTGATCTAATATATTAGAATTTTTAATCCATGAATTTTTAATCTAAGAGTTAAGCTTTCATAGAGGTGGTGAAAAAGATGCACATGATATATGATGTATCTTTTAGAAAATTATCTTAATTATATGTTGAACAGTTTGTTGAAATATTTGAAGAACAAAAGCGGGAGTAAATATTAATTCCACTTACAGAGAGGCGTGAGAGAAAAAAATAATATTACAATTATAAAATGTACTTTTTTAAAAATTTCATCACCTATTCACAGGGGTGGTGAAAAAGATGCACATGATATATGATGTACCTTTTAGAAAATTGCTTTAATTATGTATAGAACAGTTCGTTGAACTATTTAAAGAACAAAAAGACGTGTAAATATTAATTTCACTTAGAGGCGAGGGAGAAAAATAATATTAAAATTATAAAATCTACTTTTTTAAAAATCTTTAATTACATTAAATCTATCTGATATAATTATATATTATTTATATTTGAAATCTCATAATTAGCTATAAAACAGAATTATTAAAAAATATAAATATAAAATGTATATAAACGATTTCTACAAATTGTATTACTGTTCAAATTACTATTTACATACTGTTAAAAGATATTAAAAAATAATTTTAGTGAAAATGAAGCAAAATATTTTATTGAGGAGTTAAAATTAATTACTTAAGACTAATGAATCGAATGCAAGGATTTCTAATACATTTCTTAATAATTAACAATTAAATATGATTTGTTCCATTTTAATGCTTATTTAAAAAATAACATGTTTTAATTAGTAAAGAAATAAATGAGAATTTTTACAAAATTTGTTATTTAAAAATTACAGAGTGTTTTATTTCAGAACTCTTAATATTCTAATGGTAAAAAATTATATATCTGAGAATCGATGATGATCTTGAATATAATTTTCACTTGATTATTAATTGGAAATGATCGAAATCAAGAATTAGACTTTTAAATTATTTGAACTTTTTACATTTCCGCAAATATCTAATAAGTGAAAAATAATTAATCTTTAACTTGTATATCATACAAAATAAACTAAAAAAATTAACTGATTGAGTTTTCTTTAATTGATAAAATTACTTAAAATAAATGCCTGAAATTTTCTTTTTAAAAGGGACTCATTAAGGATATATTTATTTGATTATCGTGAAATCATGACCTAGAAATTCAGACTGTTTTATCACTAATAATTTAGCGTTTTAGTACCTCTATTCTGTTATAAAAATGTATATATATATATATATATATATATATATATATATATATATATATATATATATGTATGAACGTTAGTATACCTTTATATTATTTTTACACACATATCTTCGTCTATCTATTAGTCATATTTTTCACTTATATTATTGAAGCTTATAATTTTTTATATCCTGAAATGTAGAATGAGAGAGAGAACTTTCAACCTTTAATGATCCCCTGTTAGATGAAAGTCTGTTCCAAAAATTCTCTGTTTCAACGATTTAATGATTCTATTTTATAGACATTTCTAATCATTTTGTAATATCCTTACTTTACTTATAAATTGTTCTCTCTCTCTCTCTCTCTATGTATATATATATATATATATATATATATATATATGTATAAGTATACTTACTTATAGATGTCTTATATATACACCGTAAACAGAGAATATTAAGTAAACATTTTTTTCTGTGGCCATTTCCGTTCAGGGTTGTGTACGTTCTGTTCTCATGACACTTGGCCCGGTGACGTGGGCGTGACGTGACCTCGAAATAACACTAATTAAGTACTGCCAGGTAAATTATCCACCTGTTCGTCGACGTCATACGGAAGAAGCTAACTTTATTGCGTGATTATCGAGTTTACACAGAACTACTGCATATTCAACAGGGTAGAGACCATCTGAGGCTCCCTTTTATATGCGTTCTTATTTTTTAGTGTACAAACACGAACGAAATAACGTGTGTGCCGGTGTAATTATTTTGGCTTTTATAATATATGTATGTATGTATGTGCTGCGATGAGATAGATTAGTTTGTGTGTTTTTTTTTACGTTCGGTAACAGCTGACATATATTCATGTAATAATAAAATTATACAAGATCTGGAAAAACAAATATGTATACTGTGGATATTATTTTGTCGGAAGTATAATTGGTGTTCAAAATTTTGACACCAGATAATTAATAAATGTCATTTCTACATACAGGTACATAATTATATATATATATATATATATATATATATATATATATATAAGAAATTAATTAATATACCTTATTTTATATTTATTTCAAAATGATATTGATCACTATAAAATTGATAAGAAATAATTTTCTTTTTTAATTTAAATACTTTATTAAACATAAATATTCATTATCGCCAATTTATATATATATATATATATATATATATATATATACACCGTATATCTCTGCTTATAAGGCAACCTTTAAAAACCAAAAAATCTTCAAAAAAATAAGGGATCGTCCTGTATGTCTAATACAAAAACGGAACTTTAAAATAACACGAAGAATATATTGTGCTTATATAAAAAATAACTTCTTTATTTTAAAAAAAGGAACTTAAACTTTAGTATATAACATAAATTCATTAATTTATTTATTTTGAATAAAAAAAAGTACTTAGCCATAGCCTTCTAGATACAAGCCGTGCACGATGTTTTAATACACAGTATATCAAAACAAGGCGATTCTCCGAATTTCATTTTTGCAATTTTAATCTAAAAATGTAATTCCTCTAATTTTGATTTTGGTCATAAAATTGGATTATAACATTTTAAAGGAGTGTTCAATTTAGGATCGTCTTATACAATTTATATATGATAAATGTATTAATTTTATCTTCAAATTCAGACGTCGCTTTATACACCGTGTTGTATGATATATATATATATATATATATATATATATATATATATATATATATATATATATATTCAATATGGGAAAATTTAGAAAATATTTTAAAAATTTCATTTTAATGTGGACCATTGTAATTTTAGTTTCATTTTAATTTTATAATAACTAATGTCTTATAAATTAGAAATCAATTTACAATCCAACAATGCTTATATATTACATTAATTTTATCCCTTATTATCGTACAGTTAATATTAATGTACTGTGTTTTTATCCTGAATAAGTTCCAATTTTAATAAAAAGTGATTTTGAGAAATAAAATAAATATAGCTATGGGAGAGAACTTGACATTGAAGATAGTTCTGGTGAAAATTCAATTTTATTTTTATTGATTCTCTTAGGTTAAAACATAAAATTGACTTTCTTTTTTTTATTTGATCTAATCGAATTTTAATTTAATTTTTATACCTTACGTCCTTTATCAGTTACCTTTCTCAAATGAAGTTATTTTCATTCCACAAACCAAAAAAAAAAAACATTAATCATTTTAATTATACTTTTCACACATTTAATGACGATTCATCGTTTGCAGAGCTCTCAGTTACAGAAAAAGATTTGATGAATAATCAATTTTTGAACATTTTTCGTGTTTTGTAAAGTAAATGACATTCTTTAGTGAATATGAATTTATCCACAATACCAGAACTAATTAATCAGTTAGCTCTCTTTCTCTCTTATATAATTATGTATTTAAAAAAATCGAATAAAATCACTTTCATCATTCAAGGTAATTATTTACTTTAGATAGAAATAAAAGGTAAATAATACTATAAATATATTTTCGAACTTATCCATTATTAATATATATATAAATATATATAAATTTTTACGATATAAATTTTTATAACGATATTATTTCATAATTTTGTTAATATTTATTAAATTCTAAAAACGTAAGCTTTCTTAAAAACACTACATCTGAACTGTATTTATCTATTAAGTATATTTTATATTTTTTTACTGTATAAGTAAACTGCTTTCATTAATAATATAATCCCTAAAATTGTCCGCCAAGTGTCAACTGAAATTTCTTAATTTTCCATCACAAGTCTTGTTTCATGAAAAGATAAATTATAATATGTCATACATTCATATCAAATTTATTAATTAAAATCATCAAAACTACTATTAAGCACTGTTACGTGGTGTTTAAAGGTCTAAAGAATGGTAGATAATAAAAATATTAGTAAAATAAATATTGATAGAATAAAATCAAGGCATTTTTAAATATTTTGTTTAAGGTTCGAACATTTTAATTATATGAATTTCAATTAACTATTCAGTATTCGATTTTTCCGCTACTACCAATATCTACTTAATATAATTTTGTTTTTACTAAGTAATAGTTTTGAAATATAAAATACATTCTTTAATATTTACTATTATTTGATTCATATATTATTTTCTTGACAAGTCATTTCCAAAACTAATCAGTCAACGTTAATAATTATTAACCATTCATATCTGTTCCTGAAAAAGTGAATTATTCCGTAAGATATGATATAGAATTTTATAAAATCTTACAATAATTGACATACAATACTAATTATAATTTTAAATTAAATTTTTTCGAGTAATTTTTTATTTCTTACGAGAAATAAATCATTGAAGTTACATATTTTCAATATGACTATATAAATATAAAACTATTCTATTTTATATAGATGTGACTATAATAGAAAACTATTTTCAAGTAATGAACGGCAGAACTGACAACAAATAACCGAATAATTGAATACACTAAACAATGACTGTAAACTACCTTATAAATATTTATCTCACGCATGTCTTATTTCAAACATCTGGTATGACATTAAGTGTTCAAATTGAATATTTTTTGAAAGATAATAGCATTATTACAGACTATACTTGATATTAGGTAGGTAGGAAAATAATTGCGGTTTATGATCTTTAAATTCATATACATTTTTCTCTTTTTTGATTTTCGTAGTTGTTTTAAGTGATCCAGAACTACTGGATGACTAATGCCTAACTTTTATGCACGCCTTCAGTTGAGCGTTATGAACTGAAAAAAAAACCACAACCCTCTGCATCTTCAAGCCTCTCGTCCTCAGTACAAAATTTTTGGAACGACCATTGCACAAAACGTTCCTTAACAGTACCCACATCAAAATCATAGTTTAGATTACGAGTAGTTTCTGCTACTTTACCACCCGTTTTGATCTAATACAAAAAAATACTATTATTTGCTTCTTTTCTATCTTTAATTCAACAGCCTAATTTGGAGCAAAATGAATAATAAAACCAAAGTCGATATTACCGAAATACAGACCGAAAATCCACTTTAAAGTGATATTAACATTAATATGATGAATTACACTTTCATTAGAAAAAATAAGGTTAGAATTCAAAAAACAAAAACCCGAATTATTTTCCTATCAACTTAATATTTAGTTTCAATTTGATTTTAAAAATTACAGTTTATTTCTCTCATCAAATTTGGAATTTGTTATAAATTTTATAATTTTTATTTGCTAAAGTATTTGTCCAATCATATATATATATATAAGGTATTAAAAATGACAAAATCAAATTCTTTTGTGCAAGTCGATTACTTTCAATTGTGTTTATGTACGAAACGCGTGTATACATAAAACATTTAGCTCACATATATGAATTTAAAGCCAATAATACAATTTTATCTAATATACACCTAATGAATATCGTCGTGTTGGTGGATGTGGCGGTGGTGTGCAGGGAACGGATACAACATTAACAATAACTTTACATAAACGTTAGCATGTAACTGAACTCGTTAGCATAAGTTAACTATGAGAATAAACATGGGCGCACGGTATGCTATCTGCAAGGCGTTACTCGTTAATTAATATCCATTTATGACACGGGCATCGAACCAACATTGAGCTAGCATAAATATGATGGTTTCTCTAACCATGTGTAACGAATCAATATTATTTATTAGATGTTTATTTTATGGGTATATGACGTCATTTTATACGTGTCAGCCGCACAACTACATAAGGTCTACCGCTGAATTATTCCTCTAAATGAACGTTTCGCTAATACCTTTTTCTAATAATTGTGACGTGTGTGCATTACGACGATGCAGTTCTGACGCACGCTTTGAATTGGAAAAAGGAAATGTGTGCAGTGTTGGATGAACTTTTTGTTTTATTCATCAGAAATCGATACAAACTATCAATAAGCCGAGACTGTTAGCCAATTAATTATTTATCCGTTGTTGTATTTATAAAACCGGCAAGGATTCTAAGCAATTCACAAATGTAATCATGTTTGTGTTCTAAAATTTTTAGAATCTTTACCGATTTTATATAGACATACCTAGTTAGCATAAATTCTTAAAGATATTCTAACAGGAAAGTCAGATTAAAAATCATCAAAGTGTAAATCGGTTAATTTAGAAAAAATGAAAATATTTGAATATAGGACAATGATTAAAATGTTAACAAAAGAACGATAAATTTAGATAAAATAAAATAAATATTATAATAGTAATTATTGATTTAAAGCAGAATGAATTGAGACGGGAAAGAAATTTCAAAATCAAGTATTGAAGTAATTTTTCATGAACAATTAAGAATGTCAAATATTAGCATAATTTAGACGCATTGTATTATAAGCACAGTTTAGAAAACTAAAACATGAAATATTAAAAATCTTTTTGTTTTAATAACTGAGTTCGTTGAAGTCGCATAGTAAAAAGTAACTTGTAATTGGTTCAACTAGGTGCCAATCCCCAAAATGAAAAAGATTAACCAAGTTAATACATCCAGGTAATCTGATTGATTCAAGTAATTAGTATTTAAGTAAAACAATAACAATCCGTTCTTTAATATTCGACAATAATAAACATGTGATTTGGATTCTTGACAAACTGTCAAGAATCCAAATAATTAAATTTGACAATGAAAAATTTCAATACTACAGTTCAGTGACGCACTCAGGATTTAATCTGGAGGGGGAGCGAGTTGAACGGTTAAAATTTTTTAATGTGAATTCAATAAAATTCGTTAAGTGATTATAAAAAATTATTTAAGGAATAAAATACAGTTTTCTTTTCTTTTTACAAAATTCTTGAATTACTTCACTCATGGTTACATTAATCTCTCTGTGTATATAGTAGTATTTTCGCGCTATGATTTTGTTTTCAAATATTTGTCTCTTTTTTTTGGAGGGTCTCAGGGCCTCTATTCCTCTCCCCTGGGTGCGGCACTGCTACAGCTACTACAGCTTTATAATATTGACAGGACAAACACTATGCAGTCATTTATTGACAGGTTATGAAACCATGATTTTATTCAAAAGAAATTAATTGGAATAATATAAAGAAGATGAATCAATTTGTCAAAAAAGCGCGTTACTCAAAGTAAACAAAACGTAAAAGTTATTTTTCAATGTTGTAAAAAAATCATTTTAATAAAGTGAAACAAAATAGTAACAAGGATATAAATAAGATTTACTATTCGGATCTTCTGCGCTAATTGCTTCAACGAATCACAGAAAACATAGCAGTAAAAATTAGTCAAGAAGTCTGTTTATTACATAATAATACTTGTTATTCACATCACTGCCATCACAAACCTATATTTCATAAATATATTTTACACAAATCAAAAAAAAATGATCTTATAGATCAGATTTGACTCCTAATCATTATTTTTTATTTTCAAACTCGAAAATTTAGTACAGAAAATGAAATATAATAAGGTGTTTCCAATCATTTTGAAAAATGTATAGATATTTTTATAAAATTATAGGATCTCTTATTAGTTAATATATAAAATATTATTACATGAAAATTCTATTGAGAAATAAAAATATCTAAACCTCTCGTTCCATAGCAGATTGAAAAATTTTAAGCCCCCCCTCTCTATATATACATATATATATATATATATATATATATATATATATATATATATACACAGAACTTTATATTACTTCATATTTGTTTTCACTTATAAAAAATTTCTATAATTAATTTTACTTCAATTTTCTTATAGACTGTATTCAATTCCACAAAAATGTTTGAAATCTTAATAAAAATAACGTGCAGACATATTTTAAGATTAAAATCAAGCTCAATTTAAAACATATCCTGAATTGATTACAAAACACTTATACCCAAGCCTCTTTAAACGTTTGTTACACAAACTTTAATTTCACAAGTCATTAATTTATATGAATATTTGTGATTTCGACATATGTAGGTGTGTGTAACTTTTCATTAAGCAATGATGATAAAATATAAATATCTAAATATTATTTTAATTAGCACAAAGGGTTTAATTAGTAATATGAAAAAATTCAAAAATGTACAACCTATATTAGAAAGTGCGCTGTCACTAATTTGTTTTAATATAAAGTCAATTCATTTCTAATATTATTTTTTTTTGTTAAAATATATAAAATTAAAACTATTCAATGTAACGTTAAACGTTTTTATAGAAAGTTATAAGAAAAGAATGGACTATTTTCAGAATAGATCCTCTATAGATTCTGTTTTTTAAAAAAATTAAATACCTTCTGTAATGAGGTATAAAAATCTTTTCATACATTCATATTTTTATATAGAATTTTAAAAAATAAGTAAACCTTTTCTGTAAACCACAAACACATTTCATTTAGATTTTATTTCTTGTAACTTTTTACCTATTATAGTCATGTTAAACATATTAAATAATTCAATTTTTAGGTAAGATATCACGGCAACTTAACATTTAGAGAAAAAAACAACCATATTATTAATTATTGTGCGTATCAAATGGCTAAAAAATGGTTAGTTATCTTGTAAAGAAAATGTATCTGCTTAATTAATTTTTACAGTACAGTGACTTGTAGGAAAAAATGTAATCGTACACTTGAACATATTCTATTATCCTATGATTTCGTGAACATTTCATCAGACTCGACGTTTCTCATTTAAGAAAAAAGAAAAAAATATGATTATATTTTTTTTCTTTACGTAACCGTCCATTCATATTTTAACCTTGTATCATCAAAAAATATATGATTACCATATGAGAACAAATATGATTTCCAAACTATCGTACAGAATGTATACTATTACGATATAATTTTCTTCCCACGATATATTAAATCGCGATAAACTGTTTGACCATCACTGTCACCGTACAAACACATGAAAAATTTCATCCGGAGAAAAATTCTGGTTGAGATAAGGTATACGAAGTCTTTATTAGGATATAGTCTGTTCTCTGTCTAATAAATACGCTGTTTTCAAAATGAATAATTAACATTACCAGTCAGACATAACGTATAAATAATATTTATCACGTCTCCATCTCGCTAATCGAGCACGTGATACATCTTACTCTATCCACATTTTTCTGATTTGCAATTCTAATAACTTTATTGTTTATATTTGATTATCGCATAATACGTACCGTTATTTGAAATGTTTTTGTTCTCTGTCGTACGGTGCCCTTGTTTCATACATGTCTCCCGCGTACAATACTAATTAAAACATATATATATATATATATATATATATATATATATATATATATATATATATATATATAAATATAATATCTAGAGAGATATATAAAGACTGTGTAATAAGGGAGCACCACAGGATGTTGGGAAACTCGATGGCGTGCCAGTTAGTTGATGTTTAAAAATGCACAGTTTTGCGAAACGGGGACAGTATACTACTTACTTAACGCAAGCGTGTACTTAAGTCTGTTCCTTCATTTACATTTTGTAGTGTCACTAACGAACTCAGTTTTGACTGTCATGTGATTGCTTCTAAGAAAGCATCAACTCATATTAAATGTCTAAGCGTAGGCATGGCTGAACCGTACCGATGTTTCAGGGACACTTTGTAACGAAATCACAAAATCTGTACGGACGGTTGATTTACATTTTATATCAGGTTATACAGTATACTTGCTTACATTATATATATATATATATATATATATATATATATATATATATATATATATATGTACAGACACATTATATTTTTATGAATATAAATATTTTATAAATAAATATTTCTATAATTTTAAAAAAATGAAAAAAAGACTGAAATGGACCGAAATAATGACATTTGTACTGATTTACTAAAGGAAGAGATACTTTAAAATGTCAAAGATCACGTTCGTGTTCCTCAATGATTCAATTAATTGTACAATTTGGATTATCAGTTCGATATTCAGTTAAACATAATAATTACTAATAAATTTAGTTCGTCTTTCGATAGTTAGGTGTTCTGAGACCTATTTTTCATATTTTGATAATATAAAATTATTATATTCTGACAGTCATCGTTCTTTTGGAACTTTTATCTACTTAGCTGATCCAAAAGAACAAAGATCACTAAGTCAACATATCAATGGATTTACAGGTTTAATATCACAAAATTTTAATATTCATATTTATATATTATATTTTAAATTATATATTATCACAAGATTTTCATAAATACAAGGTACTAGTTAATTAATTTTAATATACTAATTTTTTTATAGATGTTAATTTATTTTATTTTGTCCATAAAATATATTCAGAAGATATATATATATATATATATATATATATATATATATATATATAAACAGAATAGTTACCCTTTTTTCTCAAGAACTTAAATTAAATTTAATCATTCATTTATTCAATTAATCATTATTACTATTTTCAAAATCACCAATACAAACCTTACACTACTAATAGTATTACTGTCCCTGTAAAATTTATACTGTTATGCGAACAGCATGAAAAAATCTTAACAGTATTTACACGTAGAATAATATTAGGGTGGTAGAAAAATAAATGCGACTTATGACTTTCGAATTCATATACATTTTTTAATTTAAGTAGTTTTAAGTGATCCAGAACTGTTGGATGACTAATGTCTAACTTTTATGCAAGCTCTCGAATTGTTGTGCATGGTTCTGATTCATCTAACGCATTCAGTTGGGTGTTATGAACTGAAGAAGGACGCTCGAGGCTTAATAATTGCGGTTTATGACTATCAAATTCATATACAGACTCATGCACTAGCTGTTTTAAGTGGTCCAGAACTGTTGAAAGACTAACGACTGACTTGTGTAATCTCTCGAATTGTAGTGCGTGGTTCTGATTCAACTAACGCGTTCAGTTGGTTATTATAAACTGAAGAAGGACGCTCGCGACTTTATTCATTTTCAAGTCTTTCGTCCCTAGCACGAAACTGTTGGAACGACCATTGCCGACCATTCCTTAACAGTACCCACAACAAAATCATCATTTAGTTCACGAACAGTTTCTGCTGTTTTACCACCCTTTTTGAACTCATACAAAAATTTGCTTCTTTCCATCTTTAATTCAATAACCCAATTTGAAGTAAAATTAATTATAAAACCAAAATCGAAATTACCAGAGTACAGACCGAAAATTTCACTGTAAAATAATATTAACATAAATAGAATGAAATGATACTTTAATTTAAATAAATAAAATTAGAATTCAGAAAACAAAAACCACAATTATTTTGCTACCAACCTAATATAATTCCCAGTTTAAAGAAATCGATCATACCCGAATCATATTACCTAAAAACGATACTTTTATATTATTTACTAGAAAAAAGAGAAAAAAAACATTCTATTTTTTATAGGAAGTGCCAGAATTAGTGAACCTAATTATTCCATCATTCCAAGAAAAGAATAATTTATATTTTTCTTCAGTTTCAAATGAAGAAATGATAGAAAAACGTTCATAATTTACTTTACATTTTATATTTTCGCATATTTATTATTTTGTAGATAAGAATGTTACTTGTTAATTCTATGCTTTAAGAATTTCCTTTTTATTTTTTCTACTGTGTAAAAAAATAATTTGTAGTGTATTTTTTATATTTTGCATTATTTGCAAAGAATTCCTTTTTAAAGTGGACTGAGTTTTCTCAAAAATTTTTTTTTTTTATTTCAACGAGAATATAAGTATTAATTATACGAGAATATAATTATATAGTAGTTTTCAGTTAATTATATATATATATATATATATAATTATATAAATAAATGTACATATATATATATATAATTATATAAATATATATATATATATATATATATATATAAAACAGAGAGAGAGAGAGAAACAGAATATCCTAATGCATAGTAGATATAGGGTATACTGTAAATTATTATTCAAAAGGTCAGAGTTCTTTTTATCAATAACATGCATTCTTTATGCCAATTTAAATCGTCATAGACTGTAAAGTGCAATAGTGTTCCACATGGTTAGTTTTCTATAAAATCCATATTATTGATGCAGTGAAACGTTTTACTCAGTCTACAATTATTATCTACATTCATATAATGTATTAATATGCAGTTATATATATATATATATATATATATATATATATATATATATATATACCCCATATAATTAGGTTAAGCAAACAATTTAATTTTAGCTATTAATCTTTAAACTAATGTCGTAGAAATGTTTCAGAAAATTCAGAGCACACAAATTATAAATGCATATATAAGAAATTATATATAAGAAATTAAAAGGGCATACTTAATATCAATATAAAATATTGTTACTTAGACATAAATTTAGTTCTGAATTGTATTCAAAAAATGTTTTATGTTTATAAAAAATCGAATTTAATCTTATTTTAACACTAAATAAAACTGAGTATACGGTTAGCACAGACGATTTTTTTACTGCCTCACAAACCACAATGAACATTTTGATTGAAAATGTTTACTAATTGATTATTAATAATTTTTGATTCTAATTTATGTTCATAATGATCACGATGCTTTCATTCTCAGAAAATATTTATAATTGAAAAAAAATGTCATCTGTGTGAGTGAAAAGTTAATTTGTGAAAATGAATTTAGTCACAATTCCAAAACTTAATTGTAAAGTATATCATTTTCTTCAAAAACAAATGTGTATGTATATAACATATCCTTTTTTAGGAAACTATCCATTTTTATGAAATAGCTTTATTAATTTTTACAGATAATTTATTCTCATAATTAATAAAATTTAAATAAAATAATTGAAACTTCAATGAAGTTTAAAAATTATAACACAACTCGAGAAAAAAAAACAATATCTAACTACTGAATCTTAATTTAATCGAAAAAGATTTGTTTTAAAAATGACTTATGTAAGAGATTACTGTATTTTAAAAATACAAGAAAAATTCTATAACTCAACTATGATATCGCATCATCATCGACATGTACATAAGCCACAATAAAAGTAAAAATTAATCAGCCATTTATTATTTCGATAAGAAATGTTTTTATGAAATGTGAAGAGTGATTCATTTGTAAAACTAAATTAAGTCACAGGACCAAAACTGCAATTTTGATAACAATACTATTTACTGACTAAAGTTATCGTTTATAATTTTTTTTTACTTTTCAATAGAAGTAAATGACATATTTAGATGACATATTTTTTAATTATGAAAGTAATTATTCTATATATATATAGTAATAATTAAATTATTATTTTGAAACTTTTTCAATCAGTATATATATATATATATATAAGAAGTAATAAAAAATATTCAGAACAAATAAATTATTTACCGAATCCTAGGTCTAATTCAATGCTTTTTTTTATAGAAAATAAATGTTTTCGGAAAAACGGAATACATTTCAATCCTCAAAATATCTCCTATTCTTTTCTATAACTTTGCTTTGTCTGTTGGGTAACTAATGAATTCCATATCGAAAAAAACATGACTGTTTTGAGTCGATGAAGTCGTAATGCATTTTCGGACCTCTTCCACTGTTTGCACTACTGTTTTGTGAATTTATACCAACTGCTTCGACAACAGATATAATGTTCTTAAAAATTAAGGTCGACACTTCAAAATCCCAAAACGACAACAACATATTTTAATTTAAAACACAGTTATGATTGATTCAATTTAAAGGAACCGAATTATTTTTTATACTTAATACATTCAGTAAATATCTATAATGATTTATCAATCCCTGTAACACACAGGACAAAAAGATAACAAATTTATAACACACGTGGTGTTAAGTTAATATAGTTTTGATATTTAAGTCTAATTTATCAATTCGCTAAGAACATACATAAAAAATATTTTTACACATGTAATATTCTACAGCATTACACAAATATTCCACCTGTTGTCTTGCAGTGTAATTCCATTTTATCATATTTCACTTCTCATATTTATTTCTTATTTATTTATTTTTAATCTTTCTCTAAATATCTAATCTTTATACCAATATGATTCTAGATTCGTAAGACAAAAAATCTTCTTATTAAACCATTTACTCTGACTACCACTAATTTAATTAATTATCAAATTAGTGACCATAAAATAATCCTTTATCTAGTTTTAATAAACATGGAACACACACATATTGTATAATGAAAATAAATTTGAATATATATATATAGTATATGAACAGGTGTATATAAAAACAGACCTTTCTATATCATTGATTTACACGTTTTACACGAATAAAACTTATGACCGACATTGAAAAATATGTAAAACGTATTTATAAATAAATAAATTCGCAAGAAAACATATAAACTCATAAAAAAATTACACATGTGCATATATTACCGAAATAATCATGTAATATAGCGTGAAATGATAATTAATAAATCGTAAAATTGTCTGAAACCGCTTATATCGTTACTACATACCTGGAAAATTACACAGATCTCTTCCACTGGAACAAGTTTACATGTTTTAGAGAGCGTTTTTTTTTTGTATGTATTTTAAATATATTTTGTTTTTGTTAAAGTCTCGCCGATTCATTATTTATACATATATTATAAAAATTTGCATAAACAAGATTGAAGTGTTTATTTCATTAATTGTTTTTACTTGAAGACAGTTTCTATAGAAGTTGTTATTTAATTATTTAATGAATATGTTTGATTTAAAATTTATAATACAGATGTTCTCTTTAAATATTAAACGTAGGGTTATTTAGTTTTCAATACAGTCGATTCAAGTACTTGTTATTTTCAAATAATTTAATATACAGGAGTAAGACATTTAAAAATGAATCAGGTTGAGTAAAACATATGGCCCAATGATACAATTCTAAAAATATTACAATGGATACACAAGAATTATCAGAGATATTTTCAAGTTAAATAAAGATATATTAGATTGGTAGGAAAATAATTGCGGTTTTTATTTTCTGAACTCTAACCTTATTTTTTTATTAAAATTATCATTTTATCATGTTCATGTTAATATCAATTTAAAGTGTATTTTCAGGTCGATTTTGGTAACATCGACTTTGGTTTTATTATTAATTTGGTTCAAATTGGGTTGTTGAATTAAAGATGGAAAAGAAGTAAGAGCAATTTTCTTGTATGAGTTCAAAATGAGTGGCAAGGCAGTAGAAATTGCTCATAAACTAAATGATGCTTTTGGTGTGGGTATTGTTAAGGAATGCATGGTGTAATGGTGCTTCCAAAAATTTTGTGGTGGGACGAGAGCCTTAAAGATGAAGAAAGTCGTAGACGTCTTTCTTCAGTTCATAAGGACCAACTGAAGGCGTTAGTTTAATCAGAACAACGTTCAATAATTGAGAACTTACACAAAACTCATCCAACAGTTCCGGACCACTTAAAACAGTCAGGAAAAACAAATTTATATGAATTTAAGGTCACAAACCGTAATTATTTTTGTACTAACTTAATATTTGATTTAATTAATTATAAATTAGTTTTAATTTCGGAATCTATGAATTTTCATATCAATTTTATATAAATTTTGGAATTATTGTTTCGACCTTTCAAAAAAAATTAATATTCTATACTACAAAATATTCTTTTAATATTGATAAAAATTATAAATATATTTATTTAGATTCACAAATTCGGTTACAGGAGTTCTAGTAAAGAACAAGAGTTTCAATAAGTGGTTTTATTTTATTTTTACTTATTCTTCTGTTTAATTATTTCATGAAGGATTCTTCTAGACAAAATCAACATACACGAATGTAATTAATTCTAAGCACAATCATCTCTATGAAAGATTGAACATTCACCACCTACCGTTTTTATATAATTGTCTTATTTAATTTAAACGCATTTTTTTAGAAACTTTTGATAGCATCTAATCAGTATTAACTTTGTTTGATAAGATTTTTTTTAATTCCAAGTGTAATTAAAAAATAAAATCGTATAATTTAGATTATTGGTTCTCAACAGGATGGTATTCTTCCTAGGGAAGATTTATTGATTTAGTTTTATAAATATTAAAGAAAATGTGATTTTTTACGCTGTTTGTGGAGCCATTACTGCCTTCAAGTAGTGCCTATTACTATAATCCGGCAGTAGGTAATTGCAATTTTAACAAATTTAAACTCTATCAGCATAATATTCAATGAGATGAGTTGCATGAAGCACAGGGATCTTTTAAAATTTATTTTTTTAAAAATTAATACTTAATAAAAAAAATAAAGTAAATTTCCTTTAGAAATGTATTTTTACTTCTCACAAAATACAAAAAAAATCCAGATTAATTTTTTTTAATAATTACTAATTCAATCATTTTCAGTTTTTATAATGTGTGTTTCGGTGGTGATTCCATTATCCTCAAACAGTAATGTATAGAAAAAAATCATTTTTATACCTTAGTACTCTGAGATTAACGGCATTGTTATTGAAATGTACATAAACAACAAACAATAATAATATTATTGAGCATTTTTGATTTGAAATATTATTTATTGTTTGAAGGGTGAGTGAAAAATGACCACAGAACTCAAAACTATGTTGTATTAAAGTAGATGTTGCAAATGAAATTAAATTTAAGTAATTAAAACAGGATACTTTAAAATATTTTATTATAAAAAGAGGACGTTTGACTCAGTAGAATTAAAAATTAGCGGTTTAGATCAAAAAATACTTGTTATAAATAACTATTCTTTATACGAGTTACTTAGTATATATTTATTATTCCTTCTACTTTTTTTTAATACGAACTGAATCATCTAATGCGATTTAAAAAATACAAAAAAAAATAATAAAATACTTAAAATCTATGTCAATAAATTACTGAAACAATTTCATGATGATAATTTTATTTTTCAGTGATTTTTTTTAGAGTAATAAATTTTTTACAACTGTATTCTTTTTGACAAATCACAAATACAAACATAAAACGATCAATAATAATTTATTGAACATTTTAGATTAGAAAATTGCTTGTGATTCGTAGGGTGAACAAAGAATTTATTTGTGAAAGTGATTTAGTCACAGTGCTAAAACTGTAAAGTGACAATAAAATTCTTCTTAGTTGTCATAGATTTCTATACATTGTTTTCAAGTAAAATTTTATGTTTTTATTCAAATTTTATAACAAACAATTTAACGTTCTAGAACGAACTAAATATCTACCGTATCTTTTCCGTTTATAAGAACAAGGGTTTAATTTATGATGTTTCGCTTTTTAATAAGTCTTTAAGAATTAATTAGGTCACACATCCGGTCACATTTACAAAGAATTCATTATAACAATGACATACAAAATTATTTATATCACTACTTTCGAAGTATATGCAATATTAAAACGTCATATGTGAGGACAATTTATTTATATTTTATAAACGATTAAACATGTAATTATTATTTATATACTTGTTTTAATTTTCTATTCTCATATGAAATTAATTCAATGTATATAAAAATATATAAGTTTTAATAAATAAATATAAATTATTAATCTTAATGCTTTATTTTTGATATTGGGGATTTACAAACAGTTATACAAACGAATGACATTCGCAGAAATTTCAAAAAATTCCAATCATATTTCCTGAAACAGGTCATGAAAGATTCAAGAACGAATACTAAATGTATGCACAAAAATAATTGTACCGTTTGACCTTAAAAAAATAACTGAAAGATTGTGTCATTCATAATCGCAGTATTAGTCTTATAGATACAGATATGTCCAGTCTAAACATACGAAAAGTATATACATTATGTTATTCAATGCAGTCATCAAAAATAATCATATCAATTACTTCTGTTGATTGTATATATTTCTTGTTTCATTAACAAATACCAGTAATTGAATAAAGAAATGTTTAAATTCGTTAAAAAATACTGTAATAAAAAAAATACTTTAGGTAATTCAACTTACATTTTTCTTTAATTAATTTTATTATCTTCTTACTTTATTATTTGTGTTAAAATGTTTTGAATTTTTCGTTTTATTATTTTTATATCTGATTAAAAATATAAACAACTATTCAAATAATTAGTGTTTAAAGTACATTTTTTTAAATAAAATATTAAGTAACAATACAAGGCTTGTAATATTACGGAAGATCAAACGTGTGTCTATTAAAAAAAATCCCTAGTATCTGAATTCATCGCCTCTAGTGCATGCTGCATTCCTGCTAACTTGACGTGCAGGTTTTAAGAGTTACTTGCATTGTACGGTCAGTTAGTTCTTTTATTTTTCCTTATTTGTACACATGTTTGTAAAGCTTCTTGAATTTTTTAGAAATGAAACAATTAAATCTCTATACGAATTCTTTATTCTTGTACTTTTTTGTATCATACATTTATGTTTTCTTTTTAAACTGAAAATATTGTAATAGCTGTTATCACTATTTGGAATATGATAATAATCTGTAGTTCAGTATATATATATATATATATATATATATATATATATATACATATATATATATATATGTATCAATATATCAATATAAAAGTTTATATTTAGATAAACTGTTCTGCTGTTTAAAATATTTATTTGCTGAAAAAAATAAAATATTAAATTATGTATTTATATGTTTTAGATTATAAACTTATTTTATAATTTAAAAAAATATTTTACTTGTTATCCTCTATTAAGTTTAATTGAATTGACAGTTTTATTATTTCAATTTAGTTGATTTAACTTCATTTTTTAAATTAATGAATTTAAATTTTTTGATAAAGAAACTATGATTATATCCATTTTTTACGGAAATATTGAATCTTAAATCTGTGTATTTATTTAAAAGCAACATCATTTTGTTGTAGACTCTAAAAAGAGAAACAGTTGATAGTCTAGAGCAGAGGTGGACAACATCTTCGATAATAAGAACCACATATAATACGTTTCATACATGTTTAAATGTTGAAGAGCCACAGAAAATATTGTTTCTAAAGTGTGTTTATAAATAATAAAAAATACAACTATATTAGTAGTTCTACTCGCTAAAACAGAATATGTTTAATATTTACTCGTTGAAGACTTTGAGTCTTCATTTTTCAAATTAGTAGTTTAAAATCTGGCTATAGATTACTACTGTAGATTAATAACATAAAAGTTTACGAAAAAAGGTAATAAAATCCAATATTTTCTCTGGAGCTGCACAGAGTAGCTTTGGAAGCCGCAGTTTGTCCACCGTTGGTCTAGAGTTTAGAAATTTTATTTCTAGAATTTATGTTTTCCTCTTTCTAACCTGTCTCTCTCTCTATATATATATGTATATATATATATATATATATATATATATATATATATATATATATATATATATATATATATATATATATATTTATATATATTTAGAATAAACCGGTTCTGTTATCACTTTTTAGATTCTAAATCTGCACTAACATTTTTTATTCCGATATATCAGTATTATAATTTCATTTTTTATGATTAAAAAATAATTGTTTTTCAGACTGATTTATTTGGATAAAATAATTTATTCTTTTTATTTTGGAATTTATATAAAAAGAATAATCCGATTTCATTGCTTGCTTTGTACATTTAGTATGCTAAAATTAAATAAGCAGTTTTAAAAATGTTTTATTTATAAGCCGAGTATTTTATTATATATATATATATATATATATGTAATAAAAATAATACAAAATATTATATACTCGTATATTCATAAATAATTTTTTTATAAAATTTAAAACACACTTTAAAATTTCCTAATGAACAAACAATAACTTTACAAATGAATATAAAACAACAAAAAATCAATATTTATTTTAAGTATCGATAATATCTTTTAATTTTTTTTCATAACTGGAAAACTAATGAGAATTTAAATATTTGTCAAGGTGAAATCTTTAATTTTTAAAAAAATGATTTCATTTAAGGAAAAATTGATTTATTTACCTCTTCTTATTTTCATTTAATATAAATAAATGAATGAATTGATATTTAAGACATCGAGAAATGAATTGACATTTAACTATTAGCCAAATACATGTGAGATATGTAAAAGTATAATATTAGCTTGGTAGAAAAATAATTGCGGTTTATGATCTTCAAATTCATATAAAAAACTGCAATTATTGTATACCGATCTAATAAATTTAATTCTAAGTAAATACTATGAAATTATATATATATATATATATATATATATATATATAATACTTTTTAATTAATGTATCAAAATTTTATTCTAGTAAATAATAGTTATTTATCTGCATACATTTAAAAGAAAGAATATTACTTAAAAATATATTATTTTTTACTTATTTATACAAGAATTTATTAAAATATTAATTATAAATCCTCAGAAAGTTAGTTTATTCAACTACAAAGGTGAATTAAAAGTAATGTAAAAATATATTGAAAAGTAATATTTCATAAATTATTTCATGAATAATACATAGGATGAAAAATGATTGATTCGCATGACAATTGGAACTTGTTTACTGGTCACGGGTTGTCAATGATTAATTTAAAACATAACTGTTTACATTTATTATTCATTTTGAAAAATTTACGATAAGAATTATTTTTAGATATTGAATAAACAAATATGAGTTCTTACAGGAATTTTCCGGAATCAACGTGTTATTAAACGATTTAAGTAAATACTACAGAACGATATATTTTTAAAATCTCCAGAATTAAATAGAAAAGAACAAAAAAATTAATGAGTGTCAGAGAGAGATGCACAGAGACGCGTGTGTGTGCTCCATTCATAAAATACAAGTGTAATGCTAATGACAATGTTCTCGTTATAAACAGGAGAGAGCTACTGGCGTGGCATATTCGGTGGGAAATTTTCTACAGCGGGGTCAGACCGCGCGGTCCATTGTTATATACTCTTTTGCAATATATATACATATATAGATTATATACATTTAAACCAACACATATACACACACAATGTATGCATAGACAAAAGAATAGAAAGAATGGAAAAAAATGCGGAATTCTCCCACAGGAAAATCTCACGGCCGACTACTTCATTCGCATTAACTTCTGTTATTTATGCTGTTATTAATTCTAACTTTATGAGGTTAAAGTCCTGGCTGGCCTGCTTCTTTTACGTCAAAAGCAAGCGACGTTAATGCTTATCTGTACGTGCGTTTCATGATGGTGAAAAAAAAACTGTAAATTTATCTAGTATGTGCCTATTAATTCAGTACTGTGCACTTTTTTTTCATCAAAAAAAAACGCACACATTTAATTATAATGACGATAGAAGAAAAGATATGGAGAGATTCAGTTCGTATAATAAAAAATAAATTATATATGAAGTTTGTTTCAATGCATAAATGTTTCGAATTTTCATTGAACTGCCAAATGGAAAATTAAATTAATTCGTTTATGAATTATACATACGTTTTTTTAATACTACGTCATTTATTATTAATTTTTCAGATATTTTTATCACGAAATTAATTTTTACCTATTACATATTCTACGAAGATTTATATTATGCCATATATTTTCATATATATATATATATATATATATATATATATATATATATATATACATATATATATATATGTATGTATGTATATATAAATACAAAACAATAGCATATATTTAATCAAAACAATAATATAACATGTTTAGTAATTTTACAACTGCCAATCCGTTATATCTAATCAGTTGTTTTCTTATCTAGAATGCTTATAAAAGATATTTTAAAATCATACGATGTGAAAAACGTTAAATCTATTTTTTGAATTTACGTTATTCACTTTTTTAATCATTTTCATTACATTTTTTTTCTTCATCCTATTATTTATATAGAAATTTATTACTATTGATAAAATTTCCCAAAAGTCTAGATTTAACACCTCATCTAACACATATAAAGCTTTAGAATTATTTAACCTATAAGGAAGCGAAACATTTATATCGGGAACTTATATAAATTGTTTTATTTCTGGAACATTATTTTCTTGGCAAGTGCCTACGCCTCGTTGAGAATTGTTCAATATAATAATGTTTTATAATATTTTCACACATTTATAGATTTTTTCTTACAATTCTTTCATCGATTATGTGCTTTTTTAATCGAGTTCAAATTAGTTTTTATCTCTTTGAAATTTTAAAGTATCCACAGTCTTCAATATCTTAACTGAGCTAGTATGTTCTCTAGTAAGATATACACACTAATAAATTAATCTTATTTAAACTCTTAAAGGGCATTCACACGAGTGTTTGTGCCATCACAAAATGTGGCTCAATGTTGTCAATAATTCCATTCATTCAGATTTTGCATTTATTATATTTTTACCTGTCGAACCATATTTTTAGTGTGACAAATGCTCATGTG
>CM068316.1:9649499-9711999 GCA_034766995.1 Acanthacorydalis orientalis | reverse complement strand
TATATTTAAATTATACTTTACATAGTAAGTGAAAGTGGAAATGTTTATTAATTCTAATTTCAAAAACGATTTAAAAGCTGTAATCTATTCTAATTATTTTAATATCATATATCTATAATCATTCTTATACTATTATATATATATATATATATATATATATATATATATATATATATATATATATATATATGTATATACACACACATATATATATATATATATATATATATATATTTTAAATACAATTGCATTCATATTTTTGACATTTACTGTACACTCTAATTTTTTTCTTGTAGTCTATTATTCATTTTCTGATAGTTGATGACATAATATATCATTAAAATAACAGAAAGGATGTCTGAAAATCCTAAATCAATCGTTTACATGTAACAGCAAGTTAACAAATTCAACCAAAGAAAATTAAAACTATATTTTGTGTGATTTTTAATATAGTTGATAAGAATTATCGTAAAGCGGCATACTTATTCTGTGCATCCACTAGTTTCTTTCAATTTAAATATTCCGTTATATGACAAACTATATGTTTGCTTTTTGCTGTCGAGTTATTACTGTTGTTTAAAATTCCAATATTTGAAAAACATTGATCAGTCCTCACATACTGGCAATAATAACAAGTTGGAATATGATTATTCCAAAAAAATATATCCAATAAATTTACAGATCATAAACAATCTTACATACATGTGTATCATATTTCGGCACACCTCGCACCATTCCATGCATTCGTGCAATACAATTTGATTATTTCTCATGAAATATTTAAACTCGATATTTCGTCGAAAACGAAAACGTTTCACATGAAATGAATTTGATCGAGCGTCAACCAACAAACAGCATAATACGTCGGATGTGATTGTGGGGAATCATCATCATCGTCGACGTTGTTGTCATACATGAGTATGTGTTATACCAGCTGTATAATTCCATGTAGGTTGTGTTTAAGAGACTCGATCTGAACGAGCGTGTCTCTGGTTTTGGTTGTGCGCGCAAGGGGGCCACAGGGGCCGCGCCCACACCGGCACACTCCCTTCCTGTCTCACCACACCCAGCCGGGGCGATTTAAATATCATCATCTATCCGTATAATAGCCGGCCGTAAGTATAAGCGCTTTGTCTGGCCGCTACAACTAATGCGCGCCCAGCCGAGTCATCATGTGTGTATGTGCCGTTTTCGATGGTCAACGAATGGTGACGATCAGATCATGTTGACGGTGAAGACATTTTTAAGACGAGCTGTTTAGAACGAGCCCGAGTCTGATTTGTAAGTTAATTACTTATCTAACGAGTTAAATCTGTGCACCGTCTCGGTCGCTAGTGAACGACTGTAACAGCGTGTATTTAATGACATGGAGGAAAACACTTTTTTTAAATACGCAATTTTAATACGAGAGAGTGTCGGTGCTGAAATGGATTTAACGAGAAACGGACGTTTCTCGTACTCGGCTAATAATTTTGCTGGTTTCGAGTTCTTTTTTTTAATTTATTCGTATTTTAATTAGTCTCATCACTGTGGTCCAAACTGAGTTCTGTTTTCAGTACTAATAACCTTTCACGTTACGCTTATGATTTATATACCACATTTTAAAATTACTTTAAAATTTTATATTTATATATATATATATATATATATATATATATATATATATATAAACTATTATTACAAGTAGTTTTCAGGTTTGAAACATAATGAGTTCATTAAAAATATGTATTCAAATAAATTATACAAGTAATAGATGTTACAATTTGTAAAAAATATTTTTTTCTAATATTTATTTCACAAATATCTATTGTCCACACACACACACACACACACATATATATATATATATATATATATATATATATATATATATATATATAAACATGCAAGAGATTTCAATGCCGAGGCGTATGTGTATTTGCTGATGGTATCTTGAAAAACTTGTCAAGGGACAATTGAACACTACACTTGTTTGTAATCTTTTGTCGATAAAAGAACTTGCAGAAAGCTATGTTTCTACTACTAGCTTTACATATTTGTAACTTTGCTCTAGATTGGGATCATATATTTCTCTGTTCATGAACTTTTCAGTTTATATGAATGTTTCATTTATTTTTCTTTCAGGGTCTCAGTAGAGATATCTTTATTATCAACTTCTTCGGTATTAGTGTTTTATTCGTCTCTTGTAAGCTAGTTAGGTGTTCTTTCCAAATAGCTTCTGAATAAGAAAAATCAGTTTACTGATACTCAAATCTTATCTATTGTTAAATAACTTTTTTTATGACAATTTTAGAAATTTTCTCAAGGATGAAGTGAAGTGAAGTTAGTCACAGTATAGTTCCGGCACAGTAGATAAACTTATTTTCATAAATGATTGTTTCTATCGTAAATAGATAATTATATATTGATTAGAAAAAAATGTGAGTTTGTGAGGTGAGAATAAATAATTCATTTGTGACAATGTCTAATTGAAAAAAAATGACATATGCAATTTGCTTTATAAATGTTTAAAATCTTATTTAATTTCTATCAACTTCATTTCTATCTTTTTACCACTCTCATGAAAATCACAAGTGACAGATTATATGAACACAGAGTTGTGTAATTCAAGAATGTTTTTTTTCAGTCAAATATTCTTGGCTAGAGATATTAGTGTCGAAATGATTATTCTCATAGTAAAGAATTATCTACTTACAAAATTTCATATAATTTCTGTCAGATTCTTCTTTACTTCATTCTTCAATTAAATCAAGACAAAATATAATCATTAATAAATTATTTATTCGATATAAATTGTATATCAAAAAAGTTAAAGCTATTTTGAGTTTTGTAATCAAATCGTTTATATATATATATATATATATATATATGGTGTAAAGTCTAATATTACAAGCTACTACAACTTCTATTCAAACATCTTTGTTCTTCACTTGACATAGCTGCATGTAGTGGCGACTAGACGGCAATTTAAACACACTCATTTATTTCCTGTATTTATTTGTGTGGCATAGTCTTGCGTTACATCTGTATGGCACACAACAGCCATCAGAATGATATAGTATTCTTAGTCATTTTATGAATGCTTTAAGGACTGCATATTTATATTACGTTTTATTTATTATATTCAGTACACATACATACACGCACATTCCCGCTCACACATGCAAACTATTATACACAACAAATGTATATATATATATATATATATATATATATATATATATATATATATATATATATATATATATATATATATATATATGTGTGAGTACATGTATAAATGGCTGTTAAAGTTAAATCTAAGTAATTGTCTAAAAAATAAAGATAGGTAATAACATCTAAAAATATGTAATTATTATGAAGAAAAGTAATTATGTATCGATATGAGTGTTTGTATTTTACATATAATTTCTTTGAATCGTTCTAACGCCATAAAATTGATACGCAATTATAATACATATAGTATTGATGAAGTCGTTAATAATTTAAAACGTTTGCAAAGTGCGAATAATCAGTTCTGTATATTATTTTTATTGTTAGTACTATTTAACATTTATGTAAAGAAATATGAATGGATTTTATTGGTAGTACTGGAATACGCTTTGAGTTATCACTATTTATTTCAAAGATGACAGTTTTATAATTACAAATGTGGTTCATAAAAATGAGAATTTATATGATTTTAAGTTTTCAAAATGAAACTACAAGTCACAGGTCATATTTTGCTTACTGCTATTTATATTTACTCGTTTTATTTTTGACTGAACGATTTAATTTATATAGGTCTGACAGAATTAATATTAGGTTGGTAAGAAAATAATTGCGGTTTTTGTTTTATGACTTTTAAGCTTCTTTTTGTTCAATAAGTGTCATTTTATCGAGTTCATGTTAATATCATTTTAAAATGCATTTTTCGGTCTGTATTTTGATAACATTGACTATGGTTTTATTATTAATTTTACCTCAAATTGGGCTATTTAATTAAAGATGGAAAAGAAGCAAATAAGAGCATTTTTGTGGAAAAAAAGCAGAAGAAATTGCTCGTAAACTAAACGATGCTCTTGGATGGGTACTGTTAAGGAATATACAATGAAGTGGTGGTTTCAAAATTTTCGTGCTAGGGACGAGAGCCTTGAAGATGAAGAAGTTCTCGGGCATCCTTCTTCAGTTCATAACGACCAACTGAATGTGTTAATTGAATCAGAACTACGCATAACAATTCGAAATCTTGTACAAAAGTTAGTTGTTAGTCATCCAACAGTTCTGGACTACATGAAACTACTTAAATTAAAATAAAATATATGGATTTGAAGGTCACAAACTGGAATTATTTTTCTATCAACCCAATATTTCTCTAAGTATAAATACTGTTAATAAGATTTTTCATCCTGTTAATACAACAGTATATCAGGCGCTAATGACCTTAGCTGTCGAAGCGCCCTAGAACCCCAATAACACAACCAACCAACCAGTACAACAGTATAAACCTTACAGAGTCGGTAATACTGCCAGAATTATAAGGTGTGTATTAGTGATTTTCAAATACGATTATATATATATATATATATATATATATATATATATATATCTTCCGAATATATTTTATGGGCAAAGTAGAATAAATTAACATCCATAAAAAATTAGTATATTAAAATTCATTAACTAGTACCTTGTATTTATGAAATTCTTGTAATATATAATTTAAAATATTATATATAAATATGTTTAATAAAATGTTGTGATTTTAAACCTGTAATTCCATTGATATGTTATCTTGGCGATCTTTGTCCTTTTGGATCAGCTAAGTAGATAGCAGATCCAAAAGAACGATGATATCAGAATAATATATATTCTATGTTATCAAAATATGAAAAATAGATGTCAGAATACCTAATTAGCGAAAAATAAACTAAATTAGTAATTATTATGTTTAACTGAATATGAAGTGCATATCTATCATCCAAATTTTATAATTAATTTAATCATTGAGAAACATGAGCGTGATATGACATTTAAAAAGATCTCTATCTTTAGTAAATCAGCATTCATGTCATTATTTCGATCCATTTCAGTTTTTTTTCATTCGATGTTGCTGTATATGCTGTATATCTTAATCATTTATTTAAATTTTATAGTAATTAAATTATTAATATTTCATGGATAAAAATAATTCTTCTTCTAATCCAGTAAATCGATTTTTTGATAATCTAAACCACCTTTGTTATGAATTCATTCATTTTACTGTATTTTTTTACTGTTTACAAATATTTCTGTAATAAAATTCGAAAAGTACAAAAACAATTCAAAAATAGTAAATTGTCTTTTATACACTTTGTAATATTCTATTTCATAAAGAGGTTTATTTTGAATAATATACATATAGAGCCACGCTTATGAACGAAAGTGAAAAAAGAACACCAGAGGACTGAATGTGGCATTAGAATTAATCTAGATTTTTCAATACGACTTATTACCTATGTTATATATCAAAAAGATTCAATATTTTTCATTTGAACGAGAGCATTCATGTCTTAACACAATTCTTATGTCATATATTTAAAAAAAATAACATGAAAAAAATAAACAGGTTATTCAAATTATTTGTATCAGTCGTCTAATATCTTTATGTAACATTTTATAACATTTTTAAAAAATATCTCTTGTCTGAATCGTTTTATTAAAAAAATGATACCAGAAAACCACAATCTTTATCTTTTATTTCAAATTTTATGGGATTATTAAATATAATCTTCAAGTTGTCATGTTTTTAATACAAGATCTGAATTTTTAATAAACTTCCTAGATTACAAATTAATAGTTAGCTCGTACTCTATCTTATTGATAAAATACTAATCAATCTTACAAATTTCGTTTACTTTGGGGTGTATATTAGTGTGCATTGTTATGTATTAGTGAAAGAAGAGAATTCAATATTATCCTAACTTTCTTTCTTTTTTCAAAGACTATATATATATATATATATATATATATATACATATATATATATATATATATATATATATACATATATATATATATATATATATATATATATATTATATTCTTTATTGAGATATACATATATTGTTAATCTCGTATACATGTCATATTTCACACTACTTTTACAGGTTAGTAACACATTTTAAACGCGATAAATACAAAACTTACCTATTCTACTATATTTTAATTATAATTCACTTATAATACTTTACTATATCTACATATTTATTTATTTCTTACATTCTATATTTAACCTATATTTTAAACTATATTTTTCAGTCTTTTGAAGCAATGCTTTAAAAGTTTTACTACACTGACCACAGGCACTGATTCCATAAATACACTGATGCTAGTCTGATCGATATAGGGAAATAAGCTTTCTGTTAATAGTTCCAGAGCCCTTTAGAATCTTTTAGTATATAAATATTGTTTCTGTGCCCATGACAAAGTTTATGTATGTATATATAGGTTTAAATTATTTAAATTCTTGCAAATTTGTCATATATATATATATATATATATATATATATATATATATATATATTGGTTTAAATTATTTAAATTCTTGAAAATTTATCAAAACACGTATTCTATTTACAAAACATAAAGTAAAAACCATAAATACACTGAATTCTTGCAATGTTTGAAATATCAGATAAAATAATTAGATTATCTGTGTAGATCTGGCATTGAAATCACTCACTAGTTCAGTAACAACGTGAACAGAGTGTAATATATGCATGTCAGTAGTCACTTGAGTCGCCCCTAATGAACAAATTGATACAACATAATGCCACAATATGTCGTCACTAATACACGCACACACACACACATGTACAGTGAACAATCAACGTACAGAAATCAGATGCTTGATATAATACTATGTACAAACACTTGTTATATAAAACATCCGTATGAATGAGATTGACTGAATGAGTGAGTGACTCGAATGTTATACGAACAAGGAATAGAATAATCGGTTTTGCGAAGATGAATAAGAAAAAAAATGGCAACAATTCAGTGCGGCTGCGACGTTCAGTACTAACGGCAGACGACGCTCACAAACGCGAGACAATAGCCTCTGCTCTATAAATAAACAATAGGGTATTCTTCTGTGGCCGCGTGATGCCTCCTACCCTTCGATAACGCGTGCCATCCATTGTTGTTTTGTTTGTTGGTGTTTGTTTATTGTCATTGTTTTGGCGCCGGCGTTTGCATCTGTCACTGAAACTGGGGCACTTGACCGACTTGAATTGTTTGTCTAGTTATGTCAAAATTTACACCTTATCAATTATACGTACAGAGATAAACAATGTTCTTATTATAGATTATATACGATGTGTACAGAGTAGGACTACGTATATTTTGTTTCTCTTTTACAATCCGGTTACGTACGAGCATGTGTTTACAGGTGGGACGGTTTACTAGCTCGCCATTGTAATTTCGAAAACAATAGGAAACTATGAAAGAATTAGTCAAATTAGTAAAAAAATATACCTTAGGTCAAGGTCTGCCATTTAATGGATATGACGTTTAAAAAATCTAAATATAGGTGCACACATTATATTTTACTTCTCATTAATTTTCTATTATATTTTACGACAAAAATTTAATTTCTTAGTATTTTTTCTTTATCTAATCTCTGAACATAGAAGTGCAATCAAAATTTGAATCAGAATATTATTTTTTTTGCATTTTGATATCCTGATTAAAGTTTTTATTTAATGAAATATTAAATATTTAAGTTAAGAAATGCATTTGTTGTTTTATGGTCACAGTATAGTTCCGGTACTTTGATTAAATTTACTTTTAAAAATGATTTTTTTATTCATTCCACAAAACAAAAAAAAAATAAATCAAAAATGTTCAATAGATGATTATTGATCACTTTTGATTATTGTTTATTCGATGGCGATGCTATCGTACTCAGATCACCATCGATGATTACAATTTCAAGGTTGTAAACAATTTTATATACCTGGTTTAAACATCACCAGCGAAAATAATGAATCTCAAGAAGTTCAAAAACTAATAGCAGCAGTAAATAGAACATATTTCGCGCTCTTTTCCATAATGAAATCCAAAAATGTGCATAGGGAGACCAAAATCCGACTGTATAAATCCCTCATCCGTACTGTCATATCTTATGGAGGTGAACTGTGGATTGTATCAGCTAAGACCGCAGAAATATTGGACACCGTCGAAAGAAGAATGTTGAGAAGGATATTTTGGTCAGGAAACGATGGAGGTATATAGAGAATACGGCACAACTTCGAAATATGTTAAGTCTATAAGGAACCAAAAACTATCAGTCTTTATAAAAACGTTCCACCTGCGATGGGCAGGTCACAGTGAGTGGATGTTGGACTCAAGAGTACCAAAAAGGGTATTGGATGGACAACCAGGCGGGAGAAGACCTGTGTGCAAACCAAGACTCAAATGGATAAACAATGTAGAGAAGGATGTAGTGGAACTGTTGGGAGTAAGGAACTGGAGAAGGACTACCAAGTAGAGTGATGTTTGGAAGCAGAAAATTTAGCAGGTCGAGGCTCGGACTTGACTGTAGACCCAGCGAAGAAGAAAAAGCTATCACACTCAGAACGCAAAGTTTGAGAAAAATGTTATATTTTTAATTAGAAGAGAAGTTTGTATTTGCAGGATGAGCAAGTAATCATTATATCAAAATATCAATCATCAAAGTAATCATTTGTGACATTGTTTTATGGTGTTAATTGATGTCTGAAAATTCTTTTACTTTCTCGTCATTCTTATGTACAACACATGCACACATTATTTTTTTTAATTGTGAACCATATATTTCTTTAATAATTATTTAAAAAACTAATAAAAGATATTTTGAAATTAAAATACCTGACAAAAGTAGCCAAAATTATAAATTCACTAATATCTGTATTTTATAAATAGTGAAATAAATTATATTAATAATGTCTTTTCTTAACCGACAATACCTTCGACTAAATTTATTAATATTTCTTTTTATTAAACAGTACTTTTAAATATCAATATGTACTGTATTTAATTTAATGCGTTTTTAAACACAATTATCATAAGTTAATGATGCAAATCAATAGACATTTAGACATGTATAAAAAACATACATCAATAGGTATTCTATTTATAAAAATTATAAATCTTTTGGTTCGTTAAATCCAATACACGCCACTTTTTCAACTATTAAAATTGAAGACAATATAGTAATATATAGTTGTAGTTCATAAGGTTTCAGCTTTGTACACAATAGGAAAGAGTAAGAAAATAGTACAAATAAAAAGTGTGAGAGAGTAAGTTTCATGTTTTATAGCAAATCTATAGTTTTATTCAAAGATTTCAACTATCTCTAATGTTCTTACACTTTCACAGCACAGACATTCTCAAACAGTATAACAAACAACATTTTGTTGAAATCTATTTAACTTTTTGCTCTTAAAAAGTTTTACATTCTCTCTCTCTCTTTGGTCCTCCATCTCTCTCTCTCTCTCTCTCTATATATATATATATATATATATATATATATATATATATATATATATATATATATACGAATATGTTTCCAAACAGAAAAATAATAACAATCTCCATATTCCTTATTACATTATCACTTGTAAATTCTAAAGAGTGATGGATTTTAAAATACTTTCTTCATTAAATAATCTTATTTTTTAATCATGCTGTCGATAAAACTTTAGAGTAAAATACTCAATTTCTTGCGAATATGAATGTAAGTAGAAAGAGAAATGACATATACTAGAAATATGTAATGACTATGTTTTAGTTTCTTCGATGATTTTTTTTTCTTATATTCCTTTGACACTATGACCTTTTTTCTTAAAAGCAAGTATACAATTTCTCAAATTAAAATCTTAATTACTTGTCAATACGAATTGTTCTAAAATTTTATATGCCGCTTCTCATTGATTGGACATTTTTTATCAGCCAAGTACAATTATTACAAATAATTATACATCATTAAAATGAATAAATGAGTTCTTAAAAAATATTACTTTTTTTCAACAGTAGATTATATTTTCATACCAGTTTTTACTTTATAGATGATGCACATTTCTCTTATATTACAAAATGATAAATTTATTTCAAATCTGCTTCTTGTATTCTCTTTTTTAATTTTCAAGTTATATTACATAGATTTATTACTTTTTCATTATTTATTATATTTTTTTATATTGCATTAAAACTTCTAATTCTCTTCAAGTTATCATTTTAACACATTGCGGACGGATCACGAGTATTCTCGTGTTTTCTGTTCTAGAGCTTGTGGCCAAACATTTGCGTTGTTGTCATTTAGAGTGGAGCAGTGTAATGGAAAACGCATTCGCTGAGGTTTAAATTCCATATGGAATTAAAAGTGATTAGTCTCTTGTTCTTAGTAATAAAACTAATTTGATTTTTATATCAATGGGATATTTTATAGCGTTCAATAACCATAGAGAACGATGAAGAACATGATAAAATTCTGGATATATTTGCTGACAATGTTTCAGATATTCCAAGTGAAAGTGAAGATACTAATCATTGTGTATTTAATTTTAAAGCGTGCCTTTAAAATTTATCTAAAAGCTTTTCTGTATTCATTCACCAAAAACAAAGCTAGCAATAAAACTGCTGGTCCGCAATGTGTTAAGAAAAAATTAATATTTTTGTTATTGTTGTATTGTTTTGTCAAGAGAATAATAACAATAATAAGATTTACTTGAGATAAGTTAAGATTTAATAGTAGGAGTTTTCTTCCGGACAAAATTATCACATCAGAAATTTACAGTTTGTCCTTTTCTGAAAGCAGATGTCGGAGAAGAGACTGATTTTAAATATAAAAGAAGAATTGATTGAACAATTCTCATAAAAAAAATATTTATCTATATTCTTTCTATAATTCCTGGCTTTAGTTCTAAAATTGTTATCATTTTTATTATATTTTCATTGATGAAATTTCTTTTGACCGGAATATCTGTCAATACTTTTAACACCAAAAATGTATTGAGGGTTCGAAATTTATCTTAAGACCACACTGTGCGTATAAAAAACTTCCAAGAAAAGTAAATAACAGTAAAAATGTCCATAACATTAATTATAATTAAACTGACTTGAGAGTTTTCATTCACTTGTACTAAATAACATTAAATAGGATTCGCAGGAAAATTGAATCAATACTTTTTTATCGTTTTTAGATATTTTACGGCTACGAGGTTGATGACTGTCTTAAATAATATAAATAAGCAAACTAGTGTTACAAGGTGTCTTACAAAATTCATATATTTTGGTTCCATTAACATTTATCTTGATCTATCCACTTTATAATATCTAATCAAGAGGATATAAACAGTTTTTTTTCTTGTACTTATTTGGTATTTCGATTTATAAGCAAGATCAAATTTGAAAATTTATAACAGTATTCTAATAAGGGTCTTACAGACTTCATATAATCTTTTTTACTTTTAAATCGAACCTATAAATAAATGAAATCAATTTTCCATTAAATTCCAATTCAACGTTATAAATATAGGAATAAATTATTTAAAAAATAATCTATTCATAAAGAATAGTTTAAAAAAAAGTTTCAAGTCAGGAATTTAAGTTGAAAACAAGTTTTACAAATTGGTTTTCTTTTTTAAATATCAAACATATTGCAATCAGGTATTTCGTAAGCAGTCCATTAGTTTATGCTGTAAAGAAAATAAAAATATGTAGGAAAGATGGTTATAATTTATAACCTGTATTTTTTTTAATAATATTGATATTAATAGTCCAAGATTTAATAAGGTACTTAGCATATTTGTATTCATATAAAACATGAAAAGATGTATAATCTTGTTTATATAAATGAATAGTATATATACATACACACATATATATATATATATATATATATATATATATATATATATATATATATATGTATATATACACATACCCAAAGATATATGTGATGTATACTTGAAAAATTGTCAGCCGCCACTGTCTCGGATGAACAGACCACAGAGACAAGACAGCGGGCTGGACAATGAATGTACGTTTGGCCAATGGACGTTCACGGAGGCTGCGTGTCGGACCAATAGCCTCTCAGATAATAATTACAACTGACGATGTTTGTGCTATCAGTGTGGGCAGCTGTGGTCTGTCTATGTTTTATACGCCCTGTGTAGCGTCATTGGTTCGGAGGAGGTGACCGCATAGGATCAAGTTTCAGGATAACGACCGCGTCGGATACATTGAAGCATGAACGACGTTGTGTGTGTATGTATGTATGTATATGTATATATATATATATATATATATATATATATATATATATATGGGTGTGTGTGTACATATATACACATAATCTTCACATTTAGTAATTTTATTTATTGCCACTCATAGTCTTCCAATGAAACAAACAAGACAGACAAGTTTAAATGTAATGCTGTACATAAACAAGCCTGCACATCAGTTTCCTTTATGTAACAAACTTCTATATGTCAGAAATTTCAGTTTAATGAAACGACATCATCTTTTATTTATATAAATATTTATTACATTGCTTACATTCTAAAGACATACGAAATTGTATAATTTGAAGAATGTTGATTGTAATTTTTCAACAACTTCTCAATTGTATAATAAAAATACTTTGTTTATTATTATCGAGTTTTTATTTTGTATAGAAAAGTATTTCGTAACAGGTGATTCAATCAAATAATAAAACTATATGTTCATTAGGATTAAGATTTTGGAGAATATTAAATTACTGTATGTCGAAAATACAGCTTAACTAAAAAGGAAGAAGTTACAAGAATGTTTTGTTATTATTTTTAATATATTATTCTTATATTATTCTTATATTATTCTTATATTATTCTTATATTATTTAAATATTATTAATATATTATTTATTTTTGTTTTTTTTTTATATAAAAAAACTAGATTTCATTTGACAGTTACCACAAATCTCTTTGTGGAACGTTTTCTAATGACCAGAAGTGGTTTAGGAAATTTTCAATGAATTTAATATTAACCAGCTAGGAAATAGAGATGTATATACACCTGTGCGAAAAAAATAACAGTGCTTTGTATTAGATTTTATAGATGAACTCAAATAGTTTTCTGTAGATTACAAATTCAAATATTTGTTCCTATTATAACCACTGTTTATTTACCTCACTAACGTGGAAATATAAGTTAAATTTTTTTCCCATTTAAAGAATTAGTGTTATTATAGCTTGAAAGACAAACATTTTGGTGTACAAAAAATAGCAGTGTTTCCATGCATCATATATATTTAAAATTAAAAGTAAAATTGTCATATAAAAAAAATGAAATAATCTATTATTGTGCTGTGTGGCCATTAGTAGCCAATACAGCTGAACATCACCTTAACATAGTATCAATTAATTGCCTAGATCTTTCTTGGGGAATGGACATCCATGCAGATTTCACTGCTTCCTATAACTCATTAATAGTTTTTGGTTTTGATTAAAAAACAGCTTTTTTAGTTGCAGCTTTTTAGTCAAAGATTTTCAGTGGAATTCAGGTCAGGAGATTGTGTTGGGCACTCTATAGCTTGAATTCCATTATCAGATATATACACATATATATATATATATATATATATATATATATATATATATATATATATATATAATATATATATATAATATATATATATAATATATATATATATATAATATATATATATAATATATATATATAATATATATATATATATATATATATATATATATATATATATGTATATGTATATATATATATATACAGTATATATCTATATATATATATATATATATATATATATATATATATATATATATATATATACTGTAGACTTGAATCGATAAAATAAAATTATTATAAATACATGGAATGATTGTTTTTCGACTGTAGGTTTAAAAATTCTATATATTAGGTCGGTAGGAAAATAATTGCGGTATTTATATGAATTTGAAGGTCATAAACCGCAATTATTTCTCTACCGATTTAATAATTGACTCATTTAGTCAACAATCTTCTAAAAAAATAATTCAGTCATTATCGTGTTTATTCGCATTAACTAAATACTTGGTAATTTTAACCTACTCAGTGGCGTGGAAAATAAGATCAATCAAAAGTCACTTTAATACTTTTTTGTAGACTAGTTTCTGCACGAGCTGGCTATAATATATCCTTGAAAGTGCGATTAAAACATACAAGAATATACATATATATATACAAACTTTTTAATCCTAAAATGAATTTATACACATTTACAGTAACACTTGGGATTAAAGTTTATTTTTGTCACTGTGTCTAAATTAGCTTACATGAATTTTTTACTCACCCTACAAACTTTTTTCTAATAAAGTTTATTTATTGATTATTTATCATTTTCATTGTTACTTATGCGCATTTCGATGGCAATTCTGTCATCTTCGTATCGCTAAGGTATAGAAAAATCAAATAAATGTTAAAGTACTGGAAATTTTTGACTAACAAAAAATTTGTGATTTATGTATTAAAGGAAACGTTTGTTTGTGAAAGTACAATTAGACATTTGATATATTTTTGTCATACTTATAATAAAACGTTATCTACCAAATATATTAGAAATATTTCTTTATTAAACAAATATAACGTATGAGGATAAGACAGTAAAGGAATTCAGTAGAGTAATCCATACACTAGTTAAGTCCTGGAGAACTTTCATTGAACCCAATGCAGATTATATGCAGATTATAAAAATGGTACAATAGAATGACATCTTGCAATTCACAATAGAAAAAGAATAATTAAGGTTTTATGTGATACTTATAATTAATTTTATACATGTAGTAAGAGATACAGGATTTTCAAAAATCATTTAACATTTCAAAAAATATTATCACAAGCACTGATAAGCACTAATGTAATATATATATATATATATAATTTTGGATGCTTAAGGGCACAATCATTCAGAGACTCAAAACAAATCAGAGAAGTATAGAAAGATACATGCAGGGATAACAAGAAGAGATAGGAAAATAACAAAATGGATACGAAAACAGACAAGAATCGGAGATGTAATAAGAAGAGTAAAGTCTGAAATGGAAATGGGCTGGGCATGTTGCAAGAAGAGAAGACAACCAATGGACAACAGAAATTATTAACTGGGAACAAAAGAATATACAAAGACCAAGAGATCAATGAATAGGTGAGATATGGAAATTAATTTTTTTATTGGAAATCAGTGGAGAGGCATTCAATTTCACAAAATCGAAAATCATGGAAGAGGACTTTCTCCAGCAGTGGATTAACAGAGGCTGATAATTATATATATATATATATATATATATATATATATATATATATATATATATACATATACATATATATATATACATATATATATATATATATATATACATATATATATATATACTCGTATATATACATATATATATATATATATGTAATTAAACATCTGGTGATTGAATTTTCATTAAGAATTTATATTTCCATGATTCTTTATTTTCACATTTAGTATTTATTGTATTTATCTATCGAATTTAAACCAAATTACTTATAAAAAATTATTACAAAATAAAAGAATCTTAGTTGATTCACTTTTATTGCTAAAATACTTTTATATGAAATAATTTCAGTTCCCGACAAAATAGAAAATATTATCAGTTTATTAATTGTAAAATAATCGAATGGTACCAGTTAAAAATATATAACAAAACATTGAAAAGATAGACATCTAGAAAATAAACGTTAATAGTTGTCACAATTAGAATAAATTAAGTACTGAAATGTCAAAGTTAAATAGTTAGCTAGTTGAGCTATTAAGTAACGTGTCGTGAATTCCAATTGAGTTCTGCAACGTATAGCAGTTTTCATTAAGAAAGCGTTTATTTCGAAACTTAATAAGTCTCTAATTAGACATTGAAGAAAATTAAAAATCGACAATAATGTTACATTTTCATGTACAAACCGTTATAGTTTATTAAATCTATACACGTTTTATCAGCTACTGATCTTCAGTGTTAAGAAAAAAATACATTCGATGTAACATCCTTTTATGTAAATAAATCAAACGATCAAAAAAAAAGTATTATACTAGTTCTAATCGAATTTATATTCCATTTACATATTTCTATACAGTTTGAAATTGTATCTGATACCGTTTTCTCTGAAACCTCTTTTTTGATATCCGTGCAATGGATTCTTTTTTTGTGAGATATTATCAAAAAAATCTTTATTTATGATACACGTACTATATTTAACTAACATTTCCTATGCTTGTTTGTCCTGCTCCTACACGATTAGGTGTGTCTATTTGAATTTCAGTGTATGTTGAATCCATGTTTCACCATTTTCGTCAAAGGAGAACCGTCCGTAACAGTAAATGAATACTTAATCGAAATCGCTTATTTTGTTCTTATCAACTGTTCGAATCTACAAACACATGCTTCATTTACTGTTTCATAAGAAATTCACTTTTGTTTCATACATTTTCAATAAGAATCATACTTTCTATTGTCTCAAATCATATTCACTTTTTTACTCCTTTACATTGGGTTTTTAACAAATGTTTCAACATTTTTATAAGTACAGAATAATATTATTATATAAAAAAAGACATTATATAGATTTGAAAAGTCAACCATTTTTTCAAAAATTCATTAAAAAATTGATAATTATTGTCTGTTGTTCTCTGGTATTAATTTTATAATCTTTTTCCAAAACTTCACGCGCCTCCATTTCAGTACATATTTTGATATACTCAATTATACCTTCATCAATTATCGGTTCAAAAGCGCTACTTATATTGCCAAGCATACTATTTTTTTTTTGCGTACGCAGTTGGTCCTGGAACATCATTGAAAATACTATAAGCTGGTAATCTACCACAACCTCCACCTTCTTCTATTTTTTCCCATAAAGTTTCATCAAGAGAACGTTTGATCGAATTGTCTTCATTACTATAAGTATGAGCAGCTTTAATGTCACTTTCGCTCTCAAGATCTGAAATAATACGCATCCTTTTTCTTTTGCGATGTATGTTACAAAGATTTCCAGTCTTTAGTTTTGTCGTTCACCTTGCTAATTTCTTCCTCGCTTTCGCATAGTTCGGTAACACTTACATCACAATCCGATCCAGATGGTTCTTCATCTATACTGGTTAGTTTTTTTTATCAATTCAATATCTTTTCGAGACTTGTCCATAATACCTAGCCAAGTAGTCAGAACATAAATGTAAAAAAATATTTCTTTATAGATAGATTTTCAAACTAAATTGAAAAATTCAACTCTTTGTTTAGTAAATAAACTCCACTGCCTTTTCTGCAAAATTCACTTTTGAAATAATCAGTCGCTTAACTCTAATTGTATTATAAATAACAAGTTCAGCCTCGCCAAATTTCCAAATATCACATCCTTTCTCTGCAGACTGCACAGTTGAAATGATCATTCGTGATATGATAAGGTTTGCTCTTTTTGTAAACAAATAGTTCAAAGCTGTTCGTTTACTTACTCGTTGCTAAACACCCGTTATTTATTTTGTTTTTCCTTACTCATTCTCATTTTTATTTTTGTTATTCCGCAACAATTGAAACGATTGATTGTAAATGAAGTAACCCGTTAATTTGACGGATATTCATAAAAATAGGTATACAATATATAGAAGTAAGATAATATAGGTCTTTCGGATAAAATGAGTGAAGATATATATTCACTACAATATATCATTAAAAACCAATATACAATAACTAGAAAATAATATTTACATGTTCGGAATTTTTAAGCATGAATTCAGAAACCCGTTAAATTGACGGGTTCCGTAAATCTAGTGTTGGAAAAAAATCGTATTTGACCTTCAGGATTCGTATAGAAGAATGAATAGAAGGTGCACAGGAGAATATAATTAATATCTTTTATGATTTTAGAAGATAACCATTAGATTTAACACAAGGTACTGCTATTTTTTCTAACGGAATAAAACAGGTTAAACCGATTAGCTAACTTGAAAGATTAAGAAATAATAATTACAGTAAATAATGAAACCTTCCTTGAAACGTTGTCTTTTTATGTTTTCTAGTATGTGCGAAACGAATTATTCGTTTTGTTATTAAAACAAACAGTACAACAAAAAATATAATCGGCCTTGTGTCGAACATGATTGACTGTTGAGAAAAAAAAACGACTAAATCTTCTCTATTAAATACTATGAATGGTCATAGATGCACAGCGAGCTTAGAACATTATTGTTGAAGCGTTGTACGAAATAATAAAACATGTGTTTTTTAACCGCCCACGCGATATTTTTTTTTGACGGTCAGTCACTTTTGCCAAATACAACTGTCCATCATTTAAGTCAAATTAAATTGTTCAACTTAATGTTTTATGTATACATCAACGATCCTTTATGTACAAGTAATTATATTTAAACCGTTTTCACACACGTCAACTGTCAATTTTGTAATGATCAAAATTGGAAAATCTAAACGTAGGACTCGACGTTTAATTGAAAGATAATTATATGTGTCGTCGTTTGTTGAATCATAATACGAGATAGTTTAAAGCAGGAATCGTTTTTTGTATTGTTGAAAACATGTTAACGAACTGAGCAATATGTGGTTTCGCCATAAATTTTCATTCGATTATCTTTAATATTTGTTTATGTAAGCGATACAATCGACTTTATTAAATAATTATAATAGTAATTATCTTGTTGAAGATGAAATATGTTGTTTTTATACCTGTATTCTAGTTTATATAGCTATTTTCTTTCTTGTTACATTCTGGTTTATCTTTTTTGTTACAATCGCTATAACCGGTTTGAAAACAATATTTTTTTCAGATAGATTTATATTTTCAGTTTTAAAACTTTAAGCTTATTTTAATACTAAATTAACTTCGAACTGAATAAAACTGTACTTCCGTACGACCTACATGTAAAACAAAACATTTTATATAAAATTGAAAAATCTATTAATTACATCAATTTAAATTATGTGGTTTTTGTGAATATTTTTTTGATATATGAAATTTCATTATAAAAAAAAATAAATACTCTAAAAAAGGTGTAGCCAGGTGCAAAATCGTTTGATGCTCTGAAAATGATAGCATCGACATCAAAATGTCTACAAGTCATTATAAAAATTAATCGATTATTGAACATTTTAATCAAAAAAAGATTTTTTGATTGTGGGACGTCAGAATATATTAGTGCAAGTTAATATAAATCTTAGAATTTTATAAAATATGAATATTGTTTTGAACTTTTATGAAACAAATTTAGAAAAACCATTTTAAAAAAATAATGGTTTGCATTCAAGTACATTATCGTTTTTATAAATAAATATTTTTAACAGCCACATATTCTTGCAACGTTTTAAATTCACTTCTATATTTTGTGCATATATATATATATATATATATATATATAATTTTCCTGCTCAAGCTTAGAAGAAATTGAATTAGAATAATTTTTTCTTTTCATGAATTTATAAGTTATAAAATTATAGAAAGCTTATGATATATTTTATAGAAAATTCTTGTTTGGAACTAACTGAAATTTTACATATTGAAATAATTTCTCTTTTCAGTAAATATCCAGTAAAAATAGAACGAGACAAGAACTGAGTAAAAATAAATCTTGTTCCTAATTGAATCTCTTTCTTTTATTTTCATCGAATTTAGTTTTCAAAGAATTATTCAGAATTCTTATTATAGGTAAAATTCTATAAAAGTATAATAAAACGTATACCAAGTTACACAAGACTGGTGTTTTTTCTCACTTCATAAACCAAACTATTTTTCTGATCAAAAATATTCAAAAAATTATTATTTATCATTTTTGTTTATTGATTATTCACATTTTGACTACGATGCAGTCATCCTCAGATCCTTCAAGTATAGAAGAAATTATTGAAAAATTTATTGAATACTTCTAAGTAAAAAAAGTTTTGTAGTTTGTGGGATGAGAGAAAAATTTATTTGTGAAAGTGAATTCAGGCATCTGTATTATGACTGGTGTTCATATTTAAATATATTCTAATCATTCTAATAAATCTATTCTAATAGCTCAAAGATAGAAATAAGGTTTACAGATTATAAAAAGTTGAATTACATAATATCTAAAAAAAGTTTTAACTAATATTTAACTGATTTTAACATTTTTTTTAAAAAAAATATTTACTATCTCTTAATAACATTTATTTTTTTATTTCAGAACTTCAACGTTTGATACGCCAGAAAGAAATAATATAAGGTAATAAATTATTAAAAGTTCCTGTTTTTAACTATTCAGATTTGTAATATTTTTAATAATATAAAATTATTACTTTTTTATTAATTGTGGTTACTGTTATAATCAAATACAGACTCTGTCATAGGCTTCATCATACATAATCTTCTTATCATTTTTTATGAAAATTCACATTGAGAATAAATATTTAGATTCGGATTTTTTAAAAATGAATGATTTTTTTATTTAAATTATGTCTTTCTCTCTCTCTCTCTCTCTATATATATATATATATATATATAGAGAGAGAGAGAGAGAAAATTTATGTAAATAAGTTTATATTTTTTTTATATTGAGTTGCCATTTATGAACTATGTCAGAGTAATCTTGAATTGGTCTTAGTTGTAGAATGAAAAGTAACTTATTATTAGCTCACTCAGGTATCTATTTACTGAAGGCATTAGATACATGAGTGAGCCAACAAGATCTCACTTTTCAATGTGCGAATAAGCAAATATAAGATTTTCCATCTTAAAATTATTTTAACTTAAAAAAGACAGCATGTTACGAAATACGTTTTATAATAAATTTATAAAAAAAATTATTAAAAAGTGTACTCGCCATTTGATTGCAAGACGTTCTCGTTCGTTGATGTTGCAATTTTTAATTTAATTATTTTTTTTTAAATTTCACACGATTAATTCAATTAATTTTGATGATCTTTTACATGAGATAACATGATAAATTTCGTATGCACACTATGGACAATGTATTGTGTATTAATTTTTACTGTAAATTGGTTGTATGTTTTCTTATCTTATTTAAATTCATGTCTTACGATTCTTACTCAATTTCAATTAAAAATAAACAGCAATTCGTAGAAATTCATACTAAATGTTAACTGAATTAGTATAAATAACTGTGGATTATCCACAAATAAAGTGTTTCTAGCTAAACTTTGATTTTTTTATACAATTATTACTGAGAATCTCATTGATTAATGATTACTGAAAAAGTTGATATTTTTTTTTATAATATTTAGTCTGGTAAAACGAGATAAAATTACTAAATAAATATATATGCTTTTAAAAGTATTCATAATTATTCTTTTAACAACATTCCTGGTTAGGATAAACCATATCTGATTTTCTCTGGAACAAAGCTATCATCTATTACAAATTCCCTGCGTTAGTTCTTTTTACTGAGAATTGATGCAAAAGAATAAAATAATTTTTGGATATAAAAATACAATTTACTCGAATATAGTTTATCCTGATATTCTTCGTGCTTTAGATCATCTGAGTGTCTATTCTCCACTACTAATTTCAATAAGTGTTCCATCTTCAAATATATTTTAGAAAATGATTTTTGAATCTTTTTTCGCTTAGTTTAATTTGATTTCTCTGCTCTTAAATTCTTCTTGATAAACTTTTTCTTTTTGTTTCTGTTCTTGGAGATTCTTACATCCCACATTACCAGCTCTTAATTTGAATTCTTTACTGACTTGATTTATTTTACTAACTTCTATTCGTTGGCTAGGAAAAATTTTAAAAAACAGTACTCATGTCCAAACTAAAAACTAAATACCCACCACCTACTCAGTAATATTTTAATTCTGATTTATGTTTATTTACATAAGTTTTCTTATTATTATTATTTAGAGTTTTAATGCGTTTCGACAGCTAAGGTCATTAGGGCCTGATTAAATAGGGCGTGGTTATTATTGTGGGTTATAATTGAAAGATAAATATGAATAAAAATCAGTCTCTAAAATTTACTTGAAAATGCTATACGTGCTGAAAGTAGTAGTAGGGAATAGATACTCTGATGATCCAAAAGGATCAAGACTATACACCAACAGAATTACACATATAAAATCAAAACCAAATATCTTGTATTTCTATAGAAAACAACATATTTACTAATAGTTTTTCTATAACTCTTGGCTTTACTTTATAATTGTGATCATATATATTTAAGTGAAATAAAGCAATTAATTTTAAATAAAATTTCTCTAGTTTAAATATCAATTAAATTTTTTTTAAAAAAAACAAGCTAGTGTTACAAACTTCTATTTACTAAACAAATATATCTCAGTTATTTTAATATTTCATCTAGACTACTTAAAATCTCATATGTCCTCAAAACAAAACGAACAGGTATTCATGATTTTCAGTTTTATAAGCAATATTTGTTAGTCTATGGAATAATATATTACTCCAATAAATATCACATTATCTTTAATACAAACTGTTTATTTTAATGTCACAGCTTAATCGTTCTCAAAATAAAATTTAGACTCTTATAAACTTGACTATCAATTTTATTTATACGATTTTCCAACTATATCAATAAATTTTATAGTATGACGATATACAAATCTCACTATTTTATACCAAAACCACTGATAAAGTATGGAAGAGTTATAAAAATTATTTTGTTTACTTAATACCTAATTATCAAATCAAATTAGATCTTTTGTTAATCTCATAAAATACCATTAAATGAAATATTTATTATAATAAGAAAAATTAAACTAATTCAAAATAACTGATTAAAATATCCTATGAATAAAAACTAAATGTTTATAATACAAATATATTTTTATTTCGTTATACTTTTAAATTATTCTCATTTAAAATCGATTTTATCATGAAAATAAAAATGATATAGGAATGAAAAATTATTCTATACCTTTAGTATAATTATTTTTTTTACATAAATAACACACATTTCAATGAAAAAATTCGTACATTCTGAAAAAAACTTATCAAAACAGTTCGGTATAAATAATGTAATACGGTTTCAAGAAAAAAAATCATTTATGCAGAAACATTTACATAAATCGACTAAATGAATAGCTCGTAAAATTCTAAACAGAAATGTGACTTCAGAATACTAAATTAGTTCTAGTAAGTTATTTTCGAAATTAACTGAAAACATTGCCAAATATTTACTTACTTAGTACTCGGTTTTTTTAAATAATTTAATTTAAATTTTCCGCTCTTTTTTTCCAAATAAAATGCTAAAAAAATCGTGACGTTACGAATGACTAATAGATCTATTTCTCTACTGATTGAGTAAAATAAACTCATTTAATTTTCAATTTTATTTTATGTAATTAAGATACACTATATCTAGGGATATACTATACACTCTATACTAGGGATAGATACATTTGACCGAATTAAAAACCTATAATAAATAAATTTATATGCATTATTTCGTTTCATTTGTTCTCATATATATATATATATATATATATATATATATATATATATATATATATACAAAAACGCATACATACACACACCCTTGCACTCCATTTACCCGGTGTTCGATTTGTACGATTTTGATATCAAATAATTAAAAAATTGTAAAGAAAGTTTAGTTAATATGAGTTCTGTTTAGGAATGCATTCTTAACCAATATTTTTATTAATAAAAACCCACATTACTCGTCACTTTGTCCGTAACATGGCCAATGTAGTATATAACGAAATTTTCGCAATGGATAGGTTTCAGGTTTAATTCATCAAGATTCGTTCTTAGATATTTTTTCTGTTTAAATATATTATGATGTAAAAATTAATAAACAGGTTTTCTTTCTTTCTATTTCCCTGTCAATTTTAACGAGCTATATACTAGTAATTAAATAAAAATGAAGAAGTTACACGAGCAGTTACAAATAAATTTGTTACATTAATAAGTATTATTTTATTTAATTAGTATTTTTGGAATCTAACCCTTCATTTTATATTAAAACGTTTGTTTTATTCTACATGATTTTAAATTATATAATAATTTTTAGGAACCAAACTACCGTGTAAAATCTGTCTGTTATGTTATATGACTTTTACAATATTTATAAATTGATTTTTGGATAAAACATTTTTACACATATTTTTCTTATAAAGAAAGATCTGTCTATTTCGTAGATATCTATTATTAGTGAGAAATGAAAATGTGCATACATAAATAATCATTCGCAAAAAATAATCTACATAAATCAACGAACTGATCGTTTTGTAAAACCCGTACAAAAAAAAATAATAAAATGATGTCAATCTTCTGATAATTCATCCCAATATTCGATTGAAGTGTGTTCGAATGAAAAAATACAATACTTTTTATGATCGTTGTTTGTTCGTCAGAAGGTTTTCCCGTCGTTAAATTTTCGAAGTTCCGCGCGCCACCCACCATTCTTCCGGCCCTCTAGGAAAGGTAGCCTCCGGGTTTTTCGACCACATCGATCCCTGACTCACAGACACACGTTTTGAATATTAATCGATAGCGAACGTTTTACTTGCTATGTCTCTAAGTAACACTTTAGTCATATAAAACATAATATTTACATACTGAATGCAAAAGCGTAGAAGTTTGAACATGACATACCTAGTCATAAATAAAAACACATATATATTTTAAGACGTGAATGATTTAGTAACGAACCCGCGTATGAATGCATGTGAGGAGATTCTTTGTGAAAAAGATATTTTGCTATGGCTGTGCTGATATTTTCGACTTGACATTTTTGATAAGGTTTAGAACAAATATTCAAAGATATAAAACTATATAATAGTTTAAGAATATTTAAATGACTGGATTACTAGACACCGAACTAATTTTTGTACCCAACATTTTTAAACCGAAGAAATATGACATTTCATTCAAAGTAAAATGTAATAATATTAAATTAATCTTCAATTTTAAGGTTAAAGTTTTTAGGTATTTAATCTTTTGATTATTCACTTTTCATAATAATGCAATATATAAAATTAAGGTCGACTATACGAGCTTTTTTAAAAGCCACAGAGCTATAAAAAATATTGAAACAGCCATAAACATATTTATTGCAAACTTTTTATTTAAAAAATCACATTTCTGAATATCCTCAATCATTTTATAACAGTAATAATATAATTATTATCTTAATTATTGATTACAAGTTAATCTTAGTCCACTGTATAAATTTTATCCCTTAATATTTGCTGAGTTTATTCAACTGAGCTCTTAATGATCTCACTAAAAATTTCGAGTGGTCCATGTTATAGAAAAACTGGTTTAATTGAGCTACGAACTGTTTTAGTAAACTTTAACATTATTTGTACATCCAACTTAGTGATAAAAACCTATATTTTTTATAATAAATGTCAAAAATTGTTGATTCGTCATCAAGCAGGTTTCATTTAAATTTAAAATAATTAAAATTATTTCTGTGATTTTTATCAATATTTTTTTAATTTGTGTTAATATCATTGACATTCTATCGTACTAATCTCTCTTATAAATTAAATTTAAATCATTTTCTCTAAAAATATATACATTTAGTTATAAATCATATATTAATTATTAAAATAAATATTTGTTTTCAATATTTATAGATTTGAAAATATAATAAATAACAAGTTTTCTACATTTTTTTCCTATTGTATAAGTTTAAAAAGAAGTGATTTCTTCGTTCATTGTTCTACAGATATTGTAGTAAATATCTCTTTGGTAAAAAATAATTTTATAGTAAATATAAAAAATATAGTCAATAATAAACATACAAGAAAAATATAAAAAATCAAACAAAAATGAAAGAAGGAAAAATAATTTCAAAATTAGAGAGCACTCAGAAAAAATGAAAAAGTTTTTATTTTTCTTTAACTTAAATTTAAATAAAATAATATATCATTTTTTTGTTCAAACATTAAAATAAAATATAAACAACATGAATACTAGTAGTAATAGGAGTATTCATGATTTAGTCATGAGTTTTAATTCCACTCAGTGGGATCATTGTTTTTATTTTTAATAGAAAAAACAATTTATTCTCTGTGAAAAACTTTTAATTAAAAACAAGTTTCTTAAAAATAAAAAATACAATAGTTTCATTCTTAATACATCTAGACAAAAAAATATAATTTCCAAAAAAAAAAGTTTTTTCCATTCATTTAAAATTCTTAAAAATGATGTAAACAGAACTGACTGTGATGAGAAATGAAAAAAAATGTATTTAATTTTAAAACTGGAACTTACTGATTTAATTATTTTTTTATTTGAAATTATAATGATTAATTTCTGGAAAATTTTAATATTTATAATTATAATTTTGCATATGAATAGAGAACACAAATGTTTATTCATAAAATTTTCAGCAAATAAACTTTGACAATCATTTCTTTCCGATGAATTAAATTATAGTAAAATACAAAATTTTTTTTAAAAAAAATGACACCATTATTTATATATTGTTTAAAATTTATACCGTATTATTATGTGTTATAAAAAAGTGAATAAGTTATGGTCATAAATCCTTCTTAATCACGTTTTAATTCCTATTCAGAATTATTTTCGAATATTTAATTCGCTAGACATTTTATATAACAAATAATTATAGACCTGAATAAATTACATTAATTATAACTTTGAAAGTAAAATATCGTTTTTGCATATTCACCAAACATTTCTTTAGAAAAAGACAAGAGATTTATATAAAATAGTAAACGAATCTTTCTGAGAAAATAAACAACAAAAAATATATTTTAAAAATGTGTACAGCTGATATAAATGTAACTTTAAGAAAAAAATCGACATGGATGAGAAGTATACTGGCTTTAGAACCGCAAACTGTTTAAGTAACTTTTCCATTAAAACCGAAGGAAAAAATATAATAAATTATAATGATTAGACGACTAATTGACGGTTGTTGATATTTTAGTCGGTATCCATGTTATTTTTTTTATATATACGCATCGCATGACATCCACATATGTTAAAGGAAGTCAAACAGATAGTACAAATGGTAGTCAATGGGCCGGGATATCACATCCTACTCAACAAATGTTATATTCTTCGACTATGAATTATATGCAACTCGTATGATACCAATCTATGCTAATTACAAAGTAAACTATTATAATAATATTCTATGTTAAATAATTTCATTTGCATGTTATTTTTTCAACGAAGAAATACATACATTTCAAGTATACATGAATCTTTTCTTTTTGTATAAATGTATTTTTCGGCTACAAAGAGATAACAAACGAGACATGAAACTATTACATGCAAAAGTAATTACAGTCTGGAAAAATGTTAGAGAAAAACAGAATTAGATAAGTATTTAAATGAGAAAGTTTGAATTTAAATTTACATTGAAATTAATTCATAATAATATGCCTATTTTGTCCTAGAGGTCGTCTTCCTATAGGAGTAGCTGAAAGTCTGTTTTCAGCGATCGATTTCGATACGTTTGACATCTTCAAGTATATTTTGAATACTTAAAAAATCAAATTTCGAGTCTTCAAAATCTATCTAAAGATAGTACACGTATCTCAACCGATCGTGGAGAGTAGATTTTCAACTGATCTTGTAGGAAAAAGATCTCCAGAACAACATACTAACAAGATATTATAATTATAATATTGGTATTCATATAATTTTTAAACAGTGGCTAAATTCATTTTTACAAATCAATTTTCCACTCACTCCACAAATCAGAAAAAGAATCAAATAATATTTAATTTTTCTTTACCTTAATTCTAAGATGGAATAAAAAGATGGAATTATTATCGAAATTTACATAAATAAAAATAAAAAATTTTCAGTTATTGAAAAATTTTTAGGCCAGAATTTTCGTAAACCTTGTAAAAAATTAATTTGTAAAAAAGTACTCGTATTTTTTTTTTTAAAAAAAACATTTATTTAACAACAAATATTTTTCAACAAACAATAATTTTTTCTGTCTTGGTGCTGTGACGATGATGGATTTCTTTTAAAACTCATTCGATCTCGAATCAGATACACTTACAATTATTATTATTTACTTTAAAAAAAATATATAAAGACATGAGTATCTTGTTTTAAAATATAAATAGAATTATTACAAAGTAAAAGCAGTATTAAGCTCGAACGATCAATTGCCATTTTATTCATCCAGTAAAATGTTGAAGGGAATAATTTGAAATTAAACCACAGAATATAACGAATTCAAAATCGCTTTTATGAAATATAATTTAAATTCTTTAAGTTGGAGTTAAACTAAATTTGAAACTTTTTGCAAGTAGAGTAAAGACAAGTCTAAAATTACTTTCAAACATGCTTTTTCACTTACCTTTCAAACAACAAAAATTATCTTTGATTAAAAATGATTAATATTTGATTATTGATCATTTTTGATTGTTGCTTATACGAATTTCTATGGATAAGTTTTCATATTTATCTGGACCTTAGTGCTGAATGATGATATTCGCTATTAAAATGCGTTTAAATGACAATCAGAAATAATCAGCAATCAACTGTAGAACCTTTTTGATCAAATAATTTTTTCTTGTTTAAAGAACGAGTGAACGATTTATTTGTGAAAGGAAATTGAAGTAGAGAACTATATTGAGATATCAATGAGTCAATAAAGTGACGGTATGTTTAAGATTACTACTGCCTGTCTGATCTCTATACAGTGTTGAAAATATAATAAAGTAACGACCTTAACTAAGAATTCAGTAAATATTTAGAAATATTATTTATAGAAAGCTCCGAAAAGCTTTTATTAATAAATTAAATAGTCTTACCGTAAAACGAACAGTCATGAAAAAAGAACGCTTACCTGTAAAAAAAGAACAGAATATAAGAATAGTAATAAATGATTTGTAAAGAATTTAACTCTTTGTGTACTGACGGGGCTTTCAAGTCTTATTTAAACAACTGATAATAAATAATCAATGATTTATTATTTCATCTTCTATATTCAAAATAAAAAATGTTTTAAAATTTACGTTTAAAAAAATATTTATTGTCTGTTTTCAAATGGTGTTCTTTTAAATAATAAAAATTAGATTATCCCATTTTCATATTTCAATTAATTCTATAAACACACGGTTAATGAAAATAAAAAAAATATTTTCAGGAATAAAGTATTGATTAATTTTTTTAAAGGATCATTCAAAGAAAATACATTTTATCATTTTTGAATATATTTTTAATAAACTTTCCTTCCTGACAAAATTCTATTGCTGCCTATTTTCATAAATCTGTCATTTTTATAACCAAAAAAAAAATAATTTTTATTGATAATTCGAATTATCGGATTATTAACTTTTTATTGATCAAGTAATGATGCTTTCTTAAAAAGTTTAGCGTTTTATGTTTTTCAAAATGTACAAAGTACCTTTTTAATATATATATATATATATATATATATATATATATATATATAAATAAATGAAATGATAGTCGAAAAAAGTACAGAAACAAGAAACTATTAATGTTAAGAAAAAAAGCAATTCCAATTAAAACACATTAGGTATAAACAAACTGTATTTGTAATCATCGATAGGCTATAAGCAAATAATTCCTCGTACACGCTATCAAATTATCGGATCGCTTTCGGTCCTTCTGTACTGCACATAACCAAACTATCGGCATTACTGTGTCAGAGTCCATCCACCTCGTCCCGGCTATCTGTTTCATTTGTCGATAAGGATCACACGAACATATTCTCAGTACGTTCGAATGTCTATTCCTCTTCAACAGAAAACCAACACGAAATTTCCAGTCGATCACATCGACTCCTGAATTTCTGTCATCAAAACAATCGATGTCCACAAATAACAAAAGAAAATACACGTTCCATTTGTCCGATGATTATGTTCTATCATTCGGACGGAGACTTCTTCGTTGTTCATACGAGTGCGACACAAGTACTGTACATAAAATAATGACGATTGTACATCTTTTTTTATAATCAAAAAAATACAACGATAAGATTTCGATAGCATTCGTTTGCATTCGAATAATTTGCTAGTTTTTGTGACCGAGATAATGAGAGATTTCAACGAGCGATTCCGATTTGGTTTCTTTGTTCAATGGAATGTCATTTCGAAGCGATTCCTTGTTATGTACACTTGCATAGAAATGTGGAATATCGTACTAACGAACGAGACGGATATAACGATTTTACTGTAAGATTAATGTGGTGTCTTTTTCGAACGTGTTCAATTTTTAAATGGAATGATCGTGATAGACACTTGCAAGTAATAATTGCAATTGCGGTCACGTATAACGCGGCCAGTATTGTTAGTATGCGACACCAGTGCCGCTATTTCCGTTGCGGAGCGTGCCACAACTCGACTACATTGAGTGAGGACCCCCGACATTAACGAAAAAATCAACAGTGGGATTTTGGAAATTAATAGTAATGTAAAAAATTCTTGATAACTACTCGGTTTCTAGTTTGGTCGCGATGGATTGGACTTTCCTTGCGTATGGCTTGTTTTTATTAACACATCATCGGCATGCCCAACTACTGAAGACTTATTGATGTGATGACAATTCTCCGATTATTTGATGACGGATGTGATGGAATTTTGATGTCTGATAAACGTTTTTTTTTTGGAATTTTAACTTGTGTTTTTAATGTTTTCTCAAAAACGGTTTTAATACTTCTGATCACAAAATGACAAAATCTTTAATAATGTAAATTGGGGTTTTCTCAAAACCCTTATATATATATATATATATATATATATATATATATATATATATATATATAAGTATATACAAATGTCTATAAAATTGTTCTGTGTATTTGCATACTGATTCAGGAATATAAATTCAGAAATACTCGAGAGTTCGCCTGCCTTTAAGAATTAACTGTCACTTCTTTTTTTAAATAAATAATTTTAATTAAATAATTTGATAATAATTACTAATAATTTGAATTAAAAACTTTATTTTAAAATTTATTTTTAAAAAAGTAGGTGGTTCCTCTCCCTACTCGCTGAGTTCTTCAACTAGAGAGTGGCTTTTCCCTACGCTCGTTGACACTCTCTCCCTCTAACATATAACAGAAATAAACAAATAATCCGTTAAAATGTAAGTCGTCACTTTTTATTGGAAATATTTTTCATTTAATTAGAGTGACGTTCATTCGATCACGCTATTCATAGTAACTCGTCAAAATACAGACCACGTGACTGATATCGACCATTCAGAATACGGATCACCAATATCAACCAATCAGAGATCGAATAAAAGTCACGGGAGCGCCATCACTGTTTCATTTTTATAAAATAAAAAAATTAGGTACATACCAGAAAGTCAGTTTGCCCTGATGCATTATTTCTTTACTTATCTATAAACCTATTTGTTTTATGCTTTATTTTTTTTAGTTTAGTAAAAATAAAGATAAATAGATCTTTACCTTTTTTATCTAGATTAAGTTTAGTAAAATTAATATACCTATAAAATATCCAAAATATTTTTCCTGAAATATCAGTACTGAATAATTAAACATTAAATTTATCAGGCAGGTAATCAATAACTTATTAATCCCTCGTTATAATTTGACTGAATAACATTTTTAATCATAATTGTCAACATTTTTAATAACAATTTTCAGCATATTTTTTTATAAAATCCTCTTTAAATAATTATATGCTTTCTCTGTACATTATATTTGAAACAACTGTCTTAATTTGAATTAATTTAGATTGTTGTAGTGTTTTTAAATAATCATTAAAAATGGATATTTTTACTACATTCATTATTATTCCAGTATTGAGTTTTACACGACATTCTAGTAATTGTAATGTTGATTTTCTCTTTAATTTTTTTTTAAGTTGATTTATAGTACGTTTATTCTTAAATATAAAACTCAGATTAGTCAAATTATTTGAATTAAAATACATAATAAAATACTATGTAAAATACATTAGGAGCAAAAAGCAATGTATTCTTTTTTTTAAAAAAAAACACTGAAATAATATAAAAAGCTTATAGTTTATTTAAATGATTAATTGATTACTTGCAATAGTCGTTTTCCAAAGTATTATTATATAACATTAAATTCTAAAAATTTAAATTGATTATTTCTTTATTTATATACAGATCTCGTTTTTAATTTCTTAGAAATATGTGAAAGGAAATATCTACTGAAAGCAATGTTTAACGTTTATAGGTAATCTCCGTCAAGCATAAAAATAAATATATCTTTTACACATTCTAAATGCTTACATTCTGTTATCAAATTATATAAAAAAATGACAATATAGTATTTAATTTTGTGGTAAATTTACATTCACACATGATTTTTTTATTCATTATAAACTTGAATTTTTTTTCTCATCAAATATGTTCAATAATTGATTATTAATCATTTCGATTCTTGCTTATATACATTTTAATAACGTTGTTATCATTTTTAGAGCACTGAGGTTTAAAAACAATCAAAAGTGATCCGTATTTATTGAACGTTTTTTATTAGGAATATTTGTGTGGTTTGTGGGATGAAAGAAAAATTAATTAGTGAAAGTGAATTTAGCCAGAGTATCAGAAATGAATTATGATAGAAAAATCTGATTTTTCAATGCCTTACTATTCTAAATATTTCATTAGATAAAAATCGTACATAAAAATTACATTAATTTTTTTATCTTTACATTACTGTCATACATATAGATTATTTAACTACAAAAGTATATTATAAAAATTATCTGATGTGACTACATAACATAAATTTTTTTTTTATATTTCCTTTTCCGAAATAACTTATTAAATCATTATAATTAAAGAACATATGATACTCTTTTCATAACACAATCACCAAATAAAATCTATTATAAAAAAGTACATAGTAATTATACTGAAATAATTCTTAATACTTATTATTTTAAAAAATATTTAAATATGTCTTATTAAAAAAATATAACTGTGTACTTAAATATTAGAATTTCGTTATGTTTGAGTTAATAGTTCAACTATAAGAGTGAATTTATCACAGTATCTAATTATAATATGACAATTCTATTTTCCTATCTGAATCTATGAATACAATCTTGTATTCGATAAGATTATAAGTCCGGTTTTTAATATATGTATATATATATATATATATATATATATATATAATTATTAAATTAATTAATGATATTACATAAATGTATTGTTTCATAAATAATTAATTTTAAAAACCTTATCCTGTATAAATCGTTTTATTTTAAATTATTTTTTTCAAAACATAAACATTGTTTAACCTGTATTTATTATATTTTTTACTCTTTATGAAATAAATCTGCATTTACCGAAATAATTCATAAGGGGTACAATTTGGAATTCAAGTCAAATTTTATCAAATGTACTACTCAATATCATTTGGAACAATATTTTATAAATTTATTTCTGTATGATACATTATTAAACTGTTCAATATACAACATGAATAAATAGATATCCATATATATATATATATATATATATATATATATATATATGTATATGTATATGTATATATATATATATGTAAAATGTCTTCAATGAGAATAATAAATATTACCGTGACATTTAAAGAACTTCTCTTAAATATGTTGTTATTAATATTTGAATGTTATCGATTATTATAAACAAATAGTTTGATTATAAATATAATTATTCAATTATATTTTTTATTAGTCTAATAATACCTGTTTTATTCTTTGCATAGGTGAAATTGTTTCAACTGATATTTTTTTCGATAACCATCTTAATAATATTATATACTTTCACTATTAATATTAGGAACTGTTCATATTGAACACGTGAAAAATATTTCAATATGTGTGTTCTAATTATTGAAGTTTCATAATTTATATATATATATATATATATATATATATATATATATATATACAATACACACACACGCACACGTTTGATTGTATATGTGATTCTGAATGTATATATAATAAGAAATTCATTGTCAATAAATAAAAACAATCAGAGTTTAAACATTGAATTTTTTATTAGTATTTATAAATATTTAAAATATTCATATTAGAGATAGTATAAAAGATATTAATTCATATAAAATAAATTATTTTAACGCAATAATGATTGACCATTTTTACACAATCATTTGTTGTTTGCAAGAAGTGTGTAAAATACAGTAGTAGTAAAACTGAAGACTTTTCTTCAATTTATTAATAATTTATGTTACTGATCTTTTCCACAATACTGATTCGTTTCTTTTGTCAGAATAAAATTATTCAATATATATATATATATATATATCAATCACTAGAACAGTTAGAAATGTAAATATTACCAAACAAACACTTCATCTTTTCACTTTCATTAAAATCATATCTAAAATTGATCCTTAAGTTTTTAATATTTTAAAATATAGTCCTACTTTATGTTAGAACAGCATTGTATTTGTCTCTTGATTAGAAGATGATTTTTTTATTCTTATCCTTGAATACACTTTTTTGTATACCTATTTCTCTTTCTCTCTCTCTATATGTATATATATATATATATATATATATATATATATATTATAAATGTATGTGAATACATTAATATATATTTAATGTATATATATATATATATATATATATACATTAAATGTATATTAAGGTATTCAGAGTATCTAAATAATATTATATTTGGTTTTTTTATATACTTTTTATAATAGAAATACGATTAAAATATAATTGAATATTTTACTCCTTTTGCTTGTATTTTTTTTAAAAAAAGTAATGCATATAAAAGAGCTATTTAAATTGAAAGAAAGTGTCTATTGGTTTCGTTCGTTATCATTTCCCTAAAATGTTTGGTTAGAACTTCGAAGAATACATTTAAAACTGAAGCATTCTTTCCTAGTCAAAACATGTGTACTTAACTTTTATAAAGATTGCATGAATCTTACTCGTGATTGCCTGATAAAGTGTTTTCTGCAATTCACGAATCAGACTAGTGATTCATACACAAGGAGTTAATAAGTATATAATCTATTAAATATTTTCAAGTAGTATATAGTATGTCAAAATTGACAGGAAAATAGAAAGAAATATAAAAAGAAAAAACTGTTTATTGGTTTTTACAACGTAATATATTTAAACATAAAAAATACCTAACAATGAAACTTAATGAATTAAACTTGAAACTTATCTATTATAAAAATTTCCTTATACATCACTAGATGTCTGCAGACGACCACGTTGCAGACAAAGTGACGAGAAATGTAGATTTTTATTATTAAGAAAAGATTCTATCGAAGTATTATTTTAGAAGAAAAAAATAGTCACAAAATGACATATAATACCAGTAACTAAATCCACATCTTTGTATGTTAAATATTTACAAACGACGAACGCTTTTTAGCTGTATTGTTATACAAGAATGTCTTGTTTTTAACACTGCAAGCGAGCTCTTAGAAATCTTGCAATTAAACTCATCAAAACTGATATATTTTTCATACTTGTGTACCTGAATTTGAAATTTTTTTTTAGTCTATTTGAATACTTTCTGTTGAAGAAAATATTCATATAGTGACCTGAAGGACAAAAATAACGTCATTAAAATTTATAAGAAAGTTATAACTAGAACCCTAGTTAAAAATAATAGTAGATTTAATAAAACAATTTATTTAAGACAAACACAAAAATTTGACTTTCAAACAAATATCAAATCTCCATCTTCATAAACACAAAATGTATTTTTTCCACAAATACCACTACATTTTGTAATTACTCTAACACATTAGTACACACACTACTTGCAAACAACAAATGATTATGTAAAAAAGGTCGATCATTATTATGTTAAAATAATTTATTTTATACAAATACGATTACATTTTGTTCTTATGTATCTTATAAACCAACTAAAATTTGACCAAACTTCTGATGAAGATAGTTAATTATTCATAAATATTAAATTTTATATTATTTCGTTGTTCTATTGATTCACACTTCAAAAGCGGCAGATGTACAGAAAAATTATTTCTGTTTTTACAATCTTCTATTCAAAAACTTTGGAACGAAATTTAGTCTATTTTTATGCCTATATCTATAATAGACAAATCAATTGATTGTAGCTGTGTTTAATGGGTAATTTTTAAGCAGTCTGAAAAGATAGAGGAGAGATTATGTAAATATATATGCCATTCCTTATATTACATTTTTAATTTACTATCCGATATTATATATATATATATATATATATATGTAATACATACACACATTAATGATACTCTGATAAAAAATATCAACAATGTTTCTGTAAAATCAAGTAGTACCTTTATCAGATATATCAAAAATGATATTAAATACAGAACAAGGTTAATAATATTTACCATATACATACATACATATATATATATATATATATATATATATATATATATATATAAAATTATTAATATTTATCCTCCTATCATTTATCTCGCCAGCAAAGTGATTCGAGTGTACAATTTTGTAAACGTTCTGTATACAGTACGAGACTTTACAACAGGCACAAACAACAAACAAACAGCTACAAGTACAACCATCATCCGAAATGCTAAATGATTTCTGAATGACACGACAATATTCACACACACTCACAACACACACCGGCCGTGTCATGTCTTAGAGATATTAATTTTTTATACGGGCCGCACCGTGGGCGGAATAATATACCTATATCCATCCATCTACGCGTTCATATTAATACCTGACTATTTTTTTTTTATTTTTCTTTATATGCCTACCTATATATATTTATATATATATATATATATATATATATATATATATATATATATATATTATTTTAAAATTGCAGAAGCTGTTTTTGTTGAAAGATCATTATTTAATATTAATATACTGTTACTAAAATAATTAAATATATATTTATTGTATATTGTACCAGAAAGTAGAGGTGTGAAGTATTAAAAACCGTTTGTTAAGAAATTTATCATATATAAGAATAAATGTATATAATAATAGTTTACCTACTTCAAGATTTCAAAATTTTATTATTAAATTATCAGCTATCACAAATTCTTTGCTGTAATCTTTTGTTGAAATCAGACGCAGAGGAAAGAAATGATGCCAGGGTTATTTTATTCTTAGATTTTATACCTTTATGGAAAATAGAAACGTTACCGACCTTTTTTCAGCAATTATTTGTATTTATTTTATGTTTATGATCATTTTTACTTATATATGAGAATCTGTTCTTTGATGAATTTTCTCCCATTCTATTGTGTGTATGGACTAGCATAAAACAAATATATTACAGTTGGTACATAGAAAAATGTATGCTTTTCACAAATTAATTATTCACTCAGTTCACAAATCACATTTTTTCAATCAAGTGTTTAAAAATCGATTACTGATCACTTTTGATTGTTACTTATGCATATTTCAATAGGGATGCCAGAATTCTCAGAGTGCTAAAGAACAGAAAAACTCATCCCTCTGAGTATAATGGCATCACTGTACAAATGCGCATAAGCAATAATTATTTATTGAATACTTTTGATCAGAAAATTTTGGTTTTTGATGTGAAAGAAACTCCATTTGTAAAAAAGAATTCAACCACAGTTAGAGACTTATATTATAAGTTATAGTATATGAAAAAAATAATACATTTCTTATTTTAATAGAAAAAAGTTCCTGTATAATTTTCATTACATTGGTAGGAAAATAATTGCAGTGTTTGTTTTTATAAATTTTAACCTTGATTTATTTCAATGAAAATGTAATTTCATCATTTTCATGTTAATATCAATTTAAAGTGCTTTTTCCAGTCTGTATTTTGGTGACATCGACTTTGGTTTTATTAATTTTATTTCAAATTGAGATATTGAGTTAAAGAAGTAAATAAAAGTATTTTTTTATGACTTCAAAAAGTGGTAAGAAACAGAAACTGTACGTAAACTAAAAGATGCTTTTGATAAGGGTACTGTTAAAGAACTTACAGTGCAATAGTGGTCTGACGACGAGAATCTTGAAGATGAAGAAGGACACGGTTGTCCTTCAGTGCATAAAGACCAACTGAAGCCGTTAGTTAAATCAGAACCACGCACAATAATTCGAGAGCTGGCACAAAAGTTAGTCATCCAACCGTTCTAGACCACTTAAAACCACTTAAATTTTAAAAATGTACATGGATTTGAAGATCATAAACCGCAATTATTTTTCTACCAACCTAATATTTGAAGTTGATACAAATATACATATTTAAACTTTGATATTAATATAAAATATTTGATCTTTATAAACGTTAACCTGTCGGTTTTCTTCGTTTTGGGTTATTCGACTTTCAATCCTTCACTAATAATTTGCACACGTTTGCCATCTTTAGATATATTTTAGATAAACCCAATGGCATGAGAAGACTATAACTTCTCAAAAGGATTACAGGAAAGAAACAAATATTTATAAGTTTATTTATAGATATTTATTACGTACATGAATTTCCAATGAATCAAAAAGTATAGGGAGATTACTATTAAAATTATCGATTGCTAATACGTTATGCAATAATGTATCCAGTTAGATGAATAAAGAAGAATAATTTAATATCCTATACATTTAAAAAATTACTCATCTTTTTTATTAGAAACAATTGTGATTTCTAAATAAATTGATCCACAGATATGGACATTTGAAAATGAAGAGTGGTCGAACATTTAAATTATCTAATTATTATTATATTTGTTAGATTGCATTCGGTCAGAAATAAATAAAGAAAATATAGTTGTACTTCAACGAAACTACACATGTTTTTTATTGCATAAAAGTAATGTTTTCTTAATTTATTAATATACGTGAAAAACAAAGTATGAATTAAAACAATAAGCGGAATAAAAATTGGCCAATTGTAATAATGCATTTAGTTAAAATAATATCTTTTGTGTTTTAACAAGGTCATTAACTTTTGCTAATTCAAGTTCTATTTACTTGTACTTTTTTAAATAAATAGTATGAACCATCTAAACAAAAATGATTAAAATATTATTTAACAGTTATTTCTTGCTTACATAATTTAATTAAAAATAAATGTGAATTATATTCTTATTTCATATAATATACGGCATCTTCTTATTATATAAATATTGCAATATCGAAACAAACTATTCTACGTTTATCCAAAATTAACAAATATTATTATTTAAATTGAATAATTTCTTATATGATTACAATAACCGATTATATAGGAAAAAAGCCTCTTTATAAAGTTACAGATCTTGTTTATGAGGCAAGTACTTTAATTTTCCAATAAACACATTTTCAGGAGACATTAATCTAAAGTATTTTAAAACAGAAATGCATTTGAACCAATGATTATAACATTTTCAATACTGTATGGACAAAAAATACACTAAGAATTAAGATTATTGTTTCATATTTTAAAAAAATAAGATTTTACTTTGCAATTTGTAAGAATATTTCCAAATAAATTGGTTTGCAAATATATAAAACTGAAATAATTTGTTTTTCGAAATAAAATGTACCATTAATTAATTCAATCATAATTATTATATTTGCAGTATGAATTTAATTAAGAATAATACGTTTTAGATTTTAAGACATTATTTATCATTTTTTAGTTTATATAAAAGTTTTTAATTTATATAAAAATGTTCTTTCTTGATAAGTAAAATTGTTGAAATATACTGTTCTATCTAGACTGAACTAGCTTCATTTTGATTAAATTGTCTGAACAATTTTAATGACTGCTAATACTTAATTATATTAATTATTTTTTTTCATTTTCAACTCGATTACGTAAACAAGCTTAATCTAATGTTTTTTATATATAAAAAATACTAACATGGTTGAATTCACAATGATTTATCTCTCTTATTAAATAAGTTCTTTTTGAAATCATCATACAAATCACTGTTTAATTATTAATGCAGAAACCCAAAGAACATCATTTTAAAAATAATTGTATAACAAACTATGAAACAAGTAAAGAAAAAAAAATATAAAATTTAATTAATAATATAATTCCTTTAGAGATTTCTTAGTAAAATATAAAGATAATAATTAATAAAAGATTAAATGAACTCATTCCAAAACAATACAGAGTTAATTTTCAAAAATTGTCTGTCATTCTATTATTGTATACTTTTTATAATATTTTTTTAATACAACATTCTTTATATAGCATTTAATATTCTGGTATGTATTTCTTATAACTTAGAACGTATAACGTAGAAATGTTACTTTTTTTTAATTCTAGAGGATTTTGTAATAAACACATACATATAAAATTATATATATATATATATATATATATATATATATATATATATATAATGGCATTTATTATATAAAGTCATAGAAGAAGATAATTTTTTACATTTTAAGTGCAGTCCGATGCAATTTTCTTGGAAATCATTTCTATTTTTATATTCTATTATTTGAAACACCGGTGCACGTTTCATAATTCTTCAGTTGTTTGTTAATTAATATTGCTGTTCACAGCATGAAGAAGGTGAGGCATGAACGAAGAGCGTTTTCGTGAAATTGAAACAATTATCTTCGTGGAATATAGATTTGAGGATTCAGTTGCCTATTCAATCGTTTGAAATTCAAAACTTGTCAATGTTATGTACACAAAATGACACACACATAAGTGTGTATGTCTATATATATATATATATATATGAGACATCAAAATTCTTAGTTATCAAAAATAATTTGCTTCTATTGAAGTTAAAAAACTTTATTTATAATTTTTAATATTCATTTTTTTTCTCTGAAAAAATAATAAAATTATCATTGTGATGTAGTATAAATTTATTGCTTATTTTGAAGAATAGCATATTTTCTTTCTTAAAAAAATACTTCCATTAAATAATCATTTTATCCATTTTTTTTAAATAAGCATTTTGTTGATATTAGTCTTTCACTTTCCTTTGGTAATTTAAAATCGGTTACCTGAATATAATATGTGAATGTGTATACATATATACATACATACATACATACATATATATATATATATATATATATATATATATATATATATATATATAATTTCTACCTAATTCTTATTTTTATTCTATCCGTATTTTTTTTCTGAAAATAAAATCTGCTTCTTTTTTTCTATTAGTATGTCTACTATTTGTGTTTTATTTTCATTAACTTCATTCTATATTTATTCTGATATCCTCTGTTACTTCTCAGTCATGTGTGAAATTACATTTATTATTTAAAATCAAACTTCTTATAAACTGTCAGAATGGAATATTTAAGACATAAGACCTTTCACTAATGTGTGAATTTAAGTCTGAATTTCTAACTCGCTATACTTTTTTATTAAGTTATTTTAATTGGTTAATAAGTATCTTAATTCAAATGTATAATTAATGACAATAATATTTATAAAATTAGAAATATCAATTAAACTTTTTTTTATAATAGCAAGAGTAACTGTTAATACTACAGATAGTATTCATCTTCGATAATATATTGTAACTTTGTACTTATTTTACGTTACTTTAGAACACGGTTTAATTAATAGCTATTATCAATTTCAAAGATTTTATCCTGTTTAAGTAGAATATGATGACCATAGTTTCATAATTACATTTTAGTTTAAAAGAATACACGGGTTATCCTTTAAAATGATCGTAATATAAATTTATCACTGTGAATAAATTCGCTTTCACTAATGAATTTTTCAATCCTTGATAAATCACATATAATTTTTCATTTGAAAATTGTTCAATAATTGATTATTTTGATTATTGCTTCATCTTCAAAGCGTTCATTTTCAGAGCGTTAATGTACAGGAAAACTATCAATCAAGAAGATCAAATAATTGATTATTGAATATTTATGGTTTGAATTTTTTTAAGGATTTTGGGAGAGTAATACATTTATTAGTAAAAATTAACAGTCATGTCGATAAAGTTAGTGTTAATGTAAAGTATTTTTATTCTAAGAACTGCATTATATCAAATTTAGACAGGGAAAGAGATGTCAGACGAACTTGATAAATAATATGGGTGAAATTAGTTTTTAAAAAGTAAATTATAATATTGATAATAATAATATGATTACCTAAGAAAAAATATATCCAATGTTTTAAAACTAAACTTTACGCATTGCAAATTCCTTCTTTTTATTTTTTAGAAAGATTTTTAGAAAACATAAATAAAATTTAATATAAATTACTTTTTTAATCTGTAAATGAAAAAGATTTTAGAAAAATCTCATATGTTAGAATAAAAGTAATGTTTTAGATTATGAACGGAAAAGAAGTTAAATATTTTATGGATGATTGGTTCTTAAACATTATATATATATATATATATATATATATATATATATATATATATATATATATATATAATGTAGATGTTTTGTGTTGTCTATAATTGTGCGTATAATAGTGCGTGTATTTGTACAAGCTTGTCGATGTAGTCGAGCCGTCACAACACGACCACGAAGACATGACATGGAACCGCGTCAAGAGCATGTCGCTCATGACAGACTCGGCCCGCGCTAACACGGCTCTGGCGTGTGGGGCGTGAAGGGACAACGGGGAAAAAGGTGCGGGTCGTGACCGTCGACCCTCGGGTCTTGTCTAGGTCCGATCGTGTCTTGTCTTTTTGGCACGACGTTGAATGAGTGGGTCGCTTGAATGAAATGACGAATTTCACTATACCGACCGCTTAATTTGGTAAAATGCTATTTTGTTTCAAACACATACATAGAATATATATATATATATATATATACATATATATATATATATAATAATATAATGTGTGTTTCTATGTATAATATACGGGAGTAACGTTTCAAATAGCGTGTGTGCGGTATCGTTATAAAAATTAATTGGTTTTTAACTTGTTCTCTTCTATTTTGCTGGAATCGTGTTAGTTTTAATTTATATAACTGTTTTTTTAAACATTTTTTGTACGTCTTTTATCTAAAACTGCATATTAGGTAATGAAGTAATTATTTTTGGACTGTTTAATTATTTTACTTCATTTTTATATTAAGTCACGAAGAATCAGTTCTTCCTCATATATATACATATATATATATATATATATATATATATATATATATATATATATATATATATATATATATATAATAAAGTAATTTCAAGCATTTAGTGAATGTGGGAGTCGTACTGAAATCAGTTTTGATTTGATTCAGTCATGATTTTTTTGTATTAGTTCTATATGTTTAAAAAATATATAAAACTAATTTATTTTTTAAATCTTTTAATATATATATATATATATATATATATATATATATATATATATATATATATATAATTCCTTGAAGATATAAAGTTTTTGTTATTTTTCGTACGTTAATTAAATGTGAAAAATGAACTGAACTGTACATCAAATTTAAGACTTTCTCTTTTTTCAAGTCGCTTATAATAACATCTGTAATGTTTCTTATAATTAATTTATTTTGTTTCATGAAAATATAAATTTTATGTTTAATTTTTTTAGTGTACAGGTTTCAAATAAATATTTTATAAAATATTAGACGGGTGTCTAATCTAGTTTTAAAATCGTAAAAATGTTTGATTTTTTTTTTAAAAAATACTTACAATATAATATTAAAAACAGTTTTATAATAACAAAAACTGCTTCTTAGATTTTATTTAATTTTCAAATTCTATTTTAAAATAACTAAATTAGGAAAAGTCTAGTTTAAAATGAATAAAATTCGGTACTGATTAAATATTCATAAATACAATTGCACTGAAAAAAAGAATTAAAGTATTATAACAAAAATTCTTTCGATGTTTAACTGTATCACTCGTTAAGTTCTTAGCAAATTTCTGCATTTTTGTCATTTTTAAGCAGCTGTTTACATTTGATTATGATTATAGTTTAATAAAAGATGGCATAAACGTTAATGTTAACTTTATAAAAAAATCATCTAGTGATCTAACGGTTCCAAATTGAAAATAACTTGCAGTAACAAATACACAGATAGTCTTTTTACAAAAAAAACATCTATTTTACATAAGAAGTCAATATTTTATAACAACTGCTTATTTTTCATAATAAATAATAATTATATAAAAAGTGATATATCAATTAGGAATAAAAATAATTACACAATTGTGACAAGGATTTCTCATGTTCATTGAATCATAAATATGACGGAAAAAATTTACTCATCTTTTAAATAGTAATTTCATTATTTATTAAGTATTTCAAGAAATTCTTTTTCAAGAAAAATATCTTCAAAACTTTAATACAATCTTGTAAATAATTCTACTGATCATCATTTAAGAAACAACTTCATTTCGAACATAGACCATTATCTGAGTAAGTGATAGACTCGATTTGCATAAATCATTGAATAGATCATGATCTAATAGCTAACACGCAATTCTGATGAATAATAATACACCGAGAGATCAATTATCTTCTAACTGTTTATCAGATGATCACTTTTAAACTTATAAAATATTTACAGTTAATAAACTTTTTTTATTTCCCAATGTATAAACAAGTACACCGACATGAAGATGAAATTCAATTTATATTTTTTGTATATATAAGAAATATGACTTATATTAAGTACGTTAATGAGGAAATATTAAAAAGAATCAGTCAGGATGATTAGTCAAAAACTGGAATCGAACATTCAACCTTCTGATCATTTTACGGTTTACAGACTGTATCACAGACCTTGAATTTAAAATGTCAAGGGAAAACAGTCGAGTGAAACAGAAAATAAGCGAAGAAAAAATATTAATCATATCCATTTTTGGTGCGATAAAAATAGTAGCTTAAGTAACTGAATGTATCGAAATTTAGATATGTTCTAAGTAGTAGCTCATATTGTTAATACTTAAATTTGATACATACGTTAAACTAATATATTCTATTATTCATTTCACATACAAATATTCAAAATGTTTAATTCATTATGCAACTATTACATAGAAGTCACGGACTAACATCATACTTTTTTAAACATTTATCAAATGTATAAAAGTTTATATTAAAATAAGAAGTAAAGCACGGATTTTTTATTAAAGGGCGTTTATTGATTTATTGTTTACGTATTCTAAAATAATTTATAACAAATAATAAAAAGCCAGTAAATATTAAAAAAAATAAAATACTTTTTAAGCAAATCAATGATCGGTGAATTTTAACATACAAATAACACTGATTTTGAGTTATTGTTTAATATATTATTAGTTTGAATCCGGCTTTATAAGTATTGACAAACATTTAGTACTGACAAACAAGTTGTGTAACAAATGTTGATCGTTAATTCTCTGCATGTAAACATTTTATTTTATGATTTACAGTGATTTGTAATATTTAGTACCGAATTCTTTCAGAATAATATTATATAGTATTACATACTGTAATAGTTTTTTATATATTTATGTAAAAAATAGTGTATTATTTGTGATTATCACTTATTCATTTTTATAAAATAATTGCTTCCTGGGATATTATTATATATATTTTATACTTTTTTAAACAGCTTTTAATATATATATTTTAAAAAAATCATTACGTTTCTTGAATAAATATTATTTGATTGTTAAAATTGAATTTTATTTATTTACAACGCAAAACTGTTTTTAAACGGTTAGTATATATGATAATTAATTATATATCTATTTTAAAATTTCTAAAATTTAATTATTTTTATTCAAAACACACACACACAAAGAATTACCTTGAAAATCTAATCATTAGTTTTTTACTCCTCCGCAACCCACATTTTTTCTTATTAAAAATTGTAAATAATTAATTATCGATCAGTTTCGATTGTTTGTTTTATCTAATTCAATGATTGATTGCATCGTCTTCAAATGATTAAGATTGAGAAAAATCAGATGTACAGAATTCTTAGCCCTTTGACGATATTGTTTACCTAAGTTGAAGGCAAATCAATCAACGGAAAGAAGAAACCTCTGTTGTTTCCTTTATCAAGTTCTTTGAGTAGTTTGTCTTATTTCATGCTATTTCCTTTTTCTTATTCAGACAAATGAGTCGTTTGTAACAAAATAATCTGAACAAAAGCTAATATCGTACTCTAAGGGATTAAAATTATTTGAGACTAGTATATAGCCCGTCAAAATTGACGGAAAATAGAAAGAAACAGAAAAAGAACTGTTTATTGGTTTTTACAACATAATGTATTTAAACATATTAAATATCTAAGAACGAAACTTAATTAATTAAACTTGAAACCTATGGTTTGACAAAGTAAACATTTCCCATCAGTTTATCTGCAGGACAAAGTGACAAGTATTGTGGGTTTATATATATATATATATATATATATATATATATATATATATATAAATTTGATTTGAAATTTTAGTAATGAATCATTTTTAAATTAACTTCACTAAAGAAAATACTATTGAAAATATGTGGTTTATGCCACTTTATGAATTTCTAAAGTATGAAGTTCAAAAATATATTTTAAGATACTTTATTATTTAAATATTTATTAAAAGCAATAGTTTTTTCTTAAATTATCACTAAATTACGAAACTTAATATAATATTATCCTTAATATTACTCTATGTGCTAAAAATTGCAAATATTTTCCACCACAGAAAATAATTAAATTTCTATTATCAGTTTTCTAAATAAAGATATGATTTTATACATTAAAAATTAATTACAATAAAACTAGAAATTCAAAATAAAATCTTTTAATCTACAAACAAGTAAAAAGTATTATTCATACTTTTATTTATCGAACGTATCGACAAAGTTGATTTTTTTTGTAAAGATGGTAAATATGTGTCAAAATCAGGGTGATAAAATATATAACTTGTAATTCGGAACGATTGTTCAAACAATATAATAAAATGTATAAGAGAGATTTGGGTTAGGCTGATATAAAATTATAAATTATTTATAAAATAATCTTTTTGAACAATGAGAAAACATTTTTAAATTCTCAAACACTGTGTTTATTGAAAAATCTAAAGAAAAGGGAGGAAAAAATCTGTTGAAATTTTTTAACCATTGTAGTAAAACTGATTTCCACAGGAATTAAATTGATATCTAGAGGTTCGACGATGTAAATAAAATCAAAAGAGTATATTAGCAAAGATTACATAGTAAATCAAAAAATGGAAATGAGAGGTTCATGTTTTCGGAAACTAATATTTATATTAATATCTTCTCTCAAGATCTATTGTTAATCAAATCTATTAACCTTTTCAATTGTAAAAGAAGAATAAGCATTTCTGAATAATTTTTTTTCGAAACAAACTAATACATTCCACTCATCAGTCGTCGTCACTCGTGTTGTACGTCACATAAACCACACTTAACTGTGCCTGTCCGTCCATTTTTCATACAGTGAATATTACTTTCGTGCCTTTCGATCGACTGTATCGAGTACTGAAAACGATCAGAGAATTTGTGATACTTAAAAAAAGAAAAAACTAGCCGAGTACATAACAGTGTTTCAGCTGAACATGTTCATTGAAAATACAAGGCTTGCGCAGTGTGATGACGAGCACGCGCTTGACCCCGGACCGCGTGATTGACAGCGACACACGCCCGCATTAGCATAAACAGCGCGTCGGTGTACGAATTGTTTTGGGCCATACATGCGCGTAGACGCGACCGTCGATTAACTCTAATAGATCATGAAACATTTTTCATACTCGATGCTTCGAAACGAATATCAAGTACGTACGTAGGTAACCGTCTGCGAATGGAATCGTTTGCGTGTGTTAATATCTATTTCTCTTCTGACTGACTGACTGGCGCCTCAAGACCTCGAAGTGTGCGATGTCTTTTACTTTATTTAAAAAAAGCGGCGTCGTCGATGAGATCATTACATCCGTTTTTGAGTGAAGTCGGTTTTACATGGTGCAGAGATTCGGTGAAAGGCAACATGTATTTTTTTAAAGAAACAGACATATCTCACTTAGGTGTAGACGCTTTTAAGGATAAAATATAAGATAAAAGCGTTCAAAATTCATGAGTGTATGCATAATTTAAATAATAAGAGAAGTTATAAGTGACATCAATGATAACCAGTGGCCTCAATTTCGATTCAAAAACGATTTTCATGTAGAATTACGTCCATAATTTCACTAACCTCTTAGCGTTTATGTCGAGTATGCTCGTCATAAAAAGATGGCATTTTTTTGTTCAATGTCGAGTATACTCGTCATGTAGGAAAAATTCGCTTTTGGTATTTATTGTAAAACTTAAGTAAAAAAATATATGTATTTGTAATTTTAGCACATTTTAGAATATTTCCAGGCAGTTTTCTCTTTGTTTCGTGAAGAAGATATTATAGGGTGTGTAATAAAAAAAACTTGTGAAGTGAATATTGTTTTTATTTATCCTCCCAGATGAGTTTAACTGATAGTGATGAAAGTATATTTTTCCATCCAAGAAAACAAAAAAGAACGATATCATCTCTAATGTCTTCTGATGAAAGTAGTGATGAGATTGAAGAAGATAATAAAGATGCGGTTTTACATAAAAAGACACAGAACACAATATCAGTAATTTCAAGATCTTCTGACGAAAGTAGTGATGAGGATGAAGAAGGTAATGAACCCGATAAAGAAAATAAAAATTCAAATGTACAATGAAATATTAGAGGTTGAGAGCGAGCATGATTTAAATTTACTGCTCGTCCTGGCCCAAATCTCACTATTCCTAGTCATTGAATAACAATTGAAAATTGTGTTTCGTTTGATTCAAAGAAAATTAATCATGAAATTAAAACATTTTTTTACTACTAAACTATATTATATTATTTTTATTGGAAATATCGTGAAAATTAAATTGTATTTTTATCTAACCTATTTAATTTACTAATTAAATAACTGTAATGTTTCTTTTATATTTGCCTAAACTAAGATACACAGTAAAGAGTTTTGCATACATTTAATAAATGACAAAATAATATCCTTTTTAAAAAAAATGTAGACTTTCTCAGGACAATTTTGTTTTCTAATTTGTTTATTAGACTTTTTAATAATATATTGTAAATGATTGATAGCAGTCTAGGTTATTATTTACAGATTTCATTTTAAACTCACTGACAAGTCCAGGTTTGCCAAATAACCTACCATCCCTATCAGTCTTACCACCTAATTTAAGTCCAGAATACTATATACATCCAAACTACTGTAAAAAATAGATAAGATTCTCATAATTATTCTACTTCCTATAATAAACTTAAAAGAGAGTTGTGTACAAATAAACCTACACACTTAAAAAACAGATTGATTTAAAATAAAGTATAAAAAATAATATAAAATTATTAAATGCATTAATAAAATTTTTAAATTAAATAATAATATTAATGTTATACTCTTTTCCATATTTAAATAAAACTCTGACTTAAGAACCGATCAAATTTATTTTTTTAACTGCTATTACCAGGCTAAAATTTAAACTCATATTGCTATTTAAGACAGAGCGTTTAATTCGACATTTACACATCACATATATATATATATATATATATATATATATATATATATATATATATATATATATATTAAAAAATAACTTCACCGATAAATAAATAAAATATTTACTAGCGAACAAAGGGATATATAATAACAATACGATTTTTTTTCATATTATGGACTCAATCATCTCTCTAACACACTTTCATGATTGATTGATTAACTTCATTGAATATTTAAATATATTGCAGCATCGCCTTTTATTCATCGTCAAGAATAAATCATTTTTTATTCAGACAATATTCAGACCTATTATATAATTTAATTGCTATTTATATTGCAAACATTATCATAGCAATTTCGTTTAAATAGATTACTTAATAATCTACATTGTCCACCGAAATCAACTTCTATTAACTATAGAATAAATAAGTTTTTATTATATTCTAAAAATATATTAATACGTGATTTATATTTAAAATATTTTCATGTAAATGTGTTTGTATGTAAAACGGTTTCGAATGTTAAAGACTGTTTATAAAAGGCAGGAACTTACCTAGCATTTTCGAAAGATCTGCATTGTGTAGATCCGGATTCTCATCGGCTAACTTCTTCCTCTCCACTTTAGCCCACACCATAAACGCATTCATCGGTCTACGGATTCTCGCTTCTTTGGCACTTTTATGTTGGCCTGGTCCCGCTGTCGACGTTGTTCCACTTAATTTAAAAGGCGTTCGCGAAACATTCTGTCCAGGCACGAAAACATCTCCAAATCCTGGCCTTAACTGTTGGTACGAATACCCGTTTTCGTATCGCGGCGTATACGTTTCGTAAATATTATTTGGTGTTCCAATGTCGCTCGAACCCCACATACTTGCGTTACTCGTTTCGCTTTTATGTATATCCATTTCTTGATGGTATTCGTAACCTAATTGAGGCCGTGTCTGCAAGACACCGTATTGATGGTGTGCGTAAGGTGACGCACCAGGACTGACAGTGGCGCCCGTTGATTGGACTGACGGAGCTACTGCGCCACTGACAGGTGATGGAACTGCGTGTTCGCCGCTACCGTGATGACTGTTACTTGTGTCCGGATCGAGAATACTGCAAAATAAATTATTCTCAATTGAAATGTGTACAATTGTAAATAACTTCTTTATATTAAATAGCATTTTCACATGAATCTATACCACTTATAAGATAATACTTTTTGAATAAGATAATGAATTCTGGATAATAATTAATAAGTGACTAATATCTTTTATTCAGTATTTTTCTTAAATTTCATTTCTGATTTACACATACACACACACACACACATATATATATATATATATATATAAATGTGCTTATGTGCAATATGATTCATTACAAAACTTAATTATCGTCATCAATTGTCATATATAAAAACAAAATTTATTAGATGTACAAAATAATTCAGTGCCTTTAAATTGAATCAATCATATCTCTGTTTTATCTATACCACTTTAATACTTTCTGGATAAGATAATTAATTCTGGATAATCAATAAGAGATTATAATATCTCTTTATTCAATATTTTTCTTAAATTTCATTTTTGATTTACACACACACACACACACACACACACATATATATATATATATATATATATATATATATATATATATATATATATATATGTGCGTATGTGCATAAATATGACTCATTACAAAACTTAATTATCGTCATCAAATGTCATATATAAAAACAAAATTTATTAGATGTACAAAATAATTCAGTGCCTTTAAATTAAATCAATGATAACTCTATTTTCAATTAAAATATTTTCTCGTCATTTTACGATTCTGAAGTGCCAACCTTACTATTTAAAAAAATTATATATTTTGGCCAAGCATTTACAATAACTTCACAGAATAGTAGTGAACACGATGATGTCCAACCAGCATATTAATCATTGCATACTCTTCGCAGTCCGGTTGAAAAAAATGCTGCAACAGTGGAAGAGGTTCGAAAGTACATTAAAATTTTATCAACTTAAACAGTCATCATTTTTCGACAAAGGAATCGTCAGTTACCAGACAGATGGAACAAAGTTATACAAAATAATTGGCAGTATTTTGAGGATTGAAATGTATTCAATTTTTCCGTAAATTAACATTCATTTTCTACAAAAAAGGCACCGAATTAATTTACACATCCAATATTTCATTCGGCAATCAAATAAAAATGTCCAAAAAATTATATATTCGATATTTCTTAAAAGGACTCGATTAATAATTACTTAATTTTGTTTATATTTAAATTTTATAAATATCTGAAGTCGTATGTTCCTTAAATGAGAGTAATGTATATTGATGATGAATGTCATTATTTATAATAAAATATATCAGGAAAATATTAAAAAAATAAGTATCTTATCAAGTGCATATCAGTGCAACGTAAATAAAAATTATCAAAATACAAACATACTAACAGACTAAACTACTTATTAATAAACAATAAAAAAGACAAAAAATAAACAAACGTCACACAAATATTTTTTCCATTCGTTAATCAAAAAAAAAATAAAACAATAATAAACCTCTCTTTGTTCGTATAGTTCATTAAATCATCAAAATAATTTTAATATAAACTATAAGTGTATTTGTGTAATCAACATTTTACAATTATTTAATGCATAATCTCCTAATTATAAATTATTTGCTTCAGTGAGATATATATATATATATATATATATATATATATATATATATATATATATAAATGTAAATACAATCAAAAACACATACAAGAAATTTAAATATAAAACAACTATATATCAGACAATTTAGATGTACAAATTTGTAATACAAATTAGTGAATTAATTCAACAGAATAAATATAATTTCAAATGAAGTTATTATCTATATGTTTTATTTACATACAAGTAAAACGCACTGATACACACACACATATATATATATATATATATATATATATATATATATATATATATATATATATATATATATATGTAGGTATAATACAAACAAAAATGAATTCAATTATTAAAAATATCAAAGAACAGACGCAAATTGCAATCAATCACTGATAGTTACAGTCTTTACTTCATAAATACATGGAAATAAAATTTCACATTTCAAAAATTAAGTTCATTCAATTAATTAAAAAAAATGTTATAAATGCTTATCCAGATAGTTTCAGTACTGTAATATTTAAATATTAGGGTGGTAAAAAAATAATTGCGGTTTATGACCATCAAATTCATATACAGCTTCATGTACTAGCTGTTTTAAGTGGTCCAGAACTGTTGAAAGACTAAAGCTTGACTTTTTTGTAAGCTCTAGAATTGTAGTGCATGGTTCTAATTCAACAAATGCGTTCAGTTATAAACTGAAGAAGGACGCTTGCGACTTTATTCATTTCGTCTCTAGCACGAAATTTTTGGAACCACCATTGCTCCTTAACAGTACCCACACCAAAAGCATCGTTTAGTTTATGAGCAGTTTTTGCTGCTTTACCACTTATTTTAAACCTCATGCAAAAATGCTCTTGTTTGTTTCTTTTCCATCTTCAATTCGGGAGCCCTATTTGAAGAAAAAATTAATAAGTGAACTAAAGTCGAAGTTACCAAAAAATGGAGTTTAAAAGGATATTAATATGAACAGGATGAAATGACAGTCATTGAAATAAATTAAAGTCAAAATTCAGAAAACAAAAACCGCAATTATTTTCATACTAACCTAATAACTTGTAAATCTACCTTTAAAACATCCCTATATTAAATGAAATAAATTTACTGAATGAGAAAATGATTTTTTAATTTATTTCCAATAAATTTATTTCATGTACAATTACATACTTAAAAATAATCTACTGATTTCTAGCTTAAAAGCAATATTTCATTTTATCATCAACATTTTTATCATCAAAACACTATACTCATTATTAAAAGTTCTTATTGTGTAACATAAAATAAACATTACAATAATGATATAAAAATATTAAAAATTGAATTTAGTTCACAGGTAATAAAATCAATAGATATAAGCCAAGCTTCATTAAACGTGACACTGTTAGATGTTACATAAGATTATTTGATTATTTCATAATATAATTGCTACTTAAAGTATCTCAAGTAGTGTCTAAAAAAATATAACGAAATATATTTAATGGACACGTCTATATATATATATATATATATATATATATATATATATATATATATATATATATATACATATATATATATATATATATACATACATATATATATATATATATACATACATATATATATATATATATATATATATATATATATATATATATACATATATATATACGAGTATATATATACATATATATATATATATATATAATGTATGTGTGTGTATTAAAAAAAGTTTGTTAATGTAATAGAGATTGTGTTGACTTTCTTTCGTTTACCTCATGCAATGAATTAATACAATTGTCTTTTAAAACATTGAGGACACATTGATCACGAGAATTGTTTTTTATGCAGACGAGTTACTGATTTAATCATCAATATACTTTTTTATTTTTATTGTTAAATTCAGTCTTAATTACATTAATTATTTAAAATAGCAAATCTGTCTGATAACAATTTAGGTCACTTTCTTACAGAATTTTAATATAAAAAATGATTTAGCATTAGAATGAGAACTCTAATAAAAAGATGAGATAAGAACATAAATATTGCCGTCGTTTATTTTTCAAAATGAAAAGCATTCTACAATTTTTAAACATATAATGTTTTAAGTAACAATATTTGCATCTTTATTCATTTAATTGTTTTTGTATTTATTTTTTCTTTCTCGGCAATATTAAAAGTATAAAAAAATATTTTCGTATTAAAATCAAGTAATAGAGATAATCATGAAATAATTTGTATTTATATATAATTGTTTTTATTTTATTTAATAGTCAAGTTTTCAAATCAAATAATGTACAAAATAAATATCGATTAAACAAATTAATTTCGATTAATTGAAATAAAATAAATGTACAATGAAAAAAAAACTGTTCTGATTAAACAAAAATAAATAAATGATAATAGAATCCCAAGTGTGTCTTTTGTAAAAAAAACTATAAGTGCTATTTTTTAAAGATAATAACTTGTATATAAAAATATAAAAAACAATATTAGGCAACATCAGCACTTCATACATTTTATTCAACAGTACATGAAACATAATGATGTGATACTGCACTACACACGCACGGCTATGACATAAATGTGTGGGTGGGAAAACTCGTTACTATTTTTTTATCATTATCTAATCAGTATGACTACGATAAGATTATTAATAAGTATTATTACAAGAACTATGCTGTTCTACCAACTAACATTTCATGAAACGTAGAATTTTATATTTCATTTGATTTAAAGTGAATGACCTAATATTATGTTTAAAAATGATTAAAGGTGGCTTCAGATCACTTGAAAATATTCCAAGAAAATATTAAATCATGTATATATATATATATATATATATATATATATATGTATATATGTTAGATTGGTAGGAAAATAATTACGGTTTTTGTTTTCTGAATTCCAATTTTAATTTTTTTCAGTGGGAGTATCTTTTCATCGTGTTCATATTAATATCATTTTAAATTGCATTTTTCGGTCTATATTTTGGTAATATCGACTTTGATTTTATTATTAATTTTGCTTTAAATTGGTCTATTGAATTAGAAATGGAAAAGAAGCAAATAAGAGCAATTTTTATACGGGTTAAAATTTTTATATGAGTGAAAGTGTCATTTCATCGTTTTCATATTAATACAATTTAAAAGTACATTTTTAGGTCTGTATTTTTGTAATATCGACTTTGGTTTTATTATTAGTTTTGTTTCAAATTGGGATATTGAATTAGCTATGGAAAAGAAGCAAATAAGAGCAAATTTTGCATGAGTTCAAATTGGATGGTAAAGAAGCAGAAATTGCTCGTAAACTAAACAATGGTATGGGTACTGTTAAGGAACGTACGATGCAATGGTGGCTCTAAAAAATTCGTGCCTGTGACGAGAGCATTGAAGAAGGTCACTAGCATCCTTCTTTACTTCATAACGACTAACTGAAGGTGTTAGTTTAATCAGAACCACGCACAACAATTTGAGAGCTTGCACAAAAGTTAGGCGTTAGTCATCCAACAGTTCTGAACCACTTGAAACAGTTATATATATATATATATATATATGAATTTTAAGGTCATAAACCTCAATTATTTTTCTATCAGCCTAATATATATATATATATATATATATATATATATATATTTCATATCATAACAATTCATTTGGAAAATCGAATTAAATATAATTCAAATTCAAAACAACTTTATTATTCACAATAATCGTCATTTGCTTTCACAATTGAATTTTTTATTCTCCGTACAAATCACAAAATCTTGGAGAGCCAAGATACAATAAATCTTAAGATTTTTAAGAATTTGCTGCAACTGAAAGTGATAAAATCATTATTGAAATACACATAACAATGATCAATTAATAATCATTTATTGTACATTTTGATCAGAAGAAAATATTGTGGTGGTTTGTAGAATAGGTAAAATATTATTATAGGTAAATATTCATTTGTTAAAATAATTTTAATCATAATCTTTAAATATTAATTATTACATTAATTAAAAGAAAAAAATAAGATATTTAGAAAATTTTAGATAAATATGTTTTCCCGTATTCAAACTTCTAATAAGAAAAAAAATAAATGTTTAATAATATAAGAAAGTATCGTTTTCAGTAATTCAAATAACATATATAAATTTCAAAAAATATCCATTATTTTCGAATAAAAAACTAAATTATATATTTTGAATTCCTATATTTATAAATTGATATATAAGTAATTGAATTATCAACGAGAAAAGCATTTAAAGATAAACGAACGGATGATAAAATAATACAAAATAAATCATAAAATTTACTAATGAAATCATCTGACAAAAAAAATGATTTCACTACCCACTAATGCATATCCATGTCAATTTCTTTTCACTAGATCATCTAGCGCCACGAATATAATGAATCATCCTGAATCGGTTCTATAAAAGAATCGTATCTCGATTTAAATACACATATGTGTAATTTATCTTACTTAATTATCCATTTATAATAGTTACAATACGTATTATGTAAATGTACATTTAATAAACTTGTTCGTTCTAATAATAATATTTCGATTTGTGATTTTGACACACATTGTTAACTTAATGCCAGACACACGCAAACATGTTTGCGTATAAAATGAAGTCGGAATGTCTTAATAAACCACGCGCGCGCACAGCAGCGAGGCAGCTTTTTTTGTTGTCGACAAGTTTGGGCAATCAACACAAGCTCGTTGATTCCTTCTGTCTAGCAGCGAACAATGCTGCAAGCGAATGATTATTAGCAGTGCGTTTAGTTAATGTGAAACGATTTATACACATTTTTTAGATACACAGTTTTTCAGACTTAAGGAAAGTAAAAAAAAAAAAACAATATTCGTATAGAAAACATAAAAAAATTCATACAATCATGGAAAATTCTAAAATAATAATTAACTTGATTTGAATGAGTTTTTAATTATAATAGAGTTTGAATGACGCTCTTCAACTGACACCTTGTAGTACTCATCCAACCTTTGAAATAATTGTAGTAGTTCATTAGTAAATTGAGTTTATAAGTTGAAAGCCAAAAGCTTGTATTCGCATGTATTTCAAAATTATATTTAAAAATAATGTAATCGATATTCAAGTTTTTTGTAGCTCAACATCAACTGACAAATAAATAAAATATCTTTTTAATTCATACATGTTAGACAGCACTGAGTTAGAGTAAAGAAGTATCTAAAAATACCTATTTGAATTAATTAGTAATTAAAATACAAGTGTATTTGAAGTAAAAATCGCAAATGGAAGTAATAGAATCAGTATCGAAATACACAAAACAAGGAACAATTAATAATCATTTATTGTGAATTTTGATCAGAAGAAAGACTTGTGATCTGTATTAGATTGGTAGAAAAATAATTGCGGTTTATGATCTTCTAATTCATACATTGTACCTTTTCTCAGCTGTGTTTTAAGTGGTCGAGAACTGTTGGATGAAAACGCCATTTAACAGCATTTTTGAAATTGTGGATATACATGCAGGTTACGCTTTTTCTATATTTTTATTTACTATAAATTTCTATTCTTCATAGTGTTTTTAAAAACTGCATCGTTTTATTTTATATGAAGTAATGTAGTAAAAAGATATTAAAAAACAAATGTTTATTATATAATAAATTTTCAGATAAAAATATAACTTTTATTGATAGTTTAAACGTGTAGTGGCTTTAATCTGCGATACAGCCATATATTTAAATTTAAAAACTGAGTTTTTCAAAAACTAAAATATAAAGATGAATTAAAAATTGTATATATTTTTTTCGCAAATCAATTCTTCACTCAATCGACAAGTCATAAGTATATGCTTGAAATAATGGTTCAAGCCATTATTTGCACTACTGTTAAAACCTTTAAGATCAGATTTTAAGAGAATGAATAAAAAATAAATCACTGTTCTTTATTAGTGCCACTGATACCTGATTAACTATCATAAATAAATGTGTTTTTTTTGTCAGTTACAGTTGGGAATTATTCTTCAGAATTTATTCCTGAACATACCGAAATTTCCAAATTAGAATCATATTTTATAAATCCTTTTCTTCTTTTTAATTCTTACTGATTATCTTGATTATTGCTTATGCGCATTTCTATAGTGGTTCTTTTATTTATGAGTAGCAAGGTATAGAGAAATCTTAACCTTTCTTCTTTTCGTTCCAAAAATCTATGCAAATCATCTATCAAAAGCAAACATCTAAATTAACATTTTTTTATAAAAACAATAAATAAATATCTTTTCGTAGATGAAAAGTTTATTTAATTTTTCAAAGGGATTGAAAATATTTCATTTTTTTAATTAAAAAAAATCCAATATATTTGAAATTACACGCTATTATACGTGGGTCGTTTGTGATAAGTTTGGTAAGTTTTTATAATGTGGCGATTCATTTGGTAACGTCACGGCTATTAAGTGTCAATTTTCAAACTAGCATAGCCGAAATTTCAGCGAGAAGCGGCATGTTATTCACATTCTACAGATTTTTGAAATAAGCATTGCAGCAGTTACCACAAAAGTGGAATAAAACGAGCAGGCCTTTTGTGTTGATTTGCAACCGTGGATGAAACAAGGATCCACCACTAGAAATCTGAGTCGAAGCAGGAGTTAAAACAGTGGACAACGACTGGTGAAAGTGAGCCGAAGAAGGCGAAGACGGTTTTGTCAGCTGGGAAGATGATGACTACTATTTTTGGGATTTACAAGGAATCATCTTAATAGACTACTTAACGATGGGAAAACGATAACAGGAGCCTATTATGCAACATTATTGGATCGTTTGAAAAAAGAGCTGAAACAAAAACGGCCAAGATTGGCGTACAAAAAAGTACTCTTTCATCAAGACAACGTGCCATCCCACAAATCGACCGCCGCAATAGCAAAATTGCACGGCTTTCAATAGATTCATCCACTCATCCACTCTATTCTCCAGACTTGGCCACATGTGACTTCTGTTTCTCCCCAAATTTGAAAATTTGGCTCTGTGGAAAGAAATTTATTTCGAATAAGGATGTCATCGCCGCCATCAATGTGTATTTTGCAGACTCGCTGGATCAAGTGTACACCCCTCAATGAAGACTATGTCGAGAAATAAAATCGATTTTTTCCCAAATACGTTCTTTAACTTGCTTTTTACCAAACTTATCAAACGACCCACGTATTTTTATTTAGATTAACACATAGGTTTTTCATAAATCCAGACTTTAATTTTTTATTAAAAAAATTCTTAATTTTGAACACTATACACTATTATATTTTTACTCAGTGTTGAACATAATTTTTTCATAATACTGGCGGTATAAAATTAAAATAAATTAAAAATACATGATAATTACTGATAATTATTAATTAAACAAGGTTGCAAAAATGTTAAACGATAATTCAAACAGAATATAATTAATTTGCAAGGTGTATTATACAATTTATTTAGTAAATACCTACTTTATATTATTATAAATAAAACAATTTGCTTTTTAAAATCAGTATAATCAGATAATAAATAAGGAACATGCTGAAAGGTACACATTTGAATGATTATACAGGTATAAATTGAGAAAACATTCAATTATGTATTTGATGTGTGTATTTCGTTGCTTATAAATGAATCAGAGGCAAAAAAAAGATAGTAAAAATTAATCTACAGTGAAATTAAATTTCAAATATCCGTATTCGCTCTACGTTTCAAATAATCTATGTGTGTGCAATAGCTTCACAATAATCACCGGCGTGTTGTATAGTTAGGTACTGGCAGAGATTTCTTATCTCTCTGCTCGGAGATTTTTATGTGACACGCGAGTTCAATGTAGTCCTTCGTAACGTGTACGACGGTCTACGTACGCACACAAACACACACACACACATACACATACGGCAACTTCATACGATGATTACAGGTTAAAAATATTACACTGTAAATTACCATTACACATTTTTCATGTCATATTACGCCATACATGCAGCGGCAGTTCTTGTATTTAGGCCACGTGTTCGAAGTTTTCCAAGAATTTTTTTGTTTTCGAGTAACTTTAATATAAATTCAGGTCAGAAGATATAAAAACAGAATAATATTTATTCACACATACCTTTATATACATATATATATATATATATATATAATCCTTAAAATACATTAAATAAAAAGTTTATGAATATTTTTTTCATTTAAAATAAGTATTTTATTTTAACAGTATTTTATTTTTTATATAAAAATATTAATAATATTTATATTTAATTTATAAACTTATTCCTAAGATTTAAATGATTTACTGACTCATACTTAATAACATGAATGAACACATATTTTCACCTCAGTAAAAAAATTAACATACATACAAGTTTTAATGATCAAATATTTTGTATAAGAATCCTTTTTCATTTTTATTTAGTTTTAAATATTTAAAAATAAATTTTATTATTAAAACCTTCAAGAACTTGAACTAAACGTGTATATTTATATTAAAAAACTAATAACAAATATTTATATTATATTGTAGACCCTCGCTGAATGACCATAATTGGTGCAGGATTAACGGTCGTTGTATAAGGCACTTATAATATGTAAACCATTTAATTGATGCAAAGCCGCTTAAATCTTAACTGTATATTAAATAAAATTTAATTTTATAGGTAGATATAAGAAATGAAATAAATTATTTGGCTTTACCTTTTGTTGATAATAATCCGTTTTTTATTCGATGGTGGTCTATACCAGCAATTTATCAATGATAAACTTTAGAGGAAAAATCAATCTCCAGGAAGATTTCTGGTAATTCACAAAATATTATTATTATTCAAAAAATATGTAGAGAAAGATACGAATTATATTTGAGTTATGCAGATTGATTTCTGAGTTGATCAAATATTTAAATTACTTCAGAGTTTTTAGAAATCATATATATATATATATATATATATATATATATATATATATATAGACATACACACACACACACATATATATATATATATATATATATATATATATATATATATATATATATATATATATATATATATATATACACATATATAAATATGTATGTAAAAAGTGAGACACAAATAGATTTTATCAAATCATAAAGAATAGAATATATTTAAAAATATCATAATTCTGTCTTCAAAAATTAGAAAACAGTTATCATGTTTCCGGCCTATTTTCATGTCTTAATCTAATATCTCTACTAATTGGTTACATAATGTACGTAGCTGACTAACTGATCTTTAGCAAAATTACTTCCTTAAAACATTTAATGTTTTCTTTAGTTCTCACTATTCTTTTGTATTCAATTACATCTAATTATTAAATATTGTTCAACTACACCAATAATTGATATAATTACAAAATTAACTATAATCTGAGTAGGAGTGTTATCAGTTTCATAATATTAACCTATGTGTCATAAGTTCGTGTTTATTAATGAAATTAATCATCTAGAACGTAATTGCATTTCAGTGAATATTGATTTTTATCTTTATATTTTTTTAGTATTTCTAATAATCAAAAAAATGATAATCACTGTCAATACATCTATCTGAAGTGAAACATTTTATAACAAGTATATATATATATATATATATATATATATATATTAAATTCTAAACTTTTCGTTTTTTTTTCTTTCAGTCAGTTTCTAAATTATTTCAGCTAATACACATCGGAAATCAAAAAGGTTTCTTATTTTTCAATTTTGAAAAATGGTTTGATATATGCAGATATGTATTTAATTTTTTGAGTAGGTCTCATATCGGTAGATACATTTCATAGCTGTAGATCAAGGAGTTAAAACTCTTGTAATAAAAAATATTTTTACACACGTCTATTCCGTTGTGGTTCTTGTATCTCACTCCCACTACATGAATACTGAGCACAGAAACTCATAACTCACATTTCGAAAAACATGTGTTCCTCTCGAAATTTAGATTTACCGATAAGAAATAGAACATTTCATTCGTGGTTTCTTCGACGGCGCCGTTTTTCATAGTCCAACCAACGAAATTCTGGATGCTCACGAAAACATCCACTTACTCTTGATATACTATCTCTTTGATATATAATTTTTATTTTACTACTCTATAGAACAATTGATAAAGTCAAGTCATCAATCCTCATCCTCAGGTGCAATCACCTTGGACCTCTTGCGTCAGCAGTACTCGACAACAAGCTCATTCTCCTGTAGAGTACAAATTAGCATGGTTTCTCTACCCTCGACTGCAATGTATGATTGGTGCATTTTTTGTTCTACAAATTCGTTGATTATAAGGAAATGGAGGCCATATTAAAAGATTGTGTTTCACACTAAAATGTGTTAAAATGTAGCTTACTGACGTAGTAATTACTGCAGAATAAGACCTAAGTGTTTCATAACAGTTCTGAGATTAAACTAACAAAACAATCCTGAAAACAATCTA
>CM068316.1:9631999-9644499 GCA_034766995.1 Acanthacorydalis orientalis | reverse complement strand
CGACATGAACAATTGACAATGAAACAGTGCACAATAAAACATTTATAAGTTTGATTGTTTTTCATAGAACTCGAACCAAACACCTGTTTTATTATTATGGCCATACAGACCAGAATAACACGAAAATAAACACAGTACAATATTAATAAAATCGAATATAAATTTACAAGAAAAAAATCCGTACCGTGTTTTTTTTAATGAAATTTAATTATAACCTCTCAATAAAATTTCTATTATAATAGTCGATATTTCTACTGCAGGTAATAAAAAAAGTACGCTGAAAAAATTATATATACATAATATTAATGATTTATGATTCGGAGGTTTTGTTTACTTAAGCGCACGTTTACAATAAATTTTAATAAAACATTGTGTTTTTATTTTATATCGTTTGAGTTATTTGATCGATAATGTATACATGGACATCGTTTCATAATATTTATTAAAAGAATTCATCGACTTGTATTGTTTCGATTTTATATAAATTATCAAGAAATATTGATGTACTCACATATTTTATAAAAGAATATTTTATTAGAAACTGAAACGTACGAAATTATCTATCTATTTATATATTTACATACATACATACATATATATGTATATATATTTATTTATATACATACATGTATATGTGTAAAGAGAGAGAGAAAGAGAGAGTGAAAATTATGAAATGGGATTTTTGTATTTATAATAAAACTTTATTTTCACAAATCTAATTCAAATTATTGGCATTGATTACAATTTGATGAAAATTTTGGCATGAATTATTATTCAGTAACAAATTGATTTAATTTTTCATATGTACTATATGATGATTTATAATTGATTGTAATCTTTTTTTGTTACCAGAATTTTCAGTATTTTTTAATCGTTTTCACACTATAAATTTTCCTTTGAAAAAATGCTTTAAATACTGACTTTTATTTTCATTTTTTTTAATTAATTTGAATTGAAAAAGATAGGTAATTTATAAATTTCTACTCTTATATAAAACTAACAATACTATACTTGATAATAATAAATATCAATAGTATAAATAATATAACAAGGGTCAAATTTAATCAATTTAGAATTAAATTTATAACTACATATTTTATATCTGTGATCCCGTTGATGCGTTGTCTTGATAGACTTTGCTCTTAAAATTATTAATTTTAAAATTATTAACCCTATCGTAATTCAAACGTATATAAACGATCATACAACAGAATTAAAATCGATCCCAAATATGTGCCTGAAGATGGCATAGTGCCGAAACTAGTAGTGCAAGTAATTAGGACAACTCATTTTAAAATTTATTCTAATGGAGATATAATCCAACTTCAATCATAATCATTTCAATTTAGATGACAAATTCAGCAACGTACATTTTTAATATAAGAATGGTACCAGTTCTTCAATACAAACAGTAATTCTTGAAAAACTAATCATTTTATACACTTGTTTCCTTTTTTATTCAAAGAAGTCGAGACACATTTTCAAATCTAAATTACTATTATTATAAATTACTCGGACTGTACATATCATTTTTTATTTGAAATAAAAAAAATGTGTAAACATAAAAGATTAAAAAGAAAAATATGTTCTTAAATTGTGTCTGAGTTTATGTTTAATTCTATCATTGGTTTTTAATTATGTTTTATATATAATACGGTCATTTCATAAAACTCTAAGTAGTTATTAACCTCTTTAGTGATCAAGTATTTTAGAATTTGTTGAATAAAAAGAATAATTATGGTTAATTAAATTCAGGCTTTTTATAAAATAGAAAAATATTATTTGTTTTACTTTTCTTCATCTCTTTCCTTCTCTTTCTCTCTCTCTCTCTATATATATATACATATATATATATATATATATATATATATATACATATATATATATATATATATATATACATATATATATATATATATATATATATATATATATATATATTTATATTACTAATTTATTTTGTTTTTTTTTTTTAAATTTCTGTCAACCTAATTTATCATCGATTTGACACACTTTTATTTGAAAACTTCATAATTATATAACTTTATTAGTGTTTAAAATATAAAGACTCTTCTGTTCATTCTTTGTCTCTTAAACTGTTAAAGAAAGTATTTATAACAATTCTAGTTTTGTTCGTTTTTTCAATTAATGAATAGTATCATTGGGATTTCGTAAGCAGACTATTTTATATTATTTTGTTCATTTGATTAATAATTATTAAATAGTAAATTTACACACTAGTTACATATTTTTTTCTATTCGTGAAAAGAGGGCGAGAGTAAAAATTAAGAAAGGTATTTTTGTGACTTTACTTTTTTTATTTACTTCTTAATAATAATTTTTAAAAAAATACCCAATTTGGTCCTTCAAATTTTTAACATGGACAATATTTATTTCTAAATAAAGATAACTATTTGGTTGCTAGGAAAATAATGGCGGTTTTTGTTTTTTTGATTTTAACCTTATTTTTTCCAATGAAAGTGTCATTTTATCATATTCATGTTAATATTATTTTAAAGTACATTTTTCGGTCAGTATTTTGGTAACATGGACTTTGGTTTTATTGTTAATTTTGTTTCAAATTAGGCCTTTGAATTAGAGATGGAAAAGAAGAAAATAAGAGCAATTTGGTGTAGGAGTTCTAAACAGGTTGTAAATCAGCAGAAACTGCTCGTAAACTAAACAATGATTTTGGTGTAGGTATTGTTAAGGAATATACGGTACAACGGTGATTCCAAAAATTTTATATTAGGAACTAGAACATTAAAGATGAATGAAAGGTTGAATTAGAACATTAAGGTTGCCGACGTCCTTCTTCAGTTCATAATAACTAATTGAAGGCATTAGTTGTATCAGAACCACGTATAACAATTCGAGAGCTTGCTCAACAGTTAGGCGTTAATCATCAAACAGTTCTGGTCCACTTTAAACTACTTAAATTAAAAAAAATTATATTAATTTGAAGGTCATAAACCGCAATTATTTTCTTCCAACCCAATAGATAGACTATTTTTATATAATTAATCCGTAAAAGTGAATTTAGCTACAATACCAAACTATATTTTAGAAATCTAAATAAAAACGAACTTTTTTTTACCATATATAATTGTTTGTTTTTATACCTGTGATCTCGTTTGGGTTTTGTCTTACCAGTATTGATTGTATCAAGTCACTTAAGAAACAATTTATTATAATCTAGTTTCGACTCTTGAACTATCTTACCCTGTGTACTAAATATAAAAACAGCTAAATATACACAAGCTTATTTATTATATTATAACTTAAATTAATAAATAAACAATAAACTATACGAAACTAATTTAAAAGATAAAGATAGTTATATCAGATTACTACATAAATAATTCAACGACGCCAAGACTAGCAGGATAACATCCTTATAATGTTTCTAGAAATGAACAATTCATATTTAGGAATGCCACACAAACTAACAGAGTTCCACTTTCAATTTAATTGCAATAAATGTATCTGTGTAATTAGAGTTTTCTGATTTCACTATATGATGACAGGCAGTTCAAATAAAATTTACTAGCGTACCTTAACTTGATCAAAAGTTTAACCCGAATCAAGGTTGAAAATATGGTATTTGTTTTGTAAATGAATATTCACAACATTGGAATTCTTAGAGATTTACTTACATAACTAAACGTAATGAATACATAAACAATGAACAATTTTCACAATTTAACAACACATTTTTATCAATAGACGAATAGACATAAACTGTTACCTTATATCTTTGTGCCTGCTAAGCAATCTTTACAAAAATATGATACCAAATAAACAATCTGTATTGACGTAAGTATCAATAAGCATACAGAAGCACACATAAACATCTACATCCACAGGTATTAGACACACACAAACATATATATATATATATATATATATATATATGTCTCTTAGCCGGTTATTAACAAATTTTAAGGTTAATTACCCTGTAAGTTCAATTACATTGATACTTTTGTTTATATTTATCAATAAATTGTACAAAGAATTAAAACTATACATATATATATATATATATATATATATATATAATGTTTATTCTATAAGAATTTCTATTGACGTCATTGGTATTTATTTATACCATAAATGTCGACTTTTAAACCAAAACAATGAAATACATTCATTTCGTTCAATTTTTAATTATTTTTATTTTGAACAGGTTACTAAAGTATATTCAACCTAATAAATATGAATCATACAAACTATATCAATATAAATATTTAATATCTAGTAATTGTTAAATTTTGAATTGTAATAAATTTTTTAATGTATATATTTGTACCATAACGAAAGAAAACAGAAATATAATGAATTTGTTTGCCTGAAAATAACTGAAATAATACAACAAATATTTTAAATAAAATATCAAATAAAAAAATCTGTAATATACAAACTTAATATAATAATATACAAACTATTTAAATTACTTTTTAAATATGTAAGTGTTATCTCTCAACATGTAAAGTAGAACTACTGAAACTATAACAGAAACATACGGATCTATTTTCTAGTGATACAGAACACTTAACGATCGTTTCACAATAACGGCAACAAGAATTTCTGCGATATTCACTCGAGTGCTTACATAAACAAAGTCGTAAAAGTCATCTTTAGTGCTAGAACAGCACTTGTAGCACTTTTGAACAGAGAAAGCTATCAGAAATTCATTAAAAACAGTTTTTAAACATCGATACACTTTCTAAGATGTTTTACTTACAGTTTCGATTAAATTTATAGATAATAATATCGATAAATAATAATTATTTCCAGAGAATTTCGATCTTGCAATATAAAAACTTGATATTCGATTTCGATTACAGATATATCCAGTTTTTTAGGTATTTTTTATAAATCATATATATACATACGTATATATACATTATATATATATATATATATATATATATATATATATATATATATATATTTGTTACTCTATCCATTTATGAAGAAGAAAATAACTTTTAATATATTAATTATTAATTAAAAATTGACATTTATATTAAAATGTATTATTATATATTATTTTCCTATATAAAAAGATAATTCTTTATTCATTTTAATTCAATCTATTGTGATAGTTAAAACGATTTAAGTTTTGTAAATTGTTCAGTGTTTAGTATTTATTATGCAAATTTAAATTTTAATTTGATTTTAAGCAAAATGTTAATTTTTCGATATAAATTTTTTACATAAAACAGATGTATGTCAAAATTACTGACGTCAAAATCAAACATGAATTATAATTATAGGACAAAATACTGTTTTAATGATCATATTAGCTAATAAAATTCAAAAAACTAATAAAATACACCTATGATTTATTACAATCGTTTAACTGTTATTTTTAATGCTAGAACAGTGATTCCCAAATTATACGTTACACGTTTTTTGGATAAGTATCAAAGGATTAGATAAAAAATTACAAAGAAGAGTGTTTGATTTTGATCTTTTATTTATAATTAATATTTTAAGTATATTTTGTGTAAATACATACTAATATTTGTATACAGTCTTGGTATAATTTACGTTTTTAATCAGAGAAAATAAACAAGAATTCATCTAAGACTAAAATAAAAATTCTCTACAATTAATACTTGGTTTTCAAAAACAATTACTTAAAAAAGTAGGAAAAATTTACAAAATTAAAAGATAAATAAAAATAAGTTTGATTTAAAGAAGTTTGTGTACTAGTATATTTTTTTTAGTAAAAATTAAACCTTTGTATTCAATTTCAAAAATGAATTTTTGCAGTCAGCCTACAAACCATATTTTTTTCTGATTAAAAATATGCAGTAATTAATTATAGATTATTTTTTATTGTCACTAAAGTGCATTTCGATAACGAAGTCATTATTTTCAAGGCTGAGAGATTTGTTTGTATCTTAGAACTCTAAGGATGACTACATCGTCATCGAAATGCGCATAAGCGACAATCAAAAATGAACAATAATCAGTATTTAAGTATTGTTGAATAGATTTTTTTTTGTTTGTGGAATTTGGCTTAAGGAAATATTGATTTGTAAAAGTGATTTTATCCACAGTGCCAAAATTATATTATATCATATTTTGGTATATTAACTCATCTATTAGACAACATTTAAATATCTCTCTGTCAATTGGGATGAAAGACTTAAGACACTGATAAGACGAGTATCAATTATTGGGTTTCACAACTTGCACTACTCAGATTTCTAAACTGATTCGTGGTTCGGAAAACATTGCCAAATATTGATGTAATATTTATAATATCCTGAACTGGTCCCTATCTTATTTTAAAGCCACCTGAGCTCGAAGGTACCCGCAAGGGCAACCTCTTACTGGCCTGATATCTCGCTTCATATTGTCTTTTTTTTAATTGACAGTACATTTTGTTTCAAAAATTAACTACTTACATATAAAAAAAAATATTGTTAAAATACTAATATATTCAAACTTGTTTCATAAAATATACTTTTATTAAAACAAAATTTTAATTGATTAAAGAATATTTTTAGAAATTTGAAGATTAAGAAAAGCATCTTCAGTGTCAATAAAAATCATTTAACTTTCTTTTCAATACAAATGGTTGAAAAAAATAAGAAGAAGGTATCTGTGAATTTTTTAGTCAGTTTGTTAAAAAGAATAATTTTATTTTTTACTGAATCGTCTTTATTATACCTGAAAATAATTCACAACGAATTTAATTAACTAACAATTAATTTAACAATTTAAGGATTCAAAAGCCTTGTTTTGTGGTAATTATTTATTGATTATTTTCATAATAAAAAATATAATTTATAGAAAGCCAAAAAAAAATTTCGAATACTCAAAATTGAAATTATAACTAAATAATAAATAAATTTACGAAGAATAAATTCAATATAGCACATTTAAACCCAGTATATTAAATTACTTTATAATGTGTATTAACTTTTTAACATATTTGTTTTTAGATACGATAATACCTAATTCAATATCGTTTTTAAACCGGCTTGTTTATTAAAAAATATTTACATAAATAAGAAAACCTAAAAATAACAATCATATATATATATATATATATATATATATATATATATATATATATATATATATAAAAAACATTATTCTACAAACAAGTCTAGTAAAATTGTTCACAAAAAAGCAAAACGATATCAGAGAGAATTATAACTAAGGTAATTTATAATTGATTGGAAACGTGCTGTCTGTACGCATTTTATAAAATTTCTATCTAGTTTGCTTTTTCAGAATGTTTATATATATATATATATATAATTAAATATACATATATATATATATATATATATATATATATATATAATTAAATATATATATATATATATATAATTAAAATATAATAACTGTCGTCATCATACACTTCTCGATACTTATGTATAAAAACTATTATCAAGATTGTGTTTTTTTTAAATTTTATAGTACTGATAAAACATGTCTAAATGTGTATATATGTTTGTATATATATATATATATATATATATATATACAGAGAGAGAGAGAGAGAAATAGAAATAAGATATTATTTAGAAGTTTATTTATTTAAAATATTTATAAATGTTTTTTAACAAAATTAATGCTGTACATTTTTAAGAAAAAAATCGATAATCTTTGTTATAAATCGGTGTTTTTTTAAAAAAATAGTTTTCTTCTAATTTTTGGATCAAAAAAAGCACAAAATATATACTAACTATAAAAAAAATCTTTGAATATTTTAAAAATAAAAGCATTTAAATTTTAAATATTATGCAAAAGTGCGATAATAGATCATATTTTTTCATATTCTGATTAAATTCTTCTTTAGAATTTATTTCATTTTATATACATAATATATATATATATATATATATATATATATATATATATATATATATATATATGTATATATATATATGTGTGTATATTACATTAATTATAATGTTTATTTTTATTTTTCAAATGTTTATAGCTAAATCATAAATTTGCTGATTCGAAATATTCATTATGTCCTTAAAAACCATGTGATATAATATCTTTGTTGATTTACTTTTAATGAATATGTATAAAACGTAGATATCCTGCTTCTACAGATAGTTTAAATGCAGAAGTTTAGATTGATATATATATATATATATATATATATATATATATATATATATATATATAATATATATTTCAAGATTTATATATATATATATATATATTAATCTTGAATTTAATAAAATGAAAAACATTTAACAACACTGCAAATGAAACTTGCATATAAAAATGATGTATACTATAAAGAACTGAATTTTTTACATTCTTTATGTTTCGAATCAGCAAATCTGTTCTTTACACATAAGAGAAATTTTGCTTTATAAACACAATATAATTTGTTTATTTATCTAAATTTACTAAAAGTCAAGTTTTATTGTAAATTATATACAGAAATATTGACACTTAATTTCATTTACCTAATTAATCAATAGTTTACATTTATTCATATACAAAAAAGTTTATTTAGAGATAATTTCTCAAATAGATGTTAGATAACAATCAGTGTAGCTTTAATTAACTGGTTAACATGTTTAGTGAGATTTAAAGGTATATTCAGAAAAAGGTGTGAGTTCTCTGGATGTCAAAAGCAGTCATTTTTTTTCTTTAAATAAAACAAATCAATAGATGAACACAAAATATGAAAACAATATTATATCTATTATTATACTTATTTTAATTGAAATAGAATTATTCTATAAAGCGTTTAACCATATTGATAATTTTACTAACAATTTTTTAATTGTTCCTCTCACTTCTGGATCATATCGAATATTCCTATAAATTAGTATAAATTTTTAACACAACAAAATCATAAACATACACCAACTAGAAATTCGAATTAGGTCTTATATATTATATTCATTAAAAAAGGGACTTACTTTTTTAAAATAATTTTGACGTATAATATGTTACTTTCAATTGGAAAAATAAATATTGTTTTGAGTGTTTAAGAACTTTTAAACAAAGAACTAATTATTATTTTAATTTTAAAATAACAGATTTGATTTCAATACAATTATACAGATTTATCACTTATTGTTTTTATTATGTAAAATTAACATATTTTCTTCGCTGAAATAATTCTTCTTACTTTATAAAACACAAAAATTTTCTCAAATGATTATTGATCATTTTTTATTCTTATTTATGTGTATTTTCATGTTGTTTTTTTTTTTTAATTAAACACTCTGAGAATAATGCCATCACCATCAAAATGCGATGAGTAATAAACAATAAAAAATGATCATTAATCAACTATTGAAGAGTTGTGGTTGAATTTTTTTTTTGATGTATGAAATAAGAGAAAAAGTAGATGTAGATGTACTACTGCGACAGAACTGTATTGTGTTTTGTTATATATTTTAGTTTTCTAACTTCTTTATAAGTCAAAATATTAAATTATCAGTACCAAGTAGCACACTTATCGTTTAGATATAAAAAACGATGACAAAAGATCAAATATACATTTATCATCACTATCGATTCAGTGAAATCAGTAATTGAACTCGAACTATTCTAGTGTCCTACGGTTAAAGAAAAATATTCTTTTATTTTATAGAAGAGATTAATCAAAATTATTTCATTTTATTTCTTCTTTAAGACAGATTTTAACCAAGAGACAATATTAACTGCAAACTCGGTGATTTAGATAAAACTATAATTTATATTTTAAAAATTAGAAATGCTTTAGAGACTATATATTTATTATCTATATGAATTATCTATATTTCCAATAACTATGTTTACAAGAAAATAATCATAAAAACATCTCTCCTAGAGATAGAAATATTAACATATTTCCATGTTTCTAGGAATACAGTCTGTATAGTGAAAAGAACGAGTTGAGTTCGTAGCTTTTTTTAGTCATTCTTCGCTTAAATGATGAAACGAGTGTCAATTTCATTTATTTTATTTTCATTTATTTAACTTGATATTTTTTATAACTGTTATTTTATCTATCTTGTATCTCGGAGTGACTTTAAGGTAGCGCTTCATAATACTAATATTTCTATAATTAGTATTCCACTCGCCAATTTCATTCTATTTTGATTATCAAATACTTAAAATCAATAAAAAACTTTATCACATTACCAAAGAAAATTGTGAAAAGAAATTCTAATCCTTCGTTTAAATTATTAACTTTTACAAAAGTTTGTTGCTCAAAAATATGTCATTTTTTAAAATTTTCTCATGTGATACGTGCATTGATTTCATTTTCAAAATTCATACATGAAAAACTCAACAAGTAAGGATGAACAAATAATTTATAAAAAAGAGCAACTTTGTTACTGTTATTATTCAATTTAATATAAATAATTCTTGTATTCTATTTACCGAATTTTCGTCTTGTTTTCATTTCCATTTAAAAAAAATAAAACTGAGATACAGTTAACACTTTTTTAGTAAAAATCCGGTCTGATATAATCCCAGATTCCGTCGGCATTAGATAAAAAATAATAATTCAGTTTGAATAACTATACACAAATATTTTTGAAAAAATATAAACAAATTTGACATAAATGAAAGAAATTGAAAAACTTAATACAATTTTTCTTAAATATTAAAAGTATCAATATATGATTAATTTTTTTTATAATTAAAAATATCTGAAGTAATAAAATTCTCCCATTATTATTATACATTACACCATATTTTAAACAATTATTTAAGAAAATAAATCCAAGGTTTTCTTTTTATAGAATTTGACATATATTTAACCAATGATTTAGAAGGAAAATAAGTCTACTAATTTACTAAAATGTAAGTATTTTATTACTAGTTATCTTGATGGTAGTTTTTTGATAACGAAATGTTGTCATTTTGATAAAAGTCATTGTTAGTATTATTAATCTAACACTTGTCTGATGTACAAGTGGTATATCTATTTATTTGAAGAGTATATGTACACGGGTACAATATACATACAAACATACATACATACAATATATATATATATATATATATATATCATTTTTAAAAATATCTAAAATATCTAAAAATAGCTAAAATCATCACAATCACAAAACATTTTTGATCAAAACTGTTCAATATATATATATATATATAGATCATTTTTTTCATCATTTTTTTTTTCTGTTAAGAGAAAAATCAAAAATGATCAATATATATTAAATAGGTTTGATCAAAAAATATTTTGTGATTGTGGGATAACAAACATTTATTTGAGAAAGTAAATAATTGTTTAAAAAATAATTCTATGCACATTTTAACGGTGGTGCTATTATTTTCAGATTGATAACGTACAGAAAAATTAAGGTACAGATTTTTCTACACCTTAATACTTTGATAATGATGAAATTCTAGTTGAAATGAGCATGAGCAACATTCAAAAATGATCAATAATCATTTATTAAATATTTTTCGTTAGAATTGTTTATAATTTGTGCGGCAAGACAAAAAATATTGTGTGAACGTGAATTAATCCACAATATCAGAACTATATTATGGATTATGTTTATGTTTTTCTTTAAATTGAATCTACAATATAAAATTAGATAATTGATAAAACAGTACAATTATTAATCTAATTAAAATATAAATTCATTCACTTAAAACTGAGTTTTTAAACTATATCTCGCGATCCTTCGGAAAGTTGTAACATGAAGTGAGATCACAATTACTATAGATTGTAATGCGATTTGACTGATTTTTAAAAAATACAATTTAAAAAATTTTCATAAAATCATCTCTGTTCAAATGAAGAACTGGAACTGAAAATCGAAAACACAAAACAATAAGATATAAAAACAGAACCAGTCTCCGTTATTTCCAATAATTATTTTCACTTATAAGATTATGAAGAAAAATAAAGATATAATTAACCAAATATACATAAGAAATCAATCTTTCAACACCATATAAAATTTGATTGTATTATCGACTGATTTTCAAATTCTTAATTAAATTTGATATAAAAACCGACATTGTATTTTATTATTTTCTTTTCAATTACGATGTTTTACTGTTATGACTTTAATACGTATAAATTTTGTAAATTTCAAGATTTAAATTATTTTTTATGTTAGCAATTACGAATTTACAGTTTTATAAACGATTTAACAGGTGTAATCGTTTTTAAATTAAAAACAGCTTTACCAAACAAATTTAATCAAATATTATTACAAAATTGCTTAAAAAAATAAGTTTTACGTAATAAATCAAGAATATAAGAGAAAATGAACAATGATTACGTACATAGGTAAAAAACTGATGTTCAAATAAAACCTAAACTCCAATCAATAAATTAAGTTGATTGATTAAAATCTGTTTACAAGACATTTTATATTATTTTCAAATTTCGTGTGCATACAATATAAACATTTTATATTGTTTTCTCATATTATATGTAAAATAAATAGTTGTATATATATATAATAATTTGTTGCTATATTTCCCATTCTGAGTAGTGACCCCTCAGGGAATGACAGTTGATTGAA
>CM068316.1:9620699-9631899 GCA_034766995.1 Acanthacorydalis orientalis | reverse complement strand
AAAAAACTATATTAAAAAAATCTATAAAAATCATATTCTCTTATAATAAAAAATGAGGGTTAACTCTCAAATATGTTATTTGCAGTCGCTTTACTGACTCAGTTTAAGAAACGAATTCGTTAAAAATTAAAAGTTGAAATGACAAGTAATATATACTTACTACTACGAAAAAGAGCAAATCTCTGATAAATCCTCGAAAAATGCATTACAAATAAAATTTTCAACGATAATTGTTGCTAAATTTTGGATCAATGTACAAAACTGAAAAACAGTGAACATATTGATCCTGTGTATAATAATTTATTTGTGCGGAACAGGACTTTCTACAGTTTCTATTATAAAAAAAAAACAAATACCGATTAAAAATAAAAGTACATATATTTACTATGAAACTTAGATTACAAAAATGATGCTTAATTGAACAATCTTTTACTTTACTTTCTGATTAAACCGAGCAACATGATTCTAAATTTTATATATATTTTGTTTATTTTCAATAAAATATTACAACATTTACTCATTGTGAACTTTTAATCGCATCAATTGTATTTACAAAGGAGTAGGCATTCATAAAAATTAATTTTAGAGAATCGCGGTATCTCTAAATTTAAGAACCAGTTATTTGCACTGTTTTGATATTTTTTAAAATGTTAATTTTATTCAACAGAAATAAAATATGTACGCGTTTTATTACAACTTGAGACTTTTATTTAATAAAAAATCGTCTGAAAATATTACCTTGAAAATAATCTAAAACTGATAGTAAAATATTTAATTAGTTTTAGAAATTGAACGAGATAACTATATGCATGTTAAACAATTCTTATTTAACTATAATTAAACAGAAAAATTACTTTCAGAAAAAACATTATTTCTAATATACATTTCTTTTCTTTCTCGGTCAGTTTTTTCAGACGAATTATTTTAAAAATATAATATGGATCTTGTAGATCACTTTTTTTTTTAAAAAATATGTGACATATTCAAATAACAAAGAAATATAAAATTAAAATTCTATTAAAAAATAATAGAGTTTAATCGATTAAAACTAAAAAACAATACTGGTTGATATCTTTTTATGTGTCGATTTTTCAAGATTTTGAATCAGTTGAAAATTATTTTTCAAGAATTTATATATATTTTAATATTTTTAAAATGATATTTTCATATTTTCTGTTGTGCTAAATTTTTTATTACATTTATTATGTTTAAGGCTAGTTAATTCGAAACTGATTTAAAATATTAGTCTGGTAATCTCATCTTTTTTGAATCATACTAGTTTGTTATCAACTATGACTAGTTTTTGCGCGTGTATTTTCTACAGTTGGGTTTAAATCGATAGAAGATGGCACATGTAAAAAAAAAATGGAAGATAAAAACTAATGTAATTTAAGAGCTAACGAGAGCACAGGTATAAACACAAACAATTTAATACATTGAGATATAATTGAACTAAATAAAATTGAAAGAGTGTTTTATATAAAAAAAAATAAATATTAAAATGTCCGCTAAGATTTAAGAACAAATAAATAAAAAGTAAAATCGTAAAATACTTAAAAAAGAGCATAAATACTTACAGGATCATTTACACTCGATCGAATGGATAAATTATTATAATTTAGTATTAAAACTATATATGATTCTTAATATGTAATTTGTAAGTTCAATAAGCAATAATTTAATTTTTTTTTTATAGATTTAAACATATAATTTATATCTATTTAATCTACAATTCTATTTAAAAAAGAATATGAATTTGTTATTGCTTTGTTTTCTTCTGTATCAGTATTCCATGAATTTTTCATTTAAATCCTCGAGAATACTCAGTTATTATTTTCTATAATCGGTTTCGATTTTTGTCATTTTTAGATTGATACGTTCAAACAATCTACCTGAAAATGAAATGAAAGAAAAAAATAACTCAAAAAAAATCAAAAAATTAAATACAATAAAGTTCAAATTTAGAAAGTTCAAATGCTTAAGCAATTTGTTGATTATTAAGCTCATTTTATTAAAAAAAAACTGACTGATTTCATATTATCTTTTAAACCAAAATATTTTTCGTTTCAATTTGAAGAAAGTAATTAAAAGAATTTACGATATTCTTGATATATATATATATATATATATATATATATGCACAGACATACTACGTTTCAGAAACACTAAGGTATCGACTACACTTCTTCGTTATAACCCTTACTCTTTATATCTATGACATGTAAATTCCTAGATACCATCTTGTTCTATATGAATTCCTATAATATAATTGTAAGTAATGTTATTAAATAATATATATATATATATATAAAAAAATAATAATGTACACCTATACGATTTTAATTAAAATATTGATAATATAGATAGAGAACAGAAAATTGACTAACACTTAACTGTAAATCATTTTCAAATATAAAACTGTTCATCTCACTTATTACTAAATTTTTATTGATAATGAAAATGATATTTTCCATATTTAATGTATTAAATGCCTTTGTCGCCAATTAGACAAAAAATAAAATTTATCGAGAGGATCAAATTTATTATAGATATACATGAAATGAATTCTTTTTAAACATGAATGTTCGTATTAAAATTTACATGAACACAAAATCTTTGTACACATTTTCTCACTATAACCGTTAACTCAGTATATCTGTACTCGCTGTAACCGAGTCCGACTGTGTGTTTATTTTATAGAATTAAATATAAAGAGATTGTATTAAAAATATTAATTCATTTTCTCTTCATGTGTAGACTGATATACATACTTTTTAATTCTATAAAATATCAAAATAATAAATAACAGTACTAAAACGTTTTCACATATTTATTTTAAAAAATATTTATATTATTTAAACCATATTTTTGATACAATAAATCAAACATCGAGATTATTTTTTTATAACTGAGGATTAATACAATATTTTTAAAATTAAGATTTTTTTACTATGATATTTCATCCTGACTTAAAATGTTGAACAATAGATTTATTTTTTAAAAAAAAGTAATGAAAATTTATAAACAATTGTACAAAAAGTCGTTCTTCGATAATTATTATTTTTTTAATAACTTGATATTTAAATTTTTTGCTTAAAAACGATTTTAATTTTTATTATATTGTTTAGCAATACAATTCGAAACCCCTATTAATACTCTATCATGGATTTTATGATATGATTCCAAGTTATTAGTAAAACAATTTTGATTTCAATATTAATGACTGTAAGTTTACTATGCTTAATTAAAATCAATTAAATTTTTTATTGTATTATTAAACAATGCGTTTTGATGCTTGTATTATTGCTCTATCTCCAAATAACAAATTGAATAAAATAACATATTTGCATAGAATTTGTTGATAATTCTTTTTTTATTATTTATTTAGAAAAAAAAACATGGAGTTTTTTATATCTACTATTTATTTATTCAATGATATTTAATATATTACTAATATAAAGTTAAAATTTCAAAGTAAAATAAAAAGAACTAGTGTTTTCTGAAATCTACGAGTATTTTGAATTTATTTGAAGATTCTTATACGCTTTACCAATCCATTCAAAAAGGATGATATATAAGAATAGTACACAAATTTAATCTGTAAAAATTATATATGTATCTTTTACAAATATAAATTTGTCAGTAACAAAATTCTTATTGTAGGTTGTATAATATTTATTTATAATATAAGAAAATAAAAAAATATTGCAATTTGATTAACAATCCAAATATTGGTACCACTTGTTTTGTAAATTGCTCTTGACTTTTTCTGAATAACTAGTTTCATTTTATATTTATTTAGAAAAATAATAATATATTTTTTTCATTAAACACTTAAATTCTGCGATTTTTCTTCTTTCAAAAGCCTACTTAAAGAAATTTATTAATCTGTCAAAATATAGATCTGAAACTGTAGATAAATTAATTTTAACAAATGCATTTTCCTCTCAGACCACAAAATAATTTTGTGATCATTTATTAACAACATTTTCATCAGAAAATGTATTCTTATTTTTTTTACTTTTTGTTAGTTTTATTTAATATTCGTTTAATATTTTTATGTCTAGGTATTAAACTTTTCTATTTAAATATCCCAGTATGCATATTTGACATTTGAAATTTTTTTAAATAAATTCTAAGTGAAAAAAGTTCAAATTTGTTATTATTCGTTATTTGCTTTCATATTTTCTTAAATTATATACTTGAATTTTTCATTATCTTCTTTATGCATGAGAAATTATTTTTTAAACATTAAAACTAAGTTATAAGGTCTGATCCATTTTTTTTTTGATTAAATGACTATAAAACATATTTATTTGATCAATACAATTGATTTATTTGATTTTCTTTCTATTCGAATTACCAAAAATACGGAATATTTTATGTACTAGCCACATTTTACAGTTTTTTTTGAACTTTTTTTCTTTTTTCTTTCTCAATCTGCACAGAAGTTTCTTCGATAACAAATACATAAATTAATAGATATTTTATTGTGTATTTGATATAATTTTTAATTTCTGTTTTTTAACTTCAGTGTCTGAACAGAAGTATACTTTTTGATTTTAATTATGATATATAAGTTATTTAAGTCATATATATGTCATTTAACTTAAAATTTAAATATTAAATACAAAACATTTCTTGAATTTGAAATTAAATCGTTACATAAATTGATTATAACTTTTATTTATAAAAACTTATTCAAAATAATAAATTTATAGTTTGTTTCTCTTCACCGCTTGTAATTAAATAAAAAAATTCTTGATTTTTATCTATTATTTTTAAATTAATAACTGTGTGTTTAAACCAGATGATTTTTTCAAACTGTCGATATTCTATATATTAAAAAAAAACGTTAGAGATTATTTTACAAATTATGAAAACTCTTTTATAATTAAATTTTAGACTTGAATTCATTATAATTATAATTTTAGATAATTTATCTTTTGCAAAGCAATTTAAACAAATATCAATCCAAACGTGTACATAATTATTTACATTACAAGTAAAAAAATATTTTTAAAATGATAAGAAATGGCACTATCACAAAAGTTAAAATACAGTGTATATATATATATATATATATATACACATACATATAAATGAAAAGAAGACTTACGAATATGTTGAGAAAGGTACACCGCCATCTTCAGCGTCTGACGCCATTTCCTTGCACTATATTGAGCAAAATGGCTGTCGTTAAATGTTACCGTATAACACAGTTAATTTGAATCATATGGAAGACACAGATAAATCACAGATTAAATATCAATAAGTGCACTTTTTTTGTTAAATTAGAAATTCAGTTACGAGATCACTCGAATTGCAGTTGGTGCAAATGTACGTCAGGTAGACACAGCGATGAACAAAGTCTAAAAGAATTATTTTTTTGAAATGCCAGCAAATTTTATTTCCTTTATTAGAATTAGTAACTGTAGCATTTTATACATTTGTATAGTTCCATATAATTGTATCGAAAGTATGCTTCAATGAGAAATAACTGATGTTTAAAATAAATTGACGGGAGTTTGTTATAGTTCTATGAGTGTTTTTACCGGTGTTTTTTTAACGAATTGAATTTTACTAAATGTCTGATCTCTCAAACACACGTTTTCAATATTAACTTAAAATACTTCTCGTTTTAAAATCAATAGTTTCTATTTTGTTTAATATCCGGAGAAAACAAATTGTTCAAATATTATTTCTTGAACGTTTATTCAACTTCATGTATATTGTCACGTTTAAATAAATGTTATAACAAATGGATATATAATTGTTCTAGTTAACAACAAAAATATCTTTTTTAATTTGTAAAAATATTTTGAAAAACAATTGAAATGCACAAGCTTTAATCGAACTTTATTCAACCAATTGAAACTCGCAAACACCTGTTACACAATTTAAACGAAAGACAAAAAAATAACACAAACACAAATCCTGTTCCTTGGAAAATGCGTGTCCTGTTTACGCCGATCGATTTAAATTTTCAATAAATATGAAGGAAAAAACAGTACATGTTTTTTTAATAACGGATGTAGTAAAAATATAATAGATCACAAAACAAATACGTCATACGTCAAACACTACAAAATCCATAACATACTTCAATCAATAAATATGTCAGCGCTATTTAAAAAACACTTAAGTTTTGAAGATAACGTAAAACCAGATTTTATCTGAGTCTGTTTTTTTTTTAATAATAATATGTACAATATAGATCAAATGTTCACTCGATATTACACAGGTAGACTTTTTTATAAAAAATATGTTTCTCAAATGTTTTTGCACGAACACTCACAATATGCAACAATGCGCTCAACAATAACAATGCGGTTTAATTGTAACAATAGTGAATATAAAACTTAAAGTGTAGTCCGCGAACAGGTGTGCCACTACACGCAGTCTTAAAACGACTAAGCATGAAACTTACCTTAGCGTAGCCGCCTGCGATACCTGTTGATTCAGCGATATTAGTTGGAAAAAAATAGTAGACACGGATAAACAAGGACACAGATATACCAATGTACTAGTTGGATAGAGTTCGCCTATTCAGTTCTGTTTATAACACTGCGACGTTCTACATAAACGAGATATAAATATACAAACGTGTACATTGAAAAAAGATACTGCGATACGAATTTAAAAACGTAGTATTATTGAAACACTGAAATATACATACAAGTGTTTAACAATGATAGATAATATACGCATTTATCATTTTCATTTGTTCTTCGCGTATAAAAGAGATGAACAGATATGATAGTTTATGTTAAAACGAATAAATAGCGTCTACAAATATCAAATGTGTTAGACAGAAATGAACGCAATATGATTTCGTCGAGAAAAAAAGAGTGAATGGAATAAAATTAAAAGTACGGTGATATGTGTCAAGATATGCGAACAAATGATAGTTGCATATATTAGAACAAGTTTAATTAAGATAAAGTATTTTATGTGAAAATTTAATGTCAGCATGTATGGATGATGTACACGTTTTTTTTCTTTTCGGTAATGATTTAATGATAAATTGTGTATAGGTGAAAAAACGATGTTTATAGAATATATTTATACGATATGAGATCATATTTTGCATGATTTATGGTATTATTAATTAGTGCCTGTATGAAAAATGGTATTTTTTCCAAATGAGCTATGAAAAATGTCTAGTTATATGGTAATTAGGTGCTTTGTTAAGAATTCAAAAAAATGAATAAAGCAGATAGAAATAAATAAATAATTGCAAATATTATTTTCGAGTATATTTAGATATCTGAATATGAAATTTCTCTATGGAATATTTTTGCATACATTTTGATAATTATACACATTTTCGTAAAAGAATTCTCTGTCTAGTTATATTAAACAAATTATTATACAAAATCTATTTTATTTAATTTTCATATAGTTTCCTTGCTTTTTACAAAATAAGTGATGATACAAGACCTGTAAATTATCAAAAAAGTTTTCAGTCAGCTTTTTCATAATCACTTTGATATATTCCACATCTTAAAGTCGATTCTTTAACCCGTTCTACGGCAATTTATTTGAAGGCAATATTGCCCAAGCATACAATTTAATTTTTTTTAGTTTCATATATTAATGGATAACATAGAAACTTACACCTTTGTTACTCAAACAGTTGGTTATTAGTAAACAGCAATAGTCATTTCATAAATTTTCATTGAATGTTCCTTATTATGGATTATATATGTAGAATAAAAACAAAAAAGTTGTTCTGAAATTCCTTTATAATACTTGCTATAATAGCTTTTATAAATTTAAAAATTATAATAAAAAATATTTATAATAAAAATATTTATAATAAAAATATTTTTTATTATAAGGGCTTTTCAAAACCTCTATAATATCTTTTTAATTGCTATATGATAAAAATTACAGTTCTATTATTGAATGGGAAAAAGTATGTATTTGAACATAATTCTAATATATAAAGCAACAATATATTACAGTGGAATTATATATTTATCCTCAACTATCTTCCGGTATAGTTGGATGCGCTAATAATCTTGAAATATATGATACTTCCCAAAACACTCTAGAAGATGTAGTGCGGTATGAGGGTGGTTGGTGTTTGTAATTATTAACGGTGTTTACAATATTTTTTGGTGTAAATATTAAACTATTAAACACCTTCCTCGAACATTTTCAACGAGTGCAGCTCGTCATTACCTGCTTTGGCATAGAAAGCTCATGACAAGCTGAACTCAACATTTCAATCAAAGCAGTTAATCTTATTTTGATTTCTGAAAATAAAAAGTCATCTTGGGCTAGATCTGAGCAGTGTAATGGAAAAATTAATGCAATAAATTGATTTTTTTATGTAACACAGGATAACAGTGGATGTATTAACAAGAGCGTTGTCATAAAGAAAACATCATTCGCCTGATTGATTAATATAAGCCGTACATACATCATTCGTATGAAACGGTTGATTTCTTCCAAATAGAAACTCTCGTTTACTGTTCATCCTTCTATAAAAGAATACAATGATTAGTTCCCATTGCATGCAAGAAAAAAAACATTGAGGATTGTTTAAAACGTAATTTTTGCATAGAAACTTTTTCTGGTCCTTGTTCACTAATCCAAACTGATAAGTTTTGTCTCTGGATCATATCTGAAACACCATATTTCATAAACTTTTACAATTACTTTCTTTACATACCTATATATATATATATATATATATATATATATATATATATATATATATATATATATATACATACATATAATTCGAAACATTGCTTGTTTCAATAAATTTTATTTTATTGAAAACTTATATCAGTTAGTTATTATTAATTTTAAATTTTTATATCTATACCAGGAGTTCCCAAACATTTTGAAGGGAGATATGTAATGAGCATAAGAGTATAGATTTATTTCTAAAAGAACCTTTATTTTTTAGAAGCAAACAACTCCTCTGTGTATTTTAATATTTTTTGATAACTGACAATGCAATAATCAAACCATTCAGTAATTATAATTATGTATATATATATATATATATATATATATTTATATATATATATATATATATATATTATATAGACAGACACATATAAATACATATATTCATATAAGCGTGTGTATTAATAAATATATATAAGTATTGTAATAATTTGATGATAAAGAGAAAACAATACAAATATATGAAAAGTATATTCGTCTCTGAACAGTGTTATGAAAAACGCTCAGAATATATATTTATAGATAACGTTTTCTTTGTCTGATATTGTTTCTGTTGTCATGTAGTGTGGAACGCCATGAAAATTAATTTGCCAATCGTATTCTTGATAATTCGCTGTTCGTGGGAAGAAATTATGAGTACATTTCAAACTCTGATTATTTATCTGATAAAATTAAATAAATGCTGACACACTGAGATACTAACATTGACTGAATAATTTTATCACCTGCGGTCTTCATTTTGATTTTAGTACAAATGTACATATTTCAGCAAATCTGATGATTTAGTTTTTATCAGTCGTGTGTTCACTTATCAACAAAATACATCAAGTATATATATATATATATATATATATATATATATATATATATATATATATATATATATCTGTATGTTATGTTGTTGTGTGCTCTAGCCTTCAAATTTCATGTTTGATTAAAGCAATATTTCGTTTCTAATAATAAAAATAAAAAATACAATTACCCTTCGTATACTCAAACTATAGTTTCATTTCTAATTTTCTAAGTTCTATGCCAACCAGAAATTTCTTTTTAAGTATGTATCATTATTTTAGTATTAACAACAATTTCATCAGTGGCGCGTTATCCTATGGTCGAAAAGGGCAATTGTCTTCCCGTCCTCCCAGTAACGGGGGAAGGACAAATCAATCTTTTATAAATTCGTTACTGTAGTACATAACGTACTGAGGCAGTACACATTTTTACTGGGGCTCCATATACAGCACTGTATATGAAGCCCCTAATTCAAACTTGCCTCTGCCCCATGAAACCACTGGACTGTATGGATTCTAATGACTTTAGTTATCGATGCAGCTTTAAATCTCAAATAAACAACCAATATGCGCTCTACAGAAAATGAGTCATGTAAGCTTCAAAATGAATATATAAATATTGAACTTCAGTAAAAATATATTATTTAGTTTTAACTGCATCAGAATAAAATTACATTTTTGACGCCATTTAATTCTTAAAGTAAGTAATTTTTAAAAAATATGAAGAACTTGTTCTGAAATATAATATTAGAATATTCCATGTTAATATTGGTTTACTTTCTTTTGTGCAATTTGTCATTCCTTTTTTTTAAAAAAAAACCTATTTTGAATCAGAAAACTAAATACATTGATTGACATAATTGAAAATTTTATTATGAAAATGTTTATTCTTTAAAGAATGTTCAATATACCTTAATAAATAATAGTCGTTTGAAGTGATATTTGATGAATATGGATGTAGTTGTACAATCGTCCAATTTAACTCCTTTCACGGCTGATTCTTATTGTATAAGATTGTGCAATATATCGATGAAGAATCATTCCTTTTCTGTCGATTAATCTTTTTGAAGATTGATTGAGGTAATTGATTGTTTAAACGTTTCATTTGTATGGGAATCTCTGCAGAGTTTGTTTCTTTGAGTTCCAGTAATTCAAAATGAATAATTACGAATAAATCTCAAAAAAATATATCTTTTTAATGTCAGTTTTGGTTAAACGATCTGACATGATTTGATGGATCAAATTATTCTTTCCCCTTCAAATTGTTGGAAAATATCCATTTCTCGCACTCATAACTTGATGAAAAAATATATTATCTGTCTTGAAAACAAAATAATACATGTATTCACTCGCACTTTACATTATTAACCATGGAGGTGTAAGTTCGGCAACAATTTCAATCAATGGTTTATTAAAAAACTAATTCAACCTGTAATATCTGTGTCATTAAAAATGTAATCATCTTACACACATTCTTTAAATTTCTATTGCCTAATTTAAATTTGACAAGTTCGCATTTATTAACATTACTTTTCCATAAAGTTTATTAATGACTTTAGTGACATTGCATTTATATCTTGATGCAAAAAAATTCATACAAAGTATACTTTGTACTTTGTAAATTTTGGACTGTATCATTTTATCTATAACAAGGAATAAAATTTAATGTACAAAATAAATTTAATTAATATTATTTATAA
>CM068316.1:9568199-9618199 GCA_034766995.1 Acanthacorydalis orientalis | reverse complement strand
TCTAGGGTAGCAAAAAAAACAATCAATAATAAACTCACATAAATTTTATTACGACCTTATATGGGAAGAAGGAAATTAAAAGCTTAATGTGAATTTATACAATAATAACAGACTTAGAATAAAACAATTAATAATATACTAACATGAACATTAAAACTAACATAAACATCATAAAAATACATACAAACTAACATAAAAATTCGTCGAAAATATCTTAACGGTTTCTATATGATTTTTAAATTTGACTGTTATGTTGTTTGTCTTCAACGACCGCCCTATACGACCTCTCCTTAATCCGCTACTGTACATAAATGTGTATATATATATATCTATATCTATATATATATATATATATATATATATATATATATATATATATATATGTATATATATATATATATATATAAATCAAAATTATCCAGAAAAAATAAACAAAAATCCATAACTTCGACTTATTTATTTGGGACAAGGCTTCTGTTGTACCCAAATATGTCTTGTTTCATTTGGTTACATTTAGATGCTTATAATTGTCAAGTGGGCGAACGCAGTGAGTTCGGAGGCCGATGCATGAAGCGAGTAAGAGGCAAAGCCCCTAAGTATATATATATATATATATATATATATATATATATATAATATATATATATACATATTTATATATATATATATATATATATATATATATAAATATATTATATATATATATATATATATAAATGTATTATATATATATATATATATATAAATATATTATATATATATATATATATATATATATATATATATAATTATATTATATATATATATATAATTATATTATATATATATATATATATAAATATATATATATATATATATATATATATATATATATATTATAAGATTTACAAATTATTTTCTTAAAAATATATTTTTTTAATTTAATACTTCGTATGAACATAAACTTCTTTATATATTTGAAGAACAACAGAATTACATACCTCTCAGTAATGGACTATATTTAGAAACATATAAATATATATATATATATATATATATATATATATATATATATATATGTATATATGTAGAGAGAGAGAGAAAAATTAATAAAATGCATAGACGAAATGTAAAAATTGAACTAAATCTCATTTTTCTCAACAAGTCGAATTTAAAAAGTTATTTACCAAAATAATATATTAATGAAAATTTTGTTATCTGTTCTCTAAAAAGAACATTGTAAACAGCTTAAATAATATGTACTAACCGGTTCATTCTTTTCTTTTAAATTTAATGAACAAGTTTATACTAGTTATATATAGTTTTAATGTAGAATGTTTCAAATCTATAACAATGCATTAAAAATGATTATATATGTATATATATATATATATATATATATGTATATATATATATATATATATATAACTATTATTATTTTAATTATTCAGCAGAGTTTGATCTATTGAAGTTATTAAAATTTGTGATTACATGTAAAACTTAAAAACTGGGAGAACAGTACATTTAAACCTGAAATTAAATTACTTTATGCTAGAGATTAACAACAAACAGTGTAATATACGATAATATTTCTTTAAGTAAACCTATATAAGGAAACATGATTATCATTGTAAATTTATAAAAATGCTACTGATATTTTATATACACACAGCATTAATCGATACGTTTAAAAATGTATTGTTTTTTTTTTGATGACAGAAATAGATTTTCATTGCGTGTAATTAAGTTGTTGATTATCATTTTTTCAATGTAATTATTAGTTTTCAGAAACGCCTATCTGTTATATAAGAGTGTGTGCTTTCGACCGTACACATATCAGAGAAGTGTACACGTGGTATCCAAGTGTTTTCGAACAGTGAATAAATTCGTAGTTAATCTTATGTTCAATGTACATTTTTTTAAACATATTTCTTATTCGAGGAAATGTTTGTTTGAATATTTAATTACTCGATAAAAAAACTTTTCTTAGAATCTCTTTTACTTACATTTGAACATTTAATAATAATTTTAATAACATGAAACGAAAATATTTTTTTTCATTATATTTTAAAAAGTTAAAAAATATTTATAATCACAAAACTGTACTGTCCCTGAATTGGTTTTTGAAAATGTTTAGATTTTTTTATAGACAATATTATTATTCAGAGTGAATTGTGAAGTAATTTATAATATTTATCTTAATCTTATTATGTGAAATAATTAATATCTTAAACTTATTGCTATAGCAAAATATAAACAAATAATCAAATAATTTATAATTTGAAAATTAACAATAACCAACTGTAAATACGTTAAACTGACCTGTAATTTAAATTGTTTTCTTTTTATTTCTCTCTTACACGGTCGTTTAAAATATTCCTAATTTCATTTTACTATTAAATAAAAAAAATTAATATTTTATTTTTTATCGACTGCTTGTTATACCATTGTGTTAGCATTATTTGTACATTTTTACGTTTTTTTCTCATTTAAAAGAAATCAATTATATCAGAATATAATTCACGTCGCTTTACTTAGAAAAGCGGCGAGTAAAGGATATAACAAAGCAAAGAAATCACACTGAACCGAATTCACTTTATTGCTGTTTGATACCGTAGATAAAAGCATATATCCTTTTTACAAATCTGCAACGTTTATTTCATGTTACTTTCAATATTTCTAAGTGTTTGATATTACTTTGTTTTCACAGTTTTTCTTGATTCGTTTTTACAGTTTTTCTCTTTTCTTTTATTTTCCTTTCCTCATTGCTCTTACTACCTGTGTAGCATAAGTAATATAATACTGTATTTTGTAAAATATAAATAACAATTATTTTCATAATTGAACGCATTTCACTATTTAGAACTTCTTTCTGTACGAACTGCTACTTTTTATTTGTATGGTTTCTTGTTTTTATGGCTCAGATTTAATATAATTGTGATTAATAACCCGGCTATGCTACTTTTCAATTGTACTAGAATCACGTTACAAATTAATAAAACGAAGCTTCCTTTCGTTTCTATTTAATTAAGTTTTCTCTTAATATCAAATATTTAAATATTTTATTATAAATTAAATTAACTTAGCAAAATTTTTCTTGTACTTTACTATATCATATATAAAAAATACATATTATCTATCTATCTGTCTCTCTATCTACATATATATATATATATATATATATATATATATATGTATGTATATATATATAGAGAGAGAGAGAGAGACCAAGGAAGAGAAGCAGATATTCAATTTCATGTTATTTCATAATAATTTTTTTCTTTTATATTTATTGAATAGTGTTTTTTTAAAAATATTTATAATATTTATTTAATGTAGAAAATGTATATGATATATATATATATATATATATATATATATATATATATATATATATGTATAGGATATGATTAATTTAATTGAAAAGATGATTGGATTAATATTGTAGTTAAGATTATTCTAAAATAGACGAAAATTTTAAAACCGAATTAATTAAATCTGAAGTTAAACAAATTGTTAGGTGTACAAATTAGTTCGGTGCCTTTTTATATAAAATGAATGTTTACGGAGAAATGGAATACGTTTCAATCCACAAAATATCCCCTTTATTTTATGTAACTTTGTTCCATTTGTCTGGTAACTGACATGTTGAAAAAAGATGGGGGTTTCCAGTCGATGAAATCATAATGTATTTTCGAACCTTTTCCACTATTTTAGCATTTTTTGCATGTTTTATACATCACAACACCTTCTCTCAAAGATGAACAAACCATTCCCGTAGCTTCGGCAGCATTTTTTTCAACTGGGATGCGAAAAGTATGAAATGCCTAATATGTTACTTTTCGGACACCTTCGTGTTTACTACTTTTTTGTGAGGTTATGGTAACTATTTGGCCAAGAAATATAGTATTTTTAAATGTCAAAGTTGAAATTTCCAAATCCTAAGACGATAAGAATTTTTTTAATTTAAAACAGATTTATGATTGGTTCAATTTGAAGACACTGAATTATTTTTATACTTAATATAAATAAATTTTTTAAAGCTACGAAGAAATTTATTTTAAAAATATTATATTCGTATTATAATAATTATTTAAATATTTTGTAAAAACGATTAATTTATTACAACTATAGTTTTATAACTCTTATCAGGTGTGATTTGGTACTTAGAAAAGTACTTATTTGATTATATCTTTGTATAGATAATTACTTTAGTGTTGTAGAATTCTAACAATATTATTAGTAATGAGACATGTTATTGATATTTATTTAAAAATAAGACGTTTGAGAACTGACAAATATTACACAAAATTTAATAGTACACATCTGTATTACTTACATGTTTTTAAATATTCTGTAGAAATATTATTATATTTCGAAGTAATTAACCATGAGTTTTTTCATTTACTTCATTTTTGATTTCATGATATTTTATAATGTTCAATAAATTATATCTTTTTATGTATTGAATACACATTTTTATTATTGGAAAATGGTTCGTGTCCTCTTTGATTTGTTTTTTATTATGCCTAGTCTCCATATCACATCTCTGTAAGTTAAAATTAATACATTCATTAAAATATGTGTAATTGTAAGGCACACATATTTTTACAATTAAAATGATCATATAATCATTTTTTCTCTTATTTCACAATATTTTATGTACTAATATTTTAGTATTTAACAAAATAACTAACAAAACGAATATTTAAAGAGAAAGAAATGTTTTTTTTGTATTTAATTTACAAAGAACATGAACAGTATTAAAAATCGGTATTACATTTAAAAAAAAAACTGTTTTATTAATACAGCAAATATGAAAATAATTAGAGCTTAGTATGCATGTATATAAAAATATCAAACAAACCGTTTCCGGTCTCTAATTCTCATTTAAGTATTATCAGAAACGAACAGTTTTCTTATTTAAATTATATTTTAATATTTTACATACTCCGTTCAAAGATAATTGCGAACACTTAAAGACATCGAACGAAAACAGAGAGAATGAAATGCAACACATCAGTGTTACACAAACGTTCCTCACAATCATTCTAATAGATTTCCTTAATTAACGAACGAACGCATACGATGAAGAAACACATTCACATATCGTTCAACCTACACAGCAATAGTAGTACAGTTCATAATCTGATACTAATTACATGAAATTGCGTATGCAAAATGTAAATACGAAGCATAACCATCGAAATGTTCGGGTTGATTGTTAACAAGCGATATACGCAAGAAAGGAGAGGAAGTGAGCCCCGTTATTAAAATTAATTCCGAAGAACAATGGACCCGAAACTAGAGGAACAGTTAAGTTCCCACCCAAATGTGTATGGGGAAAGCGTCTCAGATCGCGATCATTATAACAGCAAAAACATACAATATCTCTAGACGTTTTCTTATGCATTAAATTCATACCGTGTTGTTTTTTAACGTGTATGATTTATTTTTATGTAGATTTTCTATGTTATGCATAATAGCAAATCTTATTTATTTTATAGATGTTGTACGATAAACGCATAAACATGAAATCTGAGAAAAAAAATATAACACACGTCTATTAATACCTACGATTATATATACATACATGTATATATATATATATATATATATATATATATACAATTAAAATAGGATAAGGTAACATTTTCTATTATGCAATAAATGTACAAAGAAAAGAAATACAATGAAACAAACTGTTAAATGTTTGACTCAACAAAAGATATGAAACACTCAAACGTATAAACAACATATTCTAAAATCATAGATAAATAAATATATTTATTTAGATATTATTAACATCTTAATTACATTTTTTGTCTGTTGAATAGTTGAGTAAGTTCAAGTCAATTATTTATATAGAGTTATATAATTTAATTGATTTGTACAATTTAATGAAAAAGGAAGAATCTGTCATTTCAGACTGAAAAGATGTCTACTGATAATTATTATTATTATATTTGTTATTGTATATTATACAAATTTCAATACCATCAAGTCAATGGTGATAATATCTCATAAGAGCAATGAATGCTTGAAAGAAAAAAATATATCTTAGTTAATAGAATTGAATTCTGGCCCATTAGAAAGATTAATGATTTCATCTTTGCTGATATATTAGGTTTGTAAGTAATTAATTGTGGGTTTTTTTTGAAATCTAACCTTATTTTTTTCAATGAAAGTGTCATTTCATAGTATTGATCTTAATATCATTTTAAAGTACATTTTTCGGTCTGTATTTATCTATCCTAGCATGATTTTCTCTTGTCTATTATTCAATCAACAGATCACAAAAGAAATTTTGAACAAAAATGTTTAATAATTTTTTATTAATCATTTGCTGTTTATCCACATTTCGGTGAAAATGCCATCATCATTAAATCGCTAAAATACAAATCAACATTATGGTTTGTAGTAAATGACGAATTCATTTTTGAAAATTAATTTATCCATAGCCCAAAAACCGCATTTTGAATAATTTATCCATTTTAATTCTAAACTTGTACTCATTTAGGATAGTGTTCTTCAAACTATGTTGCACGGAACTCTGAGGTTCTGCGTGAGTGAAAGTAAAAATTCGAAAGAATTTTCGAGGAAAAAGCTAAAAATTCAAAATAGTTACTTCATTATAATTTTTTTACTTCTATAAATACCTGTTATTACTTATTGTTATGCAATAAAACTGTATTTATACCTATTATGTAGTAAAATTGTATTTAAGAGTACACATTACGACCTTTCTCAATCAGATGTAATAATAAAATTTGGTCATGTAAGATGATTTACTTCCAAAACTTAAGGGGTACACATTTTCAATTTTCTGGAAATGGTAGGGGTTCCGCAAAAAATTATAATCTTAAGAGTTCTGTGAATCGACAAGTTTGAAAATCACTGATTTAGGATAACCGTTTTTCTGCACTATTTTTAAATATAAAAATAGCAAATTTATTGATTTTATTTAATTATAAAACAAATTTTAAAAACATAAGGATCCTTTATATAATAGTATTAAAAGAAATCTTATTTTTTAAACGGTTTTACAAATTGCATTTGAGTTTCTCATAATAATTAAAAAGGGAACTAAATTTTAAACTTATATTTATCAGAGACAAAATAATATAAAAGTTTAAGGCCAAATAGTAACTAGTAACAAAAATGGTTATATATGAATATAAAAATATATAATAATACATGAGAATCTCAGTACTGTATGCAAATATATAAAAAATAATAAATCTATATAAAAATAAAAAGAGTAAAAAGTTATTCCGTCCAAATAAAAAAAAACATTAGCATCAACTGCAAAGAAATGCCATTTTTTAATAACATAAATCTATGATTTTAGTGCAATTCACAAGAATGTTTCAGTTATAATTTTAGATTTAATAAAATCTAGTAGCGATTATTTATTAAAAAGTAAGAATTATAAATAAAGATAGTTCAATTTAGGCTTCCACATCAAAGTATTACAAAAAATAGTAAAAAATAAAAAAAAACATGTTATTTTTTAATTATTGCGATTTTTCTAAATACTTTCATGCGGAAGTCTGAATTGAATCACCTATATAAAAACATATTTTTATCAAATAGAAGAATAAGAATCATTGCTTCATTGTTTAAATTTTAAACGACTATTGTACTTATCTAATATTATAAAACATATTTTTTAATAAAACAGCAAATCTGTAAAGTCATTTCTTAAATACTTCTTCATTATAAAAAAAATGTTAAATACTCTAGCAAAATCTTATATAATAAATATGATATATAAATTTTGTTATATTTGAAATTAATAAACAGTTTAATTCTGTTTTCAGTGATTTGAAAGTTTCTTTTATATTTTATAGTTTTTCTTGAATACATTAGAAGTGGATGAATATCTTTTGATGATACAAAAATTAACATGCAAAAATTTGAACTCATTTCTCTAAAAAAATTTCCCTACATAAGGGTAACAAAAACTTTATATAATTTGTTCAATATATATAAATCTAGATAAACTAGAAATGTAGTGAAATTATTTATGTGAAATATATTTTTATTGTGTTACTATTTTAATCACGTTAAACAAATCTGTAAAAAAAACAATTTGCTTGTTATTAAAACAATACATTGTATGATTCGTTTTTAATACAATTTAAATTAAAATTTTTAAAGAAATATTATTTAATGTTTGTGTTGATTTTTCTGATTAAAAAGTATTCTGTATTTGTGCAGCTTGTAACTTATTAATAAACAGGAATACAGTATCAGAACTAAATTTAACATGATTATAGTTTTCATTAAAGAAAATATTTGAAACATGATAGTGCTGTTGTTATTTCCTAGCAGTTGTCTTCAAATATCTTCAATGCATTTTCTTTTAATAAAAATGTTTTTCTTGAGTAATGTTTCTATAATACTTTTAGAAAATATTTTTTTTTTATATAAATTTCATACAATGTTATTACAAATTTGTGCAATTTTTCTATAATTTTATTTAATGTGAAAAGCGTATCAATGTATGAAAGTATAACAGACACGTTGGACCCTAATTAGAAAGTAACAGTGTACGTTTAGACTTTGTTCTGCAAGGGTGGCGTCAAAAGACTCATCACCGGTCACTAAGACCGAACATGTGTATGTTCTACGTCTGACATTTTCATACTTTCTGATTTCAATCATTAACTTAATTACTTGATTTTCACAAAATCGAGAGATATGTCGCGGCCGAGACGACATTAATTCGCCGACGCGGTTTCTCCAGCAGTTTCCACGCTCTTGTACGTCGACAAATGACAGTGGAAAGTACGAAAAGACGCGGCTACGTGCGACAATGATGACGCCCGTCATGTCAAAAATATTTTCATTTGATTTTACGCTCGACGTGGTAGCCTTCACTCGAACGTTTTGTACACATATGTTTTGTTGCTTGCATTGAAATGCAATAGCCGGCGAAAAAAATTCGAAAGTTCTGAAATATGTTGCGAAATGGTTCATTATTATTGTCATTAAATGTAATTAATCGACCTTTTGATGTAGCAGCATGCATTTTATTTGTCTTAGAAATAGTTTAGATGCTTTATAATTCAAAAATATATATTCAACCGGCACAGTCCTTCCATATAACTCCACCATATTAAATTTTTAGATCGTTATCAAGTAAACAAATAAATCCATTAAAAAAAACGATAAAAATTATTACATATGATTTATTCACACAAACTTGACACTATTTGATCAATTCATAAGTTTATGCGTATTTCCTATCTAGATATTGTTATCGTTATTGTTTCTTAAAACACTTTATTTCAGTTATAACAAGTTATTATTAACTTTGAATAAATTTTCCATTATACTACAGTGATTGCAAAGATTAGAAGCAAATTAAGATCCTGAAAAATGAATGTCTATTATTAGTACAAATACCACTGTTTAATCTGTTTTTGAGTGATGATTATACAACTACAGGGTGGCGCAAAAAGGACGAAGAGATTTAAAATACTAATATTTTTTGATTTCATTAAATTTTTATCTTTTTCTATTTCCCAAAATATAGTATAAGTATGGGCATTTTTTTCTGATTACACATGAAAGATGACAACACGTAAGTGATGCTCATTTTCAGTTTCACAAAATCGAGCTTTTTCTAATACATTTTCTATCATTTCTCTCGGGATTTCTAGACATGACACTCGAATTTCTTCTTATATGTTGTCCTTTTTTAACTGTAGATTGGTTGTTGATTTATTGATGTATACACATTCTTTTAAGTAGTCACAAAGAAAAAAATCTGGACGACTCAAATCAAGCAAACGCGCAAGCTAATTAAAATCACTCTTTCTTAAAATGATGGATTCGTCATATATGTTCCATAAAAGTTCCACAATGAGTCTTGGTGTGCTCCATCTTGTTGGAAACCCATTGTAGATGATCATCAATAGCTGGCTTCAAAAATGTTTCCATCATTGTATGACATTAAGCACCATCTATGGTTACAGCAGTACCGACTTCATTTTCGAATAAATAAGGGCCTGTAGTCCTTTAGGACGTTACTCCGCACCAAACAGTATACTTATGTATAATTGTCATTGATGAAGTGCTTCTGAATTCTCTGTAGCCCATATTCTAAATATTTTCCTGTTCATGATGCTATTTAAGTGAAAATTAGCTTCACACTCATCAAATTATGAATAAATTCATTATTCACATTTGCTTATTGACAAAAACGAATTGCATAATCAAGCCTATGCTGATAATTTGTGAGCTTTAGCTCTTACACAATCTGAATTTTGCATGGGAACATTTTTAATGTGTCCAAAATCATTTGCAATGATTTCTGAGATATACCAAGTTACGTTGAATGCCTTCTAGTTGACTTTTCAGAACTGTGCTCAATAATCTCCTGTACATGTTGAATATTTTCCTCAGTTAGACCCGAACGATGTCTTTTAAATCCAACTGCACGTTGTTGTCAAAAACGTTCTACCAAACGATTAATCGTTGACACCGATGGTGCTAACGACAATAGGCAACTAAACGCTGATTTTCAAAATAAAATTCAATTATTTTGGTACGTTATTCTGTCATTTTTTTCATGATGAATTCCTCAAGTTTTATTTATAAAATTCTGAAAAGAAGGGAAGAAAAAATTTAAATTGAAATTATTAACTATTCAAGCCCCTTCGTTCTTTTTACGCCATCCTGTAACAACACAGAAATTAAATAAAAGTAATAGAGAAAAATCAATATAATAATTGCTTAAAAATAAGTTCAATGATTCAAAGATAGATAAAATAGTATAAAGGATAAACATGGTTTCCAATGTCTTGTTTAGTTTGACTACGAAACTCTAGCTAATCTTGTGGATGCAAAATCTGAATTGACAATGGATCTTATTGTGGCAAGATTCAGTTCATATCATAAAGCAGTATTCTTTGTTAGAAAATAAATACGGTATTGGAGCATAGAAAGCAATGCTACATAAGCTATCGGGAGCAATTAATCAATGAACAGCTCCAATTTTTTCTAATCTATTTCTAATAATCATTTCTAAATTGCTTCATTATATGTCATAAAAAGTAAATATTCTGTAATATTTTTATATGAAGAATTCATAAAAGATTAAAATAAAAATGAAAAAAATAGCACTTATCTGATTGTTTTAATCTGTTCGTCAATCTATTGGACCTCTTGCAACCTAAATAAAAGATATATATATATATATATATATATATATATATATATATATATATATATATATATATAGGTGATTCAACGTAGTCTTCCACATGAAAGTACTAAAAAAATAAAAAAACATGTTATCCACTATTTTCTGTTTTAGTTCAATTGTATTTTAATATTGAATTGAACTAAAGTACTAAATAAAAAATAACATGCCTCTTTTCTTAACCTTTGCATCCCCTTTTAATACTTCCATGTGGAAACCTAAATTGAATCACCCTATATTCATTGATGATATCTATTAAAAAAGGAGTTAATTAAAAAAACATGTTATTAAAGAACAGAAACGTATACACATACCAGACATGTGTTCTTTCTATCATGGCAATATTAAAATGCATACCACACAAACAACATAAAATTAAATGCTTAGATTAAGAATCAGTATTTCATCCATATAGGAATTAAATTTCATTTTAATCAATAAATATATAAATTTTAAAACAACTTTTTCAAAACAGATTAAACATTATATTTTCTTTTATTATTAGAAAATATTTAAATTTAACACAAATGCCTTTTTCCTTGTCAAATAATGAAAAATGAATTTAATAAGGTTATTGTTCTGCGAAACATGATTTTTTTTATATAAAACACTACATACATACATATATATATATGCATATCTAATGTATTTGTGTATAACTATATATATATATATATATATCTAATGTATTTGTGTATAACTATATATATATATATATATATATATATATATATATATATATATATATATCTGATGTATTTGTGTACAACTTACTTAAATTTTTTATTGTGAATTTAAAAATGCAGTAAAAATATCGTAATTTAAAATAAATGGCACTATAAACCAGATTTAGATTTCTTAAACGAATACATGTGCGATTTTAAATGATTTTATAGGATTTTTTACTGTTATATCATTTTATTAGATGCACATTCAATTACAAATTTGTTCATAAAAAAACATATAAAATATATGTAATGTTTTTTTTTTGGTCATTAAATTAGTCAGCTTTATATTTTTAAATTAAACGTTTGTATTGTTATCATGAAAAAATATTTTATACTTTCGATTTTTATAAAAATAATTAAACTGGGTCATATATAAAAAATTGCTGACATATTTTGATAGATCAAATAGACTAGAATCTGATTCTCTAGTTCTTTACCTTTTTCGATGAAAATATTAATAGTTCAAAAAAATCTATACTTTAAAACTTAGTTAAGCTCTGAACAACTTTCTATAAAAGATAATCTCTAGAAAAGTATTAATAAATTATATTATTTTTATAAGAGAAAAATTCTACAATATGAAAAATTGGCTAAGGAAAAAGTTACGTTTTCAAAAACGAATTTTTTACTCTTCACAAAAATAACATTTTTCTGATCAAAAATGTTTTATACTTTATAATTGATTATTTTTGATTTTTGCTTATGCATATTTATCAATCTTCAGAGAGTTCTTGTAGAGAAAAATTGCTATGATGTATGGGACGAGTAAAAAAATTATTTGAGAAAGTGACTTTAACCAGTGTCAAACTTATACTGTGAATTAATTACATTTTTACACATAATAATACAACAGTCACATAAAATTCAGTTATATTCCGCAAAAAAGATTGCTAATTTTGAACAACACAGTTTTTGTTCACATGAAGACTTTATAAGGGCTGATGGAAAATTTATTGCCATATTTATTAGTTTGGTAGAAAAATAATTGCAGTTTATGACCTTCAAATTCATATATATATATATATATATATATATATAATTTTACTAGCTGTTTTATTGGTCTAGAAGTGTTGGATGACTAACTCTTATCTTTTGTGCAAGCTCTTGAATTATTGTGCTTGGTTCTGATTCAACTCACGTCTTCAGTTGGCCGTTATAGACTGAATAAGGACCCCCGCGACCTTCTTCATCTTCAAAACTCTCGTTCTCAGCACAAAATCTTTATTATCACCATTGCACCCAACATTACTTAAAAATAGTCACACCAAAAGTATCGTTCAGTTATCGTTCAATATCACATCTACAAATAGCAGAAGCCCTATAATTAATGAATATAAATTTGATATTATTTAAAATAAATATTTACAAAAAAAAACGCTAATTTATATTGAAAACATAAATATAACATATTTTTATTTTCTCTATAATTTTTAAATTGGTGCATCATCCTTCCAAAATTCACTTAATATGTGAAAACTGAAATTTAGAAAATATTTTCTGTACTTTAGCACTCTTTGAATGGTGCCATTGTGGTTGAAATGCGTATAAGCAACAGTTAAAAATGTGGTTTGTGGGATGAGTTAACAGTTTATTTGTGGATTTATACACAGTGCTTAAACTATATTATTTATATAAAAGAATACTCATCAACTGTAAAAAACAACAATTATACACGAATTACATTATATTTAATTTTGTAACTAATTATAAAATTCAATATAAATACATACTATAAATATTGATAATTAAAAATAAGCATACTCTTTTTAAATATCTTTTAATAAAATTTAATTTGCGACAAATATTAATTGAATAATTTTTAATAATATAATTTCTTCTACAGGCAGAAAGAATGGACCATTCTTGTTCGATTAAGATATTATTCAATACAATTTGAACAACGTTATCTGAACTCAAACAGCAATCAAAATTGTGATGCATTCTTCAAAGATCCATACCGAAATTGCAGAGGTGTTAGCCGTGTCGACTGGATAACCTCGTCGATGGCAGCTGCGCCAGTGGAACCCAGAATGATTACGTAAGCATGCAAATTGTTCTTATTATTTTCGTAATGAATTAAGAAATACTGCCATGTCATGTTTGCAAAAACACGTTATCATTACGGATAAAATTATTAGACCAAATTGGCGTAAAAAAATTAATGTACAGTATTGTTAATTAGGCGAAAAGTCATCAATCATTGTGTACGTTTGTAAATAAATATTTATTTAGTTACAGTTTGAAAATTGTTGGACATTATATTTGATATGACATATTTTTATATGAAGTTTATTATTTACATATTTAATATAAGCCCACGTACTTTTCTGGCAAGTTTTATCTTACTTAACCAATACATGTGTGCACATTTACATGTGTGCATGTATATAGATAAAGATTTATGAAATAACCTTCAATTAACAGTCGATAGAGAAAATTGATAAAAAAAGTTTTCGTCGAATTAATTTACATACAAAAACGATAAACATTTTTCAAATTGTAAATATCTGAATTTGAATTTTTTAATCATTACATCGTTAAAAACCAACAGCTTTAATATTATTACAAAAACAGTTTGAAAATGGCATCAAACATAACATATTTATTTAAGGTATGTGTAGTGGAATCTGTTAGTAGATATATATTCTTTATAAACTCAAAATAATAATTTAAACAGTAAGATGAAATCCCTCATTTTTTAATTTTAATATTAACGTGAAGGACATATTTTAACAGCAACAATTAACCCTTATCATTCGGTGTGTTTTCACAGAAAATTTCCGTTAGGTCTGAGTTTTTTTTTAATAGTTTAATAGTTTTTCAACATTTGTTACTATTATTATAAATTTCAATGAAAAAACAACTAATTTTTACATAAATACTTATTAATTGTTTATTGAGTATTTGTTTCGTTATTTTTTATAATCAGATTATAAAAAATAATGTAAAAAAATTTTCTCCAACATGTAACCGTGGGTCGTCATTGCAAGTTTGACAAAAAATCTTATTAGTTTTCTTCCACTGAGGAGAGATCTCTTGGAGAAAACTCCACAATGCTTTTTATTGCTTGATAGTTGGTTTAGTTCGTGAAATTTTCCATTCAATTGTTTTTAAGAATTGGAAATTGTAGGTTGCTTTCCAATAGTTGTTGGTGAGTGAAAGTCATCAATAAGTTGTTTTACAATTTTTTTGATAAACTACAAATGAAGCAATAGTTTATTTCTTCACAGAGTTTATACAAAATGTACGAATTTGTAGCACTGGCTTCCAGACCCCAGAAAATAGTACAACAAATCCATACAATCAAACTCTCATTAATTAAAAAAGGATTTCTCGATCAGACATTCGATCAACATGGTTCCTATCTGGAGACATATGATTAAAAATTCTGCCACTATTGGTTCCTGTATGGCAAAATCCGACCGATAAGTGTTAAAAAACAGATTGCAACATTTCTAAATATGTAAAAAAAATCAAAATAACCAAAAACATTTTTTTTCACTTTTTTACTATTATCTATTCAAGAAGAGACATAGTATCATTTACAAAATTTAGCGACTCAACACCTTTATACAAAATTGTATGATTAATTCGTTAATTAATTCAGAAATATCAGTTTTTACTTCAAAATAAATTAGAATAGTTTATCATATAAATCTTTATTTGTTTGATTATACTAAACAACCCTCTTTGACACAATTTATCAACTTGTGAAACATTGAAAATAATAAACTGGACCTGAAGAAAGCGGACTTAGAAAACCATTTTAAATTTTATCTTCTTTTTCACAACTTTATTTCAACAAAACTTTTCTAAAACAAACAACATTTGTACTCAAATGACTAATACATTGCGTTTTTGTGTATTATGTGTTTGAATCTGTTATTGTTTGAATCTATGATGATTGTACTTCATAAATTTGAATTCTATCTCAATACAGTTTTGGCCCTGTGCCTAAATTCACTTTCACAAATAAATCTCTCTATTCGTCTCTCGCCCTACAAATCACAATAAAAGTCTGATCAATAATTTTCAATAATCACCCTTAGAACTTTAATGTACATAATAAATAATAATTTTTTGTACTTAAATATGATAATATCACAATCTAAATTCTTACAAGCAACAATCAAAAATGATCAATAATCATTTACTGAATATTTGTGATTAAATTTCTTTGATTTGTGGATTTGAAAAAAAAATCATTTGAATTCTGTCCTTTGATAAAAACTCTGTTCGATATGTACTCTGGACTTACACGGAACTAGAAATTTTACACTTTTCTATTCTATATGTAGTTTGAACTTATTCGGGATTTTCATCGAACAGTTTAGAGTAAGTTCGGAAAAGGAGATTTTTTACTCTAAACTTACTCCTGATTTTTGTTAAAGTAATATTTTAAATAAAGTTTTAACCGGTAAACATATATTTTGGAACTAACCTTAATTTTGAATACGATTTATTATGTGATAAAAAAGGTACGAAATTCAGTTTATTGATAATTGTCCAACATTAATTGACGAATCTGTTCAAATTTATCAAGGTTAACGAAGTACACAAATAAAGTGTTGTCAGTCAAAACAATAAATCATATGATTTACTCCACACTTACTTATACTTGTTAGTTGTTCGATAAAAACAAGTTCAGAGTAAGAAAGACAAAGTAAAGTTATAAAACTCAAAGTAATTTCAGAGTATATATCGAACAAACCTATTATAAAGATTAAATGACAAATTCTAACAGCTCTTTACATAAAAATAGAAATTATTTAAAAAAAATTAAGCTCAGAATTTCACTAACTTATTGTAACAATGACACTAGTCCAATAATTTATTTATAATTCATTTTTTTAAAAAAATATAGAATGATTCAATTTAGACTTCCATTGAAAAGTTAATCATGTTATTTTTTATTTAGTACTTTAGTTCAATTGTATTTTAGTATTGAATTGAACTAAAGTACAAATTAATATGATTTTTTTAAATTTTAAAATTCTTTTTAATACTGTCATGTGGAAGTATAAATCTAATCACCCTATAGATTAACAAAATTTAAATTTTGTATAGCGATTTAAATTTTTATTACACTGTTTCCCACCTTAATTATTTTTAAAACTGCAATCAAAACGTACAAAAACGGTTAATAAAAAATTTTGAATGAAAAATTAAAAGGTAACATCCTGGAAATAAAACGGGTTGTTATTTAAAATAATCTCACCACAAATAGATATCCCATCGCGTACAATGAATCATCCTATTCTTCTATACATATATATATATATATATATATATATATATATATATTTAAATAGGAATAAATTACACATTTCAATTAGTCAATCAAGTAGAAAAAATCCGTACGAATCCTGGGAAATGTTAAAATTGTCGGTTCAGTAGTGAGCGTATGCTTTTTTAGCGAGCGGAAGGCCCGCGGGCACGACAAGATGCGTATGTATAATATATCTCATGACGCGGGCGGATCATGTCCGACGTTGTCCAGGTAAACACATATACGTACATATATTTATATTGTGAATGAGTCAGTCAGACAGTCAGCCAACTCGTCCGTCTAATGGCGTGAGACACGATCGCAGCTTCCTTTCCTATGGAACAAGCGGCCGGATGAACCGAGCCAAGGACCTTCGATAAAGATTCACTAACTACATCGTTTCGTCAACGACTTGTTTTTCGTCTACCTAATATTTTCACACGATTGAGATTTTTTCCTCCAATTATCATTTGAAATAGAAAATGATTATACGTCAATGTGTTTACTGAGGAAGTAAGGGTAATCAAGTTCTTTTCTTCGATTCGAATTTTGACATTGTCCACCCATGTTCAATGACAAATTCAATATATATATATATATATATATATATATATATATATATATATATATATATATAATTTTATTCTCATTACAATAATTAAATACGTGTAAATTCCACAATAACTTTCGAAGGTTAATTATATTATAAATAGAAAACTTAATGAAAACATATAATTTATAAACACACACATATATATATATATATATATATATATATATATATATATATATTTATGTACATATATATATATATATATATATATATATATGTGTGTGTGTGTTTGTGTTCGTGTGTGTGAATGTGTGCATACAGAATGTTACAAATGCTAAAATCCAATTCGTTTCACTTAACACGTTTGAAATGATGAATCAACATGTACAGTAGATTACAAACATCTAATTTAAATATAATTCAGCATATTAAATTTAATAAATACCTCCATGGAATGTTTTTTTTTTCACTAAAATGTCAAATTGTATCCCTTTCTAAAACATTTTTCGATAACTTTCTCAAAGTTTGTGTTGATAAATTGAATGGATCGGTTAAAATAGCGTTAAGTCCAGTCAGAGTATCAGTTTTATTCATGTAGATTTTTCAGTTTATGAACCTATATAAAAAAAAATCGGAGACCGGTAGATTCAAATAACATGTAGATAAATTTCGGATAAAATCTCTATATTTAGATATAATTTGATTTAGAAAAGCCTTTCTCAAAATCTGCATTGTGTCTCGAACACTCTTCTTCTTCTTATAATTATTAAGTTAGGAGAAATCTCATATTAATTCGCCTCTCACTGGAGCTCAGTGGATGAGCATTGCCAGCTTTGTACCCATCTCTTGGGTGGTCGTTCGGGTAATCTTTCTCGATAGTCGTCCAATTTTGCAAATGAATTTCTTACTTTGTCTTCAAAACAATAAATTTAATAATTATTTCAGTCATTGTGCCAGATTAGTTAGAAACGTTTTATAGAACAATCTGGATTGGGCACATCTAAATTTTCTGTTCATTAGGCCTAGAATTCTCTTAAGTGAACACAACAATTTTACTTAAACTGAGTTTTAATTTAATATTTATTATTTCTCATACGTATCATTACTATTGTTGATTTTGTTTGTCTATATGATTCTTCATTAAAAAAAATTGTCATTGATAAACTTCAAAAAGAAAAATTAAAATTATAAATTAATTTATGAATTATAACAAAACAAACTGATCTATAACTTTTAGAACATTTATATATATATATATATATATAAAAATATATTTATCAAATACTTTTTTCTAGAATATCAAATCTTCAATTATAACCAAATATAGTATATATATATATATATATATATATATATATATGTGTGTGTGTGTGTGTATGAGTATGTGTATGTTTCTCTGTGTGTAAACTGTTTTTTTCCAGCGTAATTAATATTTTATGTTCAAATTTTATTAACAGTAATATCAATTATTTTCGCTTATATAAATATCTATGGTACACAATGATGAAAATCAATTATTAGTTTTATGATCGATAACAGCAATATTAATATATATATATATATATATATATATATATATATATATATATATATATATATATATGTATATATATATTATATATATTAATATATACATATATATATATATATATATATATATATATATTACAAAAATATGTTTTAATCAACATATAAAAAATATTAACTCCCTTTGTATGACGAAAATTCAATTTATAATGAGTATGTCCTTATATTTTTTTTTTTTTAAAAATATAATATTTCAACTTAGAAAATGTAAACCTATAGATCTTTTCATAATATCTTAACCTATTAAACATATTGTTTTCTTCGATTATTCGCCGTTAGGTAATTGTCATCATGCTCTACTATGACTGACACTAGCATTTGTGCCACTTTCAGATAATTCGATATCAATCATTAATAGAGTTTCTTAAAAATTATTTATATTAGAGTAATAGAAAAATAATTACGGTTTATGACTTTCAAATTCATATACATTTTTCTATTTGTGATCCAGAACTGATGGATAACTAACGCCTAACTTTTGTGCAAGCTTTTTAATTGTTGTGCGTGGTTCTGATTCAACTAACGTCTTCAGTTGGTCGTCATGAATTGAAGAACGACGCCCGCAATCTTCTTTATCTTCAAAGCTTTCGTTCTTAGTACAACATTTTTGGAATCACCATTAAACTGTACAATCCTTAAAAGTACCCACACCAAAAGCATCATTTAGATCACGAGCAGTTTCTGTTGCTTTACCATCCGTTTTGAATTCCTACAAAAAATTGATTTGGTTTGCTTCTTTTCCATCTTTAATTCAGAAGTTCAATTTGAACCAAAATTTATAAAAAAAACTAAAGTCAATGTTACCAAAATACAGACCGAAAAATGCACTTTAAAATGATATTAAGATCAACATTTTTAAATGACACTTTCATTGAAAAAAATAAGGTTAGAATTCAGAAAATAAAAACCGCAATTTTCCTATCAACCTAATACATATGTGTACATATAGGAAATCTATCATAGAAAAATTCGATGATAGAGACTCAACAACAAATATTCAAAAGAAATAAAAAAAATATTAGGTATATATTCTTTTTTCACAATATAGTTTTAGGAACTATGATTAAATACATTTTCATAATGAATTTTTTACTCTTTCACAATCTAGAACATTATTTTTAATAAAAATATTCATCGATTATTGAATATTTATATTTAATTATATTTGATTAGAAAAAACACATGATATTTAAAAGAGTGACAAAATTATTTATTGAACAAATAATTACATTTTACTGTTTTTTGAACAGAAAACATTTTTATTGTAATTTTTAAATACTTAGCAGTTATTATATAACGAATAAACTATCCTACTTAATTATACAATTCAACATCATCATTTATTAATTATTATCCTATACATTAATATTTAAAATAATTTTAAAAATTTAGCAGTTACATTATTTTTCATTAATTATTTATTAGCCAATTAGTAACTAAAAGTTTACTATTAATTTATCTTTTATATATAGTAGTATTGATAGTTTGACCACTAAATAATTTGAGATATTTAATACTTTCATAAATTGAATTTGACTTTTTCATTCTCTACTTTAAACATTGCACCTAATAGTTTGACATCATACGAAAATGTGTTTTGACTATCAAACCACTGTGTGGTATGTGTTTTGACTATCCACAAATCGTAACAAAAACATCTCAAATACTCAACATATATAGAATATTCATTATACTCAACAAAACTAAAACAGAATGAGCAGTGATATCAGTTTATTTTCTCTCTTTAAGTATATATTCGCTTCACATTTACATATATTGAAAATATATGGAAATACAAAATAATTCATTTTTTAAATAAACGTTTTTGCACCTTTTAGTTTGAAACTCTCGTTAGTTTCCCAACAACGATGCTATTGTGAGGTCAAACCATTGCGACCTCCTCTCTCTCTCTCTGTGTTTGTATATATATATATATATACACAGATGGATTATTAATCGAGTTGTATAATCAGTAGTGTATGCAAAACCATGATATGGTCTATTTTTACTCAAACGTGTAAACCAATGAGATTATATATATATATATATATATATATATATATATATATATGTGTGTGTGTGTGTGAGTGAGTGTGCGTACATATGTATACACGTAAAGAAAGCCTCGCATGCTGAACGACATGTTATGATTTCTCTCTCATCATCATCATATCTCACGTACAATTGCACATTTAATTTGCTACCGCATTTAGTACAGATCGCTATCTCGGCCGAAGAACAATACAGAGCCGTTTCTCTGCTATTTAACTATGCTAATGCGACGCCGATATTTGCCGCATGGACGAATCGGCACTAAGGCTAACTCACATATGGTCGATTGTTGCTCGAGCTCTACTGGCGGAAAATTTATGTAAAAAAACTATATCGGCGTATATGTTACACTTATGTATTATTGCATTTTGCTATATATGTATGTATATATTTAGTAGATATATATGTATGTATATATATATATATATATATATATATATATATGTATATGTATATATATGAAAATAATCGTAAACGATTTGCCCTGCTAGTTTAACCTCGCGGCTGTTTTTGTGCCCTCTCGAGCGAGTCCGACTGACCGTCTCATTGCGCCAGTGACTCTCAATATACATACACACACACACACATACATATATATATATATATATATGTATGTATATAAGGAAAATCGTTTTTTTATATTTTAAAACTATTTTTCCTTTCTTGTTATTTTAAATATGAAATACTTAATTAATATATCAATAATAGTTTGTTTGTTAACCCTGAAAAAAATTGTATAGGACAAAAATGTTATTACTATGTTATATGTTGTTTTTCTTTTAAAAAAATGAAAATTAATTAAACAAGTATTTAACCGCAATGATAAATTTGATTAAATACTGTATAATTCGGTAAAACGCTTTGATTATTTGATAATTCAAAAATTTTATATGAACACAACTAAATATTAGTAGGTTTGAAATATTTTGTTGGTAGGAAAATAATTGCGGTTGTTCTTTCTGAATTCTAACATTGATTTTTTTCAGTGAAAGTGTCATTTCATCGTTTTTATGTTAATATCATTTGAAAGTGCATTCTTCGGTCTGTATTTTAGTAATATCGACTTTGGTTTTATTATTATTTTTGTTTCAAATTGGAATATTGAACTAACTATGGAAAAGAAGCAAATAAGAGCAATTTTTTGCATTAGTTCAAATTGAATGGTAAAGCAGCAAACACGTTTCGTAAACTAAACTATGCTTTTAGTGTGGGTACTGTTAAGAAACATACGGTGCAGGGATGGTTCCAAAAATTTCGTACTAGGAACAAGAGCGAAGATAAAACAGATCACGGGCGTCCTTCAGTTCATAACTACCAACTGAAGGTGTTAGTTCAATCAGAACAACGCAAAACAATTTGAGAGTATGCACAAAAGTTAGGCATTAGTTATGAAAAAGTTCTGGACCACTTAAAATATCTTGGAAAATTAAAAAGCTTGTCAAACGGATGCCTAAACCTCAATTATTTTTCTACCTACCTAATATAATTTATAATGTAATAATATTATATTATAATACTTAATAACCATAAAGTCAAATATCTAATAAATAATCTAAGAAATTATTTATTCAGTTAATGAAAAACAAAAAAACAGTTTGTTTTATACTCGTATATATAGACAACCTAGATAAAACTAAAAAAAAATAATTATAATCTTAATTAAACAAGTGATTAAGTTATTGCTTTTTACTATCGATTATTTCTTCAAACTGTGATCACAAACTCTTTAAATGTCACTTGAACGTTAGACGAAAGTAAATGAAACGTGTCGTGAAAAAAGTATGCCATAAAGTAACATCAACAGTAATATTGTCAATATACTTCCGGTAGGAATGTTAAAATCTGTTCTTGAATCGATTACTAAATATTCACTTGAATTTAATGTTTGTATTCACGATTTCCATTAGTAAGTGTAATAATTCAATCAATTTATCAGTTCGTATAAAAACAACAATTTTTATTTATAATACAGACAGTATAGTGAAGAAAAAATATAAATTACAAAATCCCAAAGGATATATTAGAACAAATCAGAAAAAAACTACAAAAACTATATATAGTTAAACTCTACTAAAGAAAACGCTGCAGGATCAATTATACTTTCTTGTTATAATAGTTATTCGTTATATCAGTGACAGATAAATTCACATCCATTTCAAACAACCAGTAATATTAGATTCAGAAAGATATATGATAAACATTTGCCTTTCAATTAATGTTACTTATCTATATTTATAAATTTCATAAAAAAATAACTAAAATTAATGAAAATAAAAAATCGTTATGAAGCATAAATCATAGTATATACTAATGAATATTCAAACAATTTTAAAATAATTTCATCATAAATCACACACATAAACACATACACACACACACACACACACACATATATATATATATATATATATATATATATATATATATATATATATATATATATGTGTGTGTGTGTCTGTACATATATATATATATATGATAAATAAATTTATTTCTAGAATTAAATACATTTGCAGATCTGATGTAACCATATGACCTTTAATCCTTTTATTATTTCACTAATAGAAACGATTAAGAATTTAATATTAGATGTTAATAAAAAACAAGTGTTCTAATATGAAGTATTCACAAGAATATTAAAATAAATATTGGAAACAATGCTCAAATATTGGAAAATTTGACAAATGTATTTGACTCATCTGGTCCTTAAAAAATAATTTCATCTTCATATATATATATAAGCTAGTTAAAGAGGACCTTCGTAATCATTCTTGAGTTACTCTGACTGAACTGTGAGAATTTGGCCCTTTGGAGAGCCATGGAAAAGTAGTCTGAAATTTAATACGAATCCTCAACTGGTGATATGTCGAGGATTTTTCATCGATTCTAGTTCAGAACTTCAGTGATGGTCACTTCTATATATACAGGATAGATCATTCTGTTACTTAGAATGAAAAAACAGAGGAATTCAACTTTTTAGAATTCAGTTTTGTATAAAAAAAATATTATTTCGTCCAATACATTTGATTCAGTACTACTCTTCTACATAATTTCAATCCTGTTTCTAATAATCTTATTTCATCTATTCCTTTTTTTTAATTCTTTATGTTTCATCTTAATATTTTTTTTTGGATCCTCTCAATGCCTATTTTTTATTACTAGTTTCAGCATGTATGCTATTATCAGATGGATATTAGAGACTGTAATATATACTAAAGATGTCACGCGTGGACTACTCATTAACCATTTAGAGCCGGAGAGGGGAAAAGTGTACTATTTTTTTTAATATATTCGATTATTGGACATTCTTTTATCATAAACAAAATAAAAATTATAAATTTGTCTGTTACAAGAAAAAATATGTTAATTCAGATTAGCCATTAGAAAATTCACATCTATTTGATATATCGTGAAAAATCGTTGATAATTTTTAAGGAAATATAAATCTCTTGACTGGAAACATATATTTGGAAGCAGAAAAATTGATTACCATTGAAAATTTGCCGAAATAACATTACTGTTGAGTGTGAAAATTGTTGAAACAATAAAGGGTGCACAAAACGGTTTCACATCGGTCACACCTTGTACATGGGCGTAGAGTCTCGAAATTTTTTATACGCTTTCTTCCAATGATGAACTTTTGGAAAAAAATGTTATTCAACCCAATTCTCAAGTTGACAATTTTTATAAGTTTCTAAATGAAAAAAAAACGTAATTCTTCTGATTTTTGGACGACCGTAATTTTTTTCAATGAAAGAAACAGTTATAAATTTAATCTTATTAGAAAGAGATTAGTGACCTTTAAATATAATATCAAAAAGATAGCGCTCTGAGACCAGAGCTTCTTTGGAAAACATCAATGGATTCCTAGATCCACGCTCGGCCTCAAAGAATTAAAAATATAAAAAATTACAATTATAATCTGTGTTTCTTGGTTCTTAAGTAATTCTTTCTATTATGTATCTACTATTTTCATTTTTACAATGTATCTTACTTATTTTCATTCCAAATTTTACTCTTATATATATATATATAATATTTCTTTGTTTTCATTTCATATATATATATAAATAAACTTGAACAGAAATATATTACCTTTTATAAATATATCTATAAGAAATATAATTTTATGAGGACATTGTTTGAAATTTTCTATTATAAAAATAAATTATGTCGTTCATTAATAAAATAAATGTCTTTATTTGTAAATGTATATATATATATATATATTTGTATATATATATATATATATATATTTTTATGTATATATAAATATATCCAAATAACCCGACATATACATATAACATTATTTATATTTTGTATGATCTTTTAAAATATTACAATTTTAACTGATCTAATATTCGAACCGTTTATTTTTCAATGAAAAATGACATTAAAAATGCAAATTCTAATCTATGACCTTTTAGTCAACAGCCTGTCCTGTCATGTTTTGTTTATCTCTTTATACTCAACTGTATAATTTTTGTTAACGGCTAAAGTTTTACTGTTAGAATTTGGCAACGAGTTCAGATCACTTTTTATAAATTTCATTTAAACGTATAATTTTTAAAACGTCTCATCACCTAATTGATGGTTTATTTTAACGACTTTTTTCATTCGATATTTTTTCATTGTAATCGCGAACCTATTAGTATGAAAACACGCTCTCGAATTTTAATGTTCGTTACAGTATTCTTTACCCGATACCATTAGCGTCGATTTTAAATAAAAAGTTTATTAAATTGAATTTTAAAAAAATATCCTAAATTAAACACACCTGGAAAGATACAACTATATATATTTTGTGAATTTTTGGAATTGGCGCAGCACCTGTCCGAAAAGTATCTAATCTGATGGGTTTTTTTAAAAAAAAACGTTTCTAAAAATGTCGTTCGAGAGATAATAAGAAATATACGCCACTGTAAAACGTCTACGATTCGATTCTCGTTTTATTTGCGTCGGATACAAGGGCTGCTTCTCTTTTGTGATTCCGCGTATCGAAAAAAATGACAGCGCGCTTCGGTCGAGTGGCATACAAAGATTTATGTGATTTCGTGTGAAATGTCCAAACCGCGAGGAATTTATAGAGCGTATGTATTTTCGAACCAATTCTCAGATACAACTTTTTATATGACTGTCTCTTTGTCACTAATCGTTGTTTACTTGAAATTGGTTTTAATTCAATCTTGTTGGTACTTTAATTAACCAATTACTGTTATTAGTCACGACGTATTTATAAAAATACTTTCTCTTAAAAATACATATCTATATCGTTAAAAAACAATCACATTTTTTTAATAAAGCAGACAACAAATGAATAATGTGTATCTCATTAAACGTATCAACTTTTTCAAATATTATTTATTGAATCGGGCCAGGTTGAAATGAATATAATTTGAATATTTAAAAAAATATATGAAATAATAAAAATATAAATATTAACTAATTAAATATAAAAACAGTAAAAAGCACTCAAGAATATACTCCAATAATTTTTTTAAATGCTGAAGTACTCAGTTATTTAGCAAATCAATGTACGTACATATAATTGACCATCCATCGTCTGTTTTTCAGTTTTTTTCACTACCATTCTACCTTTACAAAGTTCAAGTTGCTCTATTACCGATAATTAACAGACGTTATTTAATGTTTTGTCGAATGATTTCTTTGTATCTCACTAACTAATAACTTGAATGATTGAATTTCAATTGAAGTAAATATAAAATAATCGAACAATTATTATAAGGTTTGTTTACCTCCAACTTGAAATAAATGATTATTGTACTGTAAAAACTTAAATATTTTTATAGAAGATCAATCTAAAATATCTCAATATTAAAATCTGTTTTATTTATAAAATTCAATTAAAATATTCGAAAAAAATTATTTCAAAATATTCTTGTCTACTGAAAATATTGCGATATTAATCTACATAATAATTTTGAAATGAAAGCTAAATTCACTTCCACAAATGATTTTTCACTCACCGTACAAGCTATAAAAAAATTGCTGATTAAAAATGTTCAGTAATTGATTATTCATGATTGTTGATTGTTACTTATCCGCAATTGAATTGCGATTAGATCTTTAAAGAATTAACTAATTATTATTGTATTATCCACCAATCATTACTGATTATTATTAACTGGTACTTATGAGCAATTAGATGGCGATGTCATCAACTTCGGAATGCCAATGTATAGAAAAAGTTTCTTTCTTGGATTTTTTAATTTTAATCTCTTGCACTTCAGCATCAATTTTATTAGCAATTTCTTTCAATTTAACATTTTCTCTTTGCTTAGTTCTTATTCACTTTTAGTCTTTCATGCCATAAACATTTTCAAGATACTAATAATTCCAATAATTATAAAGGTTTGAAGGTCATAAACCTGTTCTTGATTTCATTTTATTTAAGAAGACCGTTCCATATCTAAACTATGAGGTTGGTAGAAAAATAATTACGGTTTATCACTTTTAAATTTATATACATTTCTCTCAGCTGACTGTTTTGAGGGGTCCAGCATTGTTGGATGACTAGTTCTTGACTTTTACACAAGCTCTCAAATTGTGTGTGGTTCTGATTCAACTAATTCCTTCAGTTGAACGTTATGAATTGAAGAAGGACGCCAGCGAACTTCTTCATCTTCAACGCTCTCGTCCCCAGTACAATTTTTTTAAAACCATCATTGCTCCGTACGTTCCTTAACAGTACACACACCAAAAGTATCGTTTAGTTGACGAACATTTTCTGGTGTTTTACCACCCGTTTTGAAGTCATACAAAAAATTGCTCTTATTTGCTTCTTTTGATCTTTAATTCAATATCCCAATTTAAACCAAAATTATTAATAAAACCAAATTTGTATTTTGTATGTTATGTATTTTGTGTGTTATGTATTTTGATATTACCAAAATACAGACCGAAAAATACACTTTAAAACGATATTAACTTGAACGCAATGAAATGACAATTTTATTGAAAAAAATTAAAGTTAGAATTCAGGAAATAAAAATGCAATTATTTTTTAATTTTCTTACCAACCTAATACTAATTATGATTTACTTATATTGAAAAATTTTATTATCAAAATATTATGTACAAATTATACAAATGACAAAATCTTATATTTTCTTATTGATTAATATTGATTGACTCGCATCTTCTTAAAAGAATGTTAAAACAGCTTTAATAAACATATGTTCTCTAATTTTCTTCTGTTTTGAACTATTTTCATTATTATAAAAACAATTAATCACAATATAAATTTAAAACTACAACTAAACTACTTTCAAAAATAAATCTTCTACTCACTTCACAAACTACCATTTTTTTTAAATTAAAAACGTTCAATAATTGATTATTGATGATTTTTTTGCTTCTTAATCGGATTTCCTTAGAAATACCATCATCTTCAGTAGTTATAATACAGAAAAATCATCGATGAACAATTTTTGAAGATGTGTCTTTAAAATCAGAAAAAAAATACTTTATGTCTATAATTTACCTTACCTTACCTTATGTTTATCTTAAAAATTATAATAAAAATTTTTCTGTATCTTCGTACTTTGATGAAATCATTATCGAAATTCACATAAAAAACAATTACAAATCGTTAATAATAAATTATTAAACGTTTTGATTAGAAAAAAAGTTTTTTATTTGTGGGGTGAATGAATGATTAATTTATGAAAAACAATTCCTTTCTTAAATAATATAATTTAGCTCTAATACATGTAGTGTATATATATATATATAAATTGTATGCGTATACAAAAAGTAGATTATTTCATGAATGTGAATTCAAGTAATAAAATTTACAATTAAAAACTGTTAGTCAACACAAAAAAAATCATCAAGTTTTCATAATCGTTTCAAGTCGCTGTCAACTTTCATATTTCATATAAAATAAATAAAAAAGAATCAAAAGAAAATGATTTCTATTCATTACGCTATAATAGCACAAATGACAACAAAATACTAGAAAGACAGTGTCCTTGTAGCAGTTAAATCGTTTACAAGGGCATAAAATCACATCAGCGGGTTCTTGTATATCGGGGTCACCAGTTTGTCGCTCGGTGTTGACGGGGCTAATGGATGGAACATTCAGGCCAACAGATCTTTTCCAGCTTGCGAGCATGACATTATTTACGTGTATTACAGAGATACACATATATATGCATTTCTATATATAGAAGAACATGTTATTGTTGTATGTATTTACACATCTGTGTGTAAGTACACGCACATTGTCGAAATTGTGTAACTTTTTTTAAATAGAAAAAAATAGATATGAATTCACGACGCGTTTATTAAAACACAGTTTCGTGTGCCTTTATTTGTAAAGATGTCATGAATGTAATTATAAGAATTATTTGTTTGAGTTTAATTACTGTACATGATAAATATTCGCGTGGTAATTATGTTTGTTAAATGGAATTTATTCATTTTTTAAACATATTTTTTAATACATTTGGTGATTATTTCAATAATGTATAATTTATATAAATATACGAATAATTTATCGATTTTAGGAGAAAATAACTTTTTAAAAAGTATTTTATTTTTTTAAAAAAAATAATACTTTTATTATCAATACTTTTTATAAATCTCACATGTACCTATAAATATTTGGTCGGTAGGAAAGATTTTCAGTCATTTTTCGGTCTGCGTTTTGGTAATATCAACTTTGGTTTTATTATTAATTTTGCTTCAAATTGAATTAAAAATGGAAAAGAAGCAAATACGAGACTTTTTTGTATGAATTCAAAATAGGGGGTAAAGTAGCAGAAAATACTCGTAAACTAAACAATGCTTTTGGTGTGGGTACTGTTAAGAAACGTACAGTTCAATAGTGGTTCCAAAAATTTCGTAGTGGGAACAAGAGCCTTCAAGATGAAGAAGATCGTGGGCGTTATTCTTCAGTTCATAACTACCAACTGAATGCGTTAGTTGAATCATAACCACGCACAACAATTCGAAAGCTTTCACAAAAATTAGGAGTTAGTCATTCAATAGTCCTGGACCACTTAAAACAGACAAGAAAATCAAAAAGAGAAAAGTGTATGAAAAATGTATATGAATTTGAAGGTCATAAACCACAATTATTTTTCTAACAACCAAATAGAATAAAATCCTTTATCTAGGTCTTATCAAAAATTAGGAAAGACATATGTCACTTGCATTTTTAAAAATTTATCAGCACTTTGTTCCTCTTTCCTCATAATAATACTTTTCTGAATATATATCTTAATAGTAATATGTTTTTAATAAAATTATTCTTAGAGTGAGTAGGCATAAATGAAAATTAAATTACCATTATTTTAATTTAAAAAAAATGTATATATTTGTGAGCACAAAACATCGAACATTTGGAAATATTGAGAACTTGCTGCCTAGTATATTTTTGTGGCAGTATTGAATTCGTTTTTATTTTAACATATAAAGAGGAGGAATTGTTCCAATTCATCATCAAAATACATAATATCAATATCACTTTTCATTTTCATACAAATTTATTATTATCAGCTAAGACTTTGAAGTGTAAGATTTGTATCTTTATGTAATGATTAATTTTTTTTCTGAACTCGTGGCCCCTGATGGCTACCAGATCCTATACCCACTGAATACTAAGAATTCATTTAACTCGTCTAAACTTAAAATTATCCATAAATGTAATGGTTAGGTCATGTATAAGATAAAAATACACATCTGTTCAATGTACTGATAATTTTAAAAATTAATTCCAAAAGAAAATAAACTTCTATATCAATACTTAGGAATGAAGTGTTGTTTACTGCCTGATAAAATACATTCCTAATATTTTTTGTACAATTTAATTCCGTATACATTATTATTACCTTTAATATGCAATTGATTTATTGTTTATTTATTCTCCAATCAAAATGTAAATGATCTTATAAATAAATTAAGTATATATTTAATTTTTATTACATCATAATCAAAATATATAGATATTTGAAAATAATAATCACACCCACGCATGTATCATTTCCGTTGTGCATAAAATATGTAATACGTAGAGTGTATGTGTGTGTATATATGTGTATATATATATATGTGTATATATATATATATGTGTATATATATATATATATATGTATATATATATATATATATATATATATATATATATATATATATATATATATGTATGTATGTATGTATGTTCATGTAACAGACGGTGACGCCGTTTTTATTCATTCGTGGAGGTCCGTTCTGTGTTCGAACTGAAATCCCCGCGTACGGTCGATCGATCGGGCAGGTCGTGCGCGAGATACGATCCACGGACCCGCCCATGTTTGCTTTACGTAAACGTTTAATAGTTTTAAAAGCTATCATTACGCGACTAATCATACGGTGCGTTGACGGGTCGCGAGCGCACGGGACCTTTTCAATTAGCGTGCAAGGGGGACCATATTGCCCATGATTTACGTGGCGATCCTCGATCCGAGATATCGATTGAGACGTGATCGAGCGTGTGGCCTAGCCGGACCGAGATTTGAACCCACGCACGGATAAACATGCCGCGTCATTTGATCATTTCGATATTAGTTTGACACGGGACGATAAGACGGACGATATGGTTTATTATAGTTTTATACACACACACACACACACATATATATATATGTGTGTGTGTGTGTGTGATAAACAGAGAGAAAGAGACAATGAGAGCTTGTATAGATGTGAGTGTATATATATATAATATATATATATATATATATATATATATATATATATATATATATGTATATAAATCTGAATTGGAGTACATGTGTATATGCACATATAGATTTTTTATAACTAATCTCTACAAGCAAAATATCATACTAGAAAAAGATAATTATTAAAATGTTTTAAATGATAGATATGTTATTTTCTCATATAGTATACGTGGATCGTTTGATAAGTATCATAAAAAAAAACAAGATAAACACCGTTTTTTGGAAAATAAATCAATTTTATTTCTCAACATAGTCTCCATTGAGTGCTATACACTTGGTCTAGTCTGCAAAATATACATTGATGGCGGCGATGACAGCCTCATTCGACAAGAATTTCTTCCCACCGAGCCAAATTTTTAAGTTTTTGGGGCTCTCGTCCCCAGCACGAAATTTTAGGAACCACTATTACACCATACGTCCTTTAACAGTATCCTTATCAAAAGCATCGTTTAGTTTACGAACAGTTTCTGTTGATTTACCACCCGTTTTGAACTCATACAAAAAAATATCTTATTTGCTTCTTTTCCACCTTTAATTTAACAGCTCAATTTGAAGCGAAATTAATAATAAAACCGAAGTCGATTTTACCAAAATATAGACCAAAAAAATGCACTTTAAAATGATATTAACATGAACATGATGATATGACACTTTCCTTGGAAAAAATCAAGGTTAGAGTTCAGAAAACAAAACCCGCAATTATATTCCTACCAACCAAATATATATCGTAATCATTTATTACTTCACTTGAAGTAACAAAAATTTTTCCAAACAAAATTTTTATTTCGGACATTACTCACTTGAAATATCTTCTTTTCATGATAAAATGGGATTTAATACGCTGTTGTAGTATTCAAATAACGGTTTGACTAAAAACAATTAAAATCTTTTTATTTGACTATTAAATTACATCTTCTAATTATTTTTATTCAACAATTTAGATTCTTTCGAACTTTATTTAATTTATTGGTAATATATAGGCCCTTTCACTACTAAGCTGACTATATTAATTATATAAATAATTTAATTATAAATCACTGATCATTACTTTTATTCCATTGGTAGAGTTATACGATGACATTTTGCCCATTAATAAATCTTTAAAAGTACTCATTGATAAAATAATCCCATACTTTTACTTTTCTTTTAATTAAATGCTTTATTAATGTTTTTTATAAGATTTAAGTACCTGAAAGAAATATAAAATATTATAGATACAATAGTTAATTGAGTTTCTTTCATAAATTAATAAAATTAAAATGAAATTAATCAGGACATGTACAAGTTTTAATATTAAATAATATATTAATGAAGTTCAAAACAAGTATGTCAATATGATATTTAAAATGTCCAATTTCAGAAAGAAATTATGTTTCTATATATAAAAAATAATTCCATAAAACATTTTTTTTGTGTAGACCACCTTCTCTCAAATCCGATCTCTCCCACCACACTCTAGAAGTAGCACATTAACGATTTCTATTCCGTATCATTTCCCATGTTTCACGAATCACCAGTTCATCAATGAAACAGTATTCGGGTACGGCCTGTATTTTATATGTTGATTTCTCCAGAAGTAACTCGATACATGATATCGAGTTTCAGTGTACAGTAGAACACAAATCATTTACGAATATCTTTTGTACAGAAGTTTTACAATAATTTTACAAGTTACAATAAATTTTCTTTCCAGTTTCACTATTTTCAAGCTTTCATTTAAAGTCAAAAAATGAACTTAATTACTCAATATCTTTATTTCGTTTTTCATTTTTCGTTCAAAAATTGTTAACACTTAACAAGAGCGAGCTAGTGAGTTAGGGGGTGGAGCCCCTGGTAAATTAAAAAATATATTCAACAGAATTTGTAAAATTCTGTATCGTTTTTGATAATTGTTTTTTTTAAAAAAAATCGTTTGCATGCTTTGTGTCTGTTTGAATTTTTATATTTTTATCTAAAAATAAACTGATTTCTTATTAAATACCATATCGATTAATCCAATAAAAATAATAATATCGTCTGTTTTTATTATTATTAAAACAATTTTATTATTATTGAATGCTGATAATTAACTGTATTAAAATATTTCTATATACAAAAATAAATTAAATTAATCTTTTGTCGTTTAAGAAATGTTAATAAAACATTTGAATTAGAAACTTACGTCGCAGAACTATTTATAAATTGCTTAAATAATTGCTTGTAAATAAATGACCAATAAAATAAAATAAATATAAAAATTCTCAGTAAAAACTTATCTTAAATTATTATTAAATTATATTATTATTAGATTTTAAATCGTGTTAGAGGACTTCGGCTATTCTTTCAAATACATATTAAAGCGATAACATCACAAAAATTTAACGTGACGGTTCAGACTGCAAGCTGCCAACCACTTTATAAATCGATAATTTACATCGATGTTGCATTATGATAATAACGTTACCATCTAAAACGACACGTTCATTATCAACACGATTTTATAAAATATCAAATTGGTGTATGCAAGTGTTCGATATCTAAAAACGCAGACATTGACCGAGAGGTTGTGCGCTGCTCATGAATATGTATATTGTTGCGACCCCGTTTGACCTATGCCGCCCGTGTTGTTCTCTCATTTCCGGTGGCCCTCGCTGTCGTCACGTCCGTTTAGTAACCTGTGACCCGAGAACCCCTTGCGTCTCATTATCACGCTTAAAAATTATCTAATTAACATGGATTATTATTTCACAAGACGTCATAATATGCTCGTGTTCAGTCGTAAACAACAATAGATGCACAATGATTTCGTGATCATATTAATATACATACTCGGCAACGCATACGACATACACACGTGTATATATAAATACATATATATATATATATATATATATATATATATATATATATATATATATATAAATTACAAAGTGTTGTCACAGCTAACTTTTTATTTAAGATAAGGAAAAAGAATAAAAGTAATGATCGAATTTAATTATTATTGCAAGGTAAAATAAAAAAAATCATACTTGTTATTTAAAATTGCAAACTGCAAAAATTTTTGTGTACTGGCATGTTTACATATTAACATCGATTAAATAAAAGTATTAATATTTTGTTGGGTGTAAAAGTTAATTCTGTGCCTTCAAATTGAATCAATCATAACTCTGTTTTAAATTAAAATATTATCTTGTCGTTTTAGGATATTGAAGTGTTAATCTTAACATTTAAAAACACTATACATTTTGACTAAGTGGTTGACATAACCTCACAAAACAGTAATGAACATGATTGTGTATAAAAAGCAGCATATTAGACATTGCATACTTTTCGCATTCAAGCTGAAAGACAAACGCTGCCGAAACGCCAGGAATGAGTTGTTCAGTTTTGGGAGAATGTGTTGTGGAATATAAAATATATAAAAAATGCTAAAACAATGGAAGATGTCTGAAATTCCACTACAACTTCATCTATTTAATTATCTGAATCATCAATTATCAGATAGATGGAGAAAAGTTATACAAAAGAATGAGGATTATTTTGAGGATTGAAATATATTCCATTCTTCCATAAATATTCATTTTGTATAAAAAAAGGCAGAGAATTAATTTTATATCTAACGTATATATATTTGAGATCTATTAAAGATTGATTCAGTGTATCGTTATAAAAGAAATCAATTAAAAATTATGCTTAGCACCACATCATGTTTGTTAGTATTTTGACCAAAAAAATACATCTATGTTGGGAGAGTGAAAAATTAAAGAAATTTGTTTCTCATACACAACAGCAAGTAGGAAAACTTTTTTCAAGATATTGATATATATAGAGAGAGGAGGGGAGAGGGGTGAATGAATGGATGGATCAGGCAGAATAAAGGACTTGCGATTCGCATATCACCAAATAAGTAAAGATCATTACTTTCGGCAAAAATTAGCAAATATTGACTTTTTAATTCAGGATGTTGATATCAATATATATATATATATACAAAGAGAGAGAGAGAGAGGATAGATGGAGCAGGCGAAATAAGGAACTTGCGATTTGCATACCACTGAATAAGTTAAGATCATTACTTGGGGCAAAAATTAACAAATATTGACTTTTTCAATTTAGGATGTTGATGTCAATATATATATATATATATATATATATATATATGTGTGTGTGTGTGTGTATGTATGTGTGTGTGTATATATACAGAAAGAAAGAGAGAGATTGATGAATCAGGGAGGATAAAGAACTTGTGATTTTCATACCGCCGAATAAGTAAAGACCATTACTGATTGCATCAATTAAGTAAAAATAACTTTTATGGATGTAAAAGCATAAATACGAGATTATAAAGAAATGAAAAAAACTAGTAAACAGTCTATTAAACTCGTTTCAGTTTAGTAAATTAGCTCATAAATATATTAGCAATGTGAGAGCTCTCTATTTATTCTATTTTCTCTTGCATAAAAGTTAAAAGTTAGTCATCCCACAGTTCTGGACCATGTAAAATAGCTGAAAAAAAATCAAGAAAGAAAAAAATATGTATACATTTGAAGATCATAAACTGCAATTATTTTTCTACCAACCTAATAAAACTTATTTTCATTCCAAAATTGATAGTTTTTGGTTCTTCATACCTAAATATTCATAATAAATCATAAGAAAATCCTATATATATATATATATATATATATATATATATATATATATTTATATATATGTGTGTGTATGTGTGAATATTTGTATATATATATATATATATATATATATATATATGTGTGTGTGTGTGTATGTAGGTAAATGATAATTGATAAACATTCAAAACTTAATTATTAAAAATCTCAATACACAAGTATTCGAAATAAAATCTTATTTAATATTTGTTTAAAAATAATCTTCAACAGCATATTATATCAGAAACTTTATTATTTTTTTTATCATCATTGACGATAAAAGATATTTAATAATAAACATATACAATGATAAAACGTACAAAAATAGAATACATTTTCAATAATTAAATTGAAAACGAGTACTTATTATACACAAAGTATTATCTTAAAAGTTACATAAAATTAAAATTTATTCTTCGATTCTTATCACATTAATAATTTTACTAACAGCGATTTAATTCAGCAATAAATAGAAATTATTTTTAATAACAATGTTTGTAATGAATTTTCTACTTTAACACCTCTGTTATCATATATTATACTTGTTTTATCAGTTTAATCTATTTTGTAAATATTTTTTATAGTAATCTGCCAAAAATATACACTGACAAGTACAATATAAAACTATACAATAGACAAATCAGAATGTAATGAATAAAATTTTGTTTTGCTAATTTAATATGTATTTTAAATAAGAATTAATTTAATGACTATTTAAAATATTAACAATACTTTGTTTAATACTAAGAGCTTCATAAGGTAACTGAACTTTCTTTATAATGAAAACATTAAAGAATGCATTTTTGTATAAATAGATAAGTGAATTTCAAAATTTACATATTTTGCTCATTTTATGCATGGAAAAACACAAGTTCATTTATATATATATATATATATATATATACTTAAGTATATATTTATAAGTAAATCCGTTTGTATGCAATAAATATTGATAAATTGTTAACATTCCTGAATTGGTATCGACGTAAATACAAACTGATGTGAATATAAACATTGAAAATCAAGCAAAATATCATTAAATACCTAATGTAAATAAATTATATAGTATAAGAATTGACGATATCAATTTGCTAATCGAATTATCTATCAAACCTGACATTATTAGAACAACGGATACGTCATCGTATATGATTGCCCGAGGAGATTGTTTTCCGAAAAATGTAATCTTATAAAAAAAAATATGTTACAGTAACGAGAATCTTCGAATTCGTACACTGTGATTTATTTTATGATAACTTCATCAAGCTCATGAAAATTGCATACACGAATTCCAAATAATGTTGTATTAAAGTAACGTTACTTAAATATCGGTTCAAATATTTGATTATATATAGTTTTATTAATTAGAATCTAGATAAAGGTTTTCTCTATACTTTGTGTATTTTTTTTGCATTAAGACAATTTTCAAATATAAAATTATCGTATCATCGTATTATACATTTCGATACATTCTTTTAAATTTACATTTCTGGTCTTCAGTGATAATTCTTATTTTTTATAACCATTTTCTCTTTTCATTATGTATTCAAATATTTCTGACAATTTCAAATAATTTATAACTTTGCAATGCTTTATTTATAATTTCTAACAATGAAAAACAGCAATAAAAAGATTCAACATACCATGTATTTAATATGTGATAACTCCTCCAATAATTTCCTTTAAAAACAAACGTTTTTTTATCGAGACTATAAAAAAATTACACAGTACCAGTACTTTAAATTATTTGTTTCATACTTGGAATTTTATTTTCCATTATCACGACCGACAAATTTTCTGAATCAACGCTGTAATATGCATATTTATTCAAGTCAGGATTTATTTTTGAGAGTCGAACGTTGAGTTATAATTGAGTTTATGTATTTAAATAATTAATTTATTTTGAAAATTATTTTAATATGTATGTGTTTTCAGATTCAGAAATCATTTCTTTGTTTAAAATTTAATATAGTTAATTAAATACTATATATATATATATATATATATATATATATATATATATATATATATATATATATACATATATTTCAATTCGTGTCGTGTGTTTCAGTTAGAGGCCGCTTCTTCACAAGAGGACGACAAGAGTTCCTGTAAAATCATGACAGTGCCTGTTTTAAGACATTAGTTGAAATCGACATATTTACAGAGTAGGTTCTCAGTAAATAGCTGAATATATATATATATATATATATATATATATATATATATATACTCGTATATATATATATATATATATATATATATATATATATATATATATATATATATATATTGGGTGTAGTAATTAATTCGTAGCGTTTTCTTCATGAAAAAAGATCGTTTATTTTAAATGAAATTGAAAAAAAAACATATCATTCAAAGTATTGTCCATCGTTAGCCACTACTTTTTCCCATCTTTCGGGCAGGAGACGAATACCACGTCGGAAGAACGCCTCGTCTTTAGATTCAATCCACGAATCGACCCATTTTGCAATCTTTATAAGAAGTGAGCTTCTGCCCAAACAGGCCATGACTCATCAATTGAATCAGTAATCAGAATGAGAAATATCTGGGGAATACGGCGGGGGGTAGGACTTCCCATTTGAGCGTTTCCAAGTATGTTTTGCCCGGTTTTGCGACGTGCGGACGAGCATTGTCGTGCTGCAAAATCACTTTGTCGTGTCTTTCAAAGCATTCCGGCCGTTTTTCCTTCAATGTATGGGTCAAGCGTATCAATTGTAATCGGTAGCGATCCCCAGTGATTGTTTCATTCGGTTTGAGCAGCTCTTATTGATCACAACCTTATGATCCCACCAAATACTGAGCATGAGCTTGGATCCATGGATATATGGCTTCGGCGCTGGTGTTGATGATTGGCCGGGCTTAACCCATGACTTTCTGCGCTTGAGATTGTCGTAATTGATCCACTTTTCATCATCCGTGACAATTCGACGCAAAAATCTCTTCCTTTTCTCCCGTTGAAGCAGCAGTTCACAGGTAGAAAAACGCCTTTCAACGTCCCTCGGTTTTAATTCGTATAGGGCCCAATTTCCTTGTTTTTGGATCATTCCCATGTCTTTAAGGCGTTTTCCTACCGTTGACAAGTCAATTATCAACGATTCAGCCAATTCTTGAAGTGTTTGACATGGGTCTTCATTAAGCAATGCCTCCAATTCTTCATCGTCGAACTTTCTCGGCTGTCCAGGTCGTTTCTTGTCTTCCAAGTCGAAATCACCACTTTTAAAACGTACAAACCACTTCCGACACATTTGTTCAGCTAGAGCATGGTCACCATAAACTTTCACTAAAATACGATGACTTTCGGCAGCACTTTTTTCATGTTAAAGCAATGAAGTAAAACTCCCCGCAAAACAATCTATCCGGCACGAAAGTCGACATATTCGTTAAAGTACAAAGTGGTGTTATTTACGCTTCAACCAAATGACATATACTGAAACTGACGCCTAAGGACAGCTATTTTACGGGGAATATTTGATTAAAGGGAACAATGGAAGAATGTACTACTTACGCCATCTCTTGTAAAATGCTACGAATTACTTCCAACACCTAATATATATATATATATATATGCACTGACGTTGTGATGGACCTCCCACTGATCGTTCGAAATAGAGATATGGACATGACAATGGGCAATGGGTCGTGGGCAACGAGCTTCTCTTGCGCCCCGAGCCGACCCTCTCCCCCGTAATACTGTCTTGCAATTTTCTATTTACATTCTGCTCAAATCGTGCCTTCCGCTCTTTTCAATACTCATTGGTGACGAGCATCTCCATCTGCTCAAGTTAAAGGTCCTTGTACCTCGCACTTGAACCCGTAGCGCACATCGCGCTAGCACAACCATCGAAATATATATATATATATAAGTTTGAGATTATAAATTCGCAATTTATGAAAAATAATTTCGTATAGAGCAAATAATTGATCGAATCATCCAGCTTTGTCTCGTGCCGTTCTTAAATCTGTTATCTGATAAGCACTGAGGAAAAACATGATAAATTACATACTTGTCAAACACCATATTTATTCCAGTTTTTTTTTAAATCGTGAGATCTTCACAGCAGCGCATCCTGAAGCCCATCTCGTACCGTTCGTCCGTTTCTCACGCCGGTTCGGTTCGGTCCGCGGCGCCGGTTCGGTACCCGCTACCGATCGCGTTTATAAAACGATTCTGTATCGTCCGTCGTTGTCGTTTTCACACAAATAACATCATATCGAATCCGTCAAAGACAGAATGATTTTTATATTGATGTGTGTGTACACGCGAAAAGTAGTAAGTGTCGTTCGAATCTTCGAGTGCATCCTCGACCTCCTGTCCAGGTGGCCCGCACGGGCGCGCGCGCAACGAGGCTCTGCAGGAAAGAGGAATTCGGGAGTGCTTGCTTTTTGATTATGTTCGGACGTACGACCGTCCAACAAAAAATAGCATATAGTAGATTCGTTTCAATTAAGTGTTCTGTGCTTCCTGTTCCGAGATGGAGATGCTGATAAAGATGGAGAGAGAGAGATAGAAAGAGTCCGTCGCACTCAATCACAGGTTTAATATGACTTTATTTTTTGCAAGTGAAGATGGTTTTGACTAAGAATTATTATAATTGTTCAGAGCCGCGGATACACTTGATGTTAGCTTTGTATCCGCGTTTTCCCTCACTGTAGGGGTTTCAGCCGCGCATGAATTTGAGAGACACTCATTGTTTGAAGTAGTCTCGTCTGAGTACATATTACTTCCTTTAACAATTTCATGTGTGTGTGTGTATATGCATATATATATATATATATATGTACATATGTATATATATAATTTGCATACGCGTATGTGTTAATACAGGCCAAACAGCCATCCGAACAATAATAATTAATGCATATATAATATATAATTTCACATTATATTTTTATTTTACATAACTGCATGTTTTGTCTGCGGAGTCGTGTGTCAGATAAATATTGATTCAATTTTATTTTATTTATTTATTTATTTTGTATCGAGAAACAGATCTTCACGCGCACACACACACGCACACGCCGTACATTTGCATTGACTAATACACATACACGTGTAGTATTTATATGAAGATATAAAATAACGTTGCTTTTTATTTTAACATAAAATCAAACATGTAATTTTCATTGGTGTGCGGGGGCAGATAATGTGGGCGCGCCCCTCTCGTTCTCTCCGACAGCACGCCGTCATTAGTCAGACGCACGTGTGTGCACAGCATGATACAATTGTGTAGCCGTGGGTTCGTACTCACCTGAAACTTTTGATAATAATTATCATAATTCAATTTGATAATAATTGTTATTAACGTCATAATCCGAGAATGCTATTAAGACGTTAGTGAATACATAATCTCCGTGCGTGGATTAAAACATCAGTTTAAAATATCAGTTTAAAATGATAATTGTAGGGTTGGTTTTTTTTTAAATATCTCATGTTACTATATACTGGCGACAGTGATTTCATGGTTAAATTGAAGTGTCGTAAATTTATTATTCGATGGTTATTTACTTGCATGAGATTCGATTATGAAGTGAGAAACCGCAGATTTCTTTTCAAATATTTGGCTTAAGCGGATGTTGCTTTGAATATAATTGAATTAAACGATCATAGCCAGGAGAAACAATAATTTATTGCTACACGAAACAATAATTTCATAGTAATTCTTATATACCTTTTTTATATTGCCATATCGAAAAAAAAATGATTTATTATCATACATTTTCAATATTCAATTTCCAAAACACACTAAGACACAGACTATATAATGTGTTGTATTTTTCTATAAATAATTTCTGATTTTTTTCAATTTTTCATAAGCAGGTCACAAATTAATGAATAAATTTTGTTTAATAACTGATTCGATTCAAAATAAGAAATATTAAGACGACAGACTTGAAATAATTGAAGATTTTATGTCAAATTTCATTAAAGATATACAAATAACCTTGTAAATATGGACTAATTATATAAGAAATCATCTTGAATTAAATTGGATTAATGAATTAATACATTTCAAATTAGTAAAGTAAAAGGAAAATCCTAAAAAAAAAACAGAAAATAGATAATTGTAATATTTAATAATAAGTAGAATATAAATTTATATTTATAATACAAAATTATCACTTCATGATCATTAAATAACTTGGATACATATAACATATTTAATCATTGATTTGTATTATCAAGCTTGTATGAACAGATCTCTCATTCTGTTCTTTATGACCTCGCTTACAGTACTTGGGAATTTATAAGATATTAGTCCTGCAATTCTCGATTTTATAAAAAGCCTACATAGTTTATGAATGCATTAATTCCATCTCAAACAATTCAATATAGTTTCTTACTTACTAAAACTTTTCGAGTACTTCCAGGTACAGGTACCTCCAGCTTACTACACTTTAAAAAACATTGATCTATTAGCTCATTATTTATTTTTTTTACTTTAAAAATATTTACAGAATTTCATTCTTCTCTTAGTTATTGAAATCCAAATTCTACTGAATTTAGTGCAGTCAAAACTTGAATTTATCTCATGAATCTTAATAAGCTGACATCTGGGTTAACTGTGATTAGATTTATGAAATTTTTTTTTATTTAAAAATATCTTTCAATATATAATTTATTACCTAATATTTTACACAACTTCTTAAATTGTATCTGTAGGCAAGTTTTTTTTTAAATACTTACAATTAAATTCAAAAATAATAGGGTGGTAGAAAAATAATTGCGGTAATGTATATAAATGTGAAGGTCATAAATCGCAATTAATTTCCTATCGGCCTAATAATAACATTATTAATGATAAATTGGTTTTGCAATATATTTTTTCGATTATTATTGAATCATCTACATTCAAATTATCCATAAATTTAATAATAATGACATTGATAACAGCTAATAAGGAAATAAAATAAATAAGGTTAATTTTAGCCCAAAATTATGAAATATTCAAATATTTTATCATTCAGTATTTTTTAAAAAATTGAAAAAGTTCCTTAAGGCTAAAAAAATAAACTTAATTCTTAAATATGTTATATACATAATCACCACTGATTAAATTATAGACTATATAATATCATGAGTTCAAAAAGTCTTCATTTGATGAGAAATTAATCAATTACTGTAGTATAAACCAATTATAATTTTTTTTATTAGAGATTCATTCTTCATCGTTACAACTTTTCGGTTAACCAAACATTCCTTCTAGAAAAAACCTACGTATCATTTTATTTGATCGTCTAAAATATTATAAAACATATTTAGAAATCAAATATATTCTAAACAAATATCTGGAAATCTCAGGACTTCATACAAAGTGTGAAAATAAAATTGTCTTTATAATTTTAATTTAATATGAATAGTGAAATGTAAATATTATTTTTAATTGATTAATTAAATATTTTTATGTAAATATTTTATTAAAAATAAAATATGTAGAACCGTCCTACTATTGAACTTTGTTACTCTTCATATTTATGTGTGCAGATATTTAAAATTCGTATATATTTAATTATTTAATATTTTTCCATAAACAGAAAAATGTTTGTCTATTTATATAGTAAAATTATTAAAATATAAAGCATTTAAACTCTCAATAGAATAATAATTAACTCATTTCAGTTCTGAGCTGAAATTATTCACATATATTCGATCCAATTTTCTATTTTATGAAGATATAATTCTATTTGTAAATAACTCATTTCAATAAACAATAACAATTCAATTTCATCAACAATATCACCTATCAAAAGAATTTGTATTGATTAATTTCTCTAGAAAAAAACGTCTCGCCTTCATTTCACAATCCAACATTTTAATTATTTTGCGTTGGTGATCTGTCGCAATTTTTTCCTAATGTTTATTTTTGTTTCTTTTAAAAAACAGTGTTGGTATTCAAATGAAATTTGAACCTTTTCTGTACACATGCACATGATTTATTAGCATATATTTATTTTCATTGAATATTTTATATGTGATTCATCATACACGTACAAAGAAAACAATCATTTTTTTTATTTAAGTCTACTCTTTCCATCGAGTTCATTAATGTTGACTTGTGGAATCGCACACAGTTTCCATTTAACAAATGACATTCTTAAATTCGTCGAAAACCGCATGCCAAAAACCCACATTTTATTCGGTGATATATGTAACATTTAGGGATGACCATTATTTAAAAATAATAATTTGTATATGAACGAATTAAAGTTAATAATTTTTGGTTTTACAAATCCAGTAATTAATAAAATTAATAAAAAAAGTCTTAATTAATAAAAAATAAAACTGCATAAGTCAGTATAAATTTTATCAAGCTGCTGACTAATAAATCTTCAGTTTAATCTTCTAACATAGGTTATTTTTCATTTAAAAATCTATTTTCTTTACTAATTAACCTACATATTAACACAAATAAAACAGAATTAACAAATTAATATTATAATTATTTATAAATCATTTGTGATTGAACAACTAATTCATTTGACGTTTGATCAACAAATTCTTAAAGAATCAAATATTATTTTTCATCGCCTAAGATATTAATCCCTCTAATACTTTAATAAAATAAATTAAATGTAATTCCAAGGAAATTCAACCATTAAAAAATTAACTCTAATTGTTATTTAATACATATTTCTTTCGCACATTCTTTTTTCACAAGAAAACAAACAAAAATTGTTTCTGGTCATAAATAGTCAACAAATCATCATTAAACATTTTTTATTGTCGTTTATCCACATTTTGATGCCAATGCCATTAACTTCAGAGAACCTCTTCGAGCTTATATATATATATATATATATATATATATATATATATATATATATATATATATATATATAATATGTATGTATTTCTGTACTTTAGATCTCTGAAAATGATGGCATCATTATCGAAATGCACATAAGAAACAATCAAAAATGATCGATAATTATCTATTAAATATTTTTAAATAGAAAATAATTTCGTAGTTTGTGGGGTAAAAAATAATTCATTTTCAAATGTTAACTTATTCATAGTGTCAGAACTATTTTGTGACATAAAATTTTCTTCAAAAAATAGATTTTTAAAACAATTTATTATTTATTCAACATTTAAAAAAGCATAATAGCTCTTTGGAAATAGTTACTATTTTTATCCATTATGAAAAAAATAAATCTAATTGTGATATTTAAAACAAAAATTAAAAATAATCATAAATGAATTCTATACAATATAAAGTAGTTTTGAGACTGTGGCTAAATTCACTTACATAAATGAATTATTCACTCACCCTACATGCTATAATATATTTTTCTAATCAAAAATCATCAATAATTAAATATTGATCATTTTTTATTGTTTATGAGCATTTCTAAGAGTATTCAATCAGCCTCAGAATAGTAAGATACAGAAAAATCTGTATTTTTCTCTACATACTCTAGAATACATCTTAGCGCTCTAATTATGATGGTATTGTCATCGATATATATACAAGTAATAATAAAAAAATGATCAATAGTCAATTATTGAACATTATTGATCAGAAAAAAATACGGGTTATGAAGAGAATGAAAAGTTGTCTTATATCTCAATTTGATTTAATGTTATCACACATGCTTATATATTATTTTGAACTAATAGTAGAATCTGTAAACGTAGAAAAAATTAGTGAAAAGACACAAACTACTATGTTCATATTAAAACATTTTTATATTGTCTCCTTAATCATTAAATTGGCTAACATTAAGAAATATGAATTATAAAGCTAAAAATAAAAAAGGATATAAAACATTATTTATTTCTAGCTTAATTAATTTAAACACACTTTTAGTTTCTTATATCAAAAAAATCAAAAACTATATGACAATAAATCTATGCAATGATTAAAATTTATAGCATATTTTAATTTTCATAAATATAATTCATTTTATTCATATTATCAACGAGATTCTGTTTCGCACTCAAACTATAAATTTCAAAGAAAAATAAGTAAAAAATTTAAATATTAAATTTTTTTAACATGTCTTTTCAAAATTGTACGTATATTTTTCACTTAATAATAAAATAATATCATAGATTCAATAATTATTACAATTTTTAATTATTTTTTTTCAATTTAACATAATTTCGATTTTTTTTGGTCAATGTTTTTCTTACAAATGATTATTATTCTGATTATAATATTCCGCAGTAGCCTCAGTAAGAAAAAAAATAAATTTCAATTCATATTTATTATTAAATATTCTCAACTATTTTTACATAATTATATTCATTACTAGCAACAACTAAAAATACAATATCGTCAAGGTGATTGTCTGTCTGGTCGTGTGCAGTATTTTGATTTAAGAAGCCAAAGTGAGTCTGAGTACAAAGAACTTCCATTCAATAAGATGCAAATATTATATATATATATATATATATACATATATAAATAATTCTTTTCATGATAATTATTATTGGTCTGAAAATTAATAAAAGAAAATAGCAACTATATTCAAACAGAGAAGCTCTTAACTAAAATCTGAAATTAAATCTTTCTATATTCTTCTAATACTTTATTTACTTCTAAATAATTTCTTATAAAAATTCCTTACAAAAATGTTTTAAAATAATTATGTTCTTCTATATTTTAATTATTCTTCAATTCCAAATCGTATTGTTTCAGTTTTCTCTTTTCCATTTCTAAATAAACATTTCTGTTTAATTAAAATATATTTATTATATTCTGAAGTATATCTTCTTATATTTTTTATTTTAATTTTACATTTAAAAGGTACAGTTTTAATTTTTAAAAAAAATATTAAGACATTAAAAATATTAAAATTTATATACTTTTCTATAGTATTAATGACAGTTTAAAATATACTAGAGAACTAAGGCTTAAAACAACAGTTAGTAAAAAAAATTTCATTTAATTATAAAATATTTTATTAAAATAAGTTTTCAAACTTAATTATTAACAAATATCTAATATATTAAGCTTCTAGTAAAATTAATATTTATGATTTTTCGATAAAAAATCATTTTATATACATGTATACACTTTTTCATTACTTTTATTACTTAATCATGTTACTCATATTGGTTATGTTACTCATATAATAAATATAAAAGTGAAAAATATGACACGTTTTGCACTTTGGATACTTTAATAGAAATCTTCTCACAAATATTGTTAAAATGTTAGAAGAGAATTTTATTAGGTTGGTAGAAAAATAATTGCGGTTTATGACCTTCAAATTCATATACATTTGATTTTTCTAGCTGTTTAAAATGATCTAACACCAGACTTTATCTAGAAGACTGGTCTTCAAACATTGTCTACTCACGGAACTATTAAGATAATAATTTTTTTGCGGATCCCCTACCATCCCTAGAAAACTCAAGATGGATATTCCACAAGTTTTGAAAATCAGCCATCTTACATGACCAAATTTTATTATTTACATCTATTGAGCAGGGTCGTAATGTGTACTCATAAATACAGTTTTACTGTATTATAATAGGTAATAATAGGTATTTATAGAAATAAAAGAAATTGTTAAGAATTAACTATTTTGAATTTTTATTTTTTTTTTGGGTTTTTTCTTTGAAAATTCTTTCGAATTTTGACTTTGGCTCGCGGAACCTAGTTTGAAGAGCACTGGTCTAGAGTAATTCCCTGTTTATAATTTAATATATAACAAAAACATTTATAGATAATTTTAATTTATCAAAATATAGATAACTTCACGAAATTACAATATTGAGTTTTTCATATGCACTAACTTAATAAAAAATAGTTATTTATAAAAAAAGTCCTTAACCTTAAAAGTTTAATTTTATTCTAGATTTCAGAATTATCCTGAAATATTTTAATATGTATATATATATATATATATATATATATATATATATATATATATATATATATATATATATATATATATATATATATATGTACTTTAATTGTCTTTAAATAGGTTACTTTAATTTAATATATTTTTATATATTAAATAAAATTAAAAAAAGATTTTTTCCAAGTTTCATATATAATCAGTGACTTTTAAGTTAACATAAACTTTTATTTTAAATAAAACAGTATAACATTTCTTACTTTACTATCCATACATACACACACATACATACATATATATATATATATATATATATATATATATATATATATATATTCGAACAAGTACAAAGAAAACAAACAAAGAAAAATAAATCTTTATCATGTATCATTAACTTTTATTTGAAACAAATAATGTTAATGATTGAATCATCATATTTATCAGATTAAAAAATATTTTACAATAATTTCATAAAACAGCCAGTATGTGAATAAACACTACAAATATCTGTAAATGTGTGACTCATTTGAAAGTCACATATTTTATTTAAACATTACTTTACAATTTATTCATTTTATTACTTAAAAAGAAACCGATAAGATAACAAAGATCGTTATCTAAATAGTAAAATACGACATTAAATATGTACATCCCTGAGTAGATAAGCATTTATATTCGATATACGTTTAGATAAACATTTCATACGTTGTTTTTCAATTTAGTTGTAAATAGTATATGTGTTTTGAATACTATGGAAATTAGTGATTTTTTGGGAAGACTGAAGTACAAATGAATGTGTATAGTTTTTGGTAAACAAAAATTGAATTTCGGTTACAGTTAATTTGTTCTTGAAAAATGTTCTAAAGGATATAAATATTTATTAATATTTTTTAATATTATTTAACATAATAATTCATAATATATATATATATATATATATATATATATATATATATATATATATATAATTAAGTAACAAAAAATATAAAAGAAGATTCTCAATAAAATATTATAATTTATGAAAACGATTTTATAAAAATAATACATGTATAAAATTTACAATTATATTTGTAGGTTTTTATATCGACGGTCAATAATCATCAGATAGATTTTAAATATCTAAGAGTTATTTAAAATTTACATAAACTTGACACACATATGTATTCTTCTAAACAAAATGTTTAGTGATTAATTATTGACAATTTTCATAATGAATTTTGTACATTTCGATGGTGATACAATCTTTCTCAGAACGATAAGGTTCAGGTATGAAATTTCTGTATCTTATCGCTATGAGGATGATTGTATCCCTTATTGGAATATATATATAATTTTTTTATCAGCCTGATCAAAAATCAATTATTGAATATTTTAATTAGAATATGTAT
>CM068316.1:9403199-9565699 GCA_034766995.1 Acanthacorydalis orientalis | reverse complement strand
TTTTGAGAAAAAAAAAGAATATTTGTTTAATTGCAAGATTGAAAAAAAGCTTAATGAAATCTGCAGATATGTTTGGATTACAAATCCGTTCGTAAATTGTATACCTCGTTTCTTTTCTTCGTTCAAAAGCATCTCTTCACTTCGAAATTGTTTACGGAGCAGATCGTGTCGCGAATGTTTTCGGACTCGAGTCGCGCGTTGTGTTCCAAGTGGCAGTTGGGCAGGAGTCTTGTACACTAGCCGGCCACTGTATGGACACAGTACGCTGTCGACGAACAGATTCTCGCGATCCGACGGCGAATGTAAATATTTCAAAATCGATATACCAGCAGCAATCTGCAGCAAGGGTGGTACGTGAACGAATGGAACAAGAAATTGTACAAGTGTGCGTTCGAGTGAATACAAGGAACGTCACGCGGCGGTGCCACAAAGGGCGCGCGTATCTGTGACAGCCACTGGCCGGACATCGCGATTTGAACTGGGATTCTATTATATTCTCACATATATATATATATATATATATATATATATATATATATATATATAGAATTGAAAAAGAATCGGTTTTGTTTTCTTAAATTCTTATAAAAAGAACTTTCTTAATTCTTCTAGAAAAAAGTCCTTTATTTTAAATAATTATTAATATTAATTTCGAATTTCAATCATAAGAACAAAATATATTTAATTAGTGTCATATTCTGTTTCAAAATCATTTCTTTCTTATAAAAAAATTTCTTTTTAGAAGTTATCATAAAACGTTAATATTCGAGTTAAGAAAGATATATAACTCCAATGTTATTACACATTCTTCATGTTTTACAACATTTCATTTAGATATTTCGTTGAAACATAATATAACAAATTAATTATAAATATATCATAAGTATTTATCCAAGAATCGGTCTTAACTAATATTTCTTTGGGCCACTTTTCTTGTTTATTGATTCTACACGAATATGATAATATTAAGTTAATGAAAAAATAATTACGGTTTTAACGTATCGAGTATAAAGACTCCTATATCAGTCAAAAATTATATTTATTAATCGAAATAAACACCATTGGTCTGCATATATTTCTTCGAACGAGAACAAGTTCATTTATTCCTACAAGCTATAATTATGAAATCCTGGATTAACGAATTCATCGAAAGTGATTTGAGGTGATGTTTGATCTTTGAAAACCTACTCTCGTAGGAAATTACTCTAATAAAATGGGTGAGGTAAAGTTTCATAACCCAGTTTATTTAATTTTTTTGATCATTTATGAGACGTGTGGTCGGGCGTTGTCATAAAGAAAAATTATAATAAAAAAAATTATAATATGTAAAGGATTTAAGAAGTTAAACTCATACAACAAAATTGCGTGAATTTTCTTTTTTCCATGACTAATTTAAAAGGTTATATCCAACAATACAAAGAATGAAAACAACAGACATAAGCTGAAATCAGTAGTACTAATTTCATTGTTTACAATTATGTATCACATGACTGTAACAAAAGATAACGGTAACTAGACAAATCGGCACCAAACTTAAAATGATAAAAACCGCAATTATTTTTCCACAAACCTAATATTTCTATTGAGATAACGAAATATTTATCGAAATATTTCTTTAAAATATATTTAATATTAATTATTATATACTTAGTTTATTTCAATAAATAGGTGTACATATATATATATATGAACCAATTGCAAGTTAAAATAAAATTTAATAAAATGAAAGTTAAAATAAAGAATTAAAAAAGTCAGTACGAAGACTTTGCGATCAGATATCAAATCCTAGATGGGCACAGACTATCTTCGTGTCTACCGGATAGTCTGACGCTTCCTGTTATCTAAGTAAGCCAACAAGTCACTCTTTATTGTGTGACTATCAATAAGTAAAACTGGTGATGAATTGTGCTGACATATCGATAATACAGTTATTAATATTACAGTGTAGAATAAATAGTTAAATCTTTTAAAAGAAATTAAAATTATTATAAAATTTTATAATATTTTTACAAATAAGATTAAATATAAAAATTTAATAAGGCAGAAAAGAAATACATCAAGATAAATAAACATCCATAATAATATCTTGAATATAATATATATATATATATATATATATATATATATATATATATTTATATTATATATATGTATATATATATTTACTTATATATATATATATATTTATATATATATATATATATATATATATATATATACTTACAAATATAAAAATATTATTATGAAGTAAAAATGTAGAAAATTAAAAACTTGTAGCCATATTAATAAAAACAAAACTGAAAACTGAACAATTGGAATATAAAAACTAATAACAGATATTTTAAAATAATAAATTGATAATATTCTTCTATTTGAATTATTTTATAATCTTGTTAAGAATTGAAAATTCCATTAAAAATATATCTAAAAATAATGAAAACCGGTCATAGTAGAAATAAAAATTAACAGTAATCCAAAGAACGCAATAGGAAGATTAATAAGAATCTAATGTTCATCTAAAAAGAAGAAAAACTCTTTTATTTGAATTCTACTTTTTTAATTAAATTATTTTACAAGAACATTCAGATAAAAACCTATTACATGCGTTTGTATAAAAAGATCCTTTTTTTAATTAAAACATGTCATGAATTTCATTGTTCATAAGAACAATTCAATCGAATTTCCCATCGACTTATTGATCTGATTCTCATTTAGTTCTCACCCTCAAGTACAATATCTCAAGATCCACTCTGTAAACATATCTCAATTTTTTATGCTAGATTCACATTCATATTAGTTCAAACATTATATTAATCGGAATAGTTCTAAATAAATACGGTTATAAACATTGCCATCAAATTTAAAAATTCAGGATGTCGTACAAAATATATGATTTAAAAATATTATGTATAAAATGTAATTCCATCGTGTTCATGTTAATATCATTTTAAAGTGCATTTTTCGGTCTGTATTTTGATAATATCTGGTCAATTTTTGTTATTAAATTTACTTCAAATTAGGCTATTAAATTAAAGATGAAAAAGAAGCAAATAGGAGCAAGTTTTGTAAGAGTTCAAAACGGGTGGTGAAGCAGTAGAAACTGCTCGTTAACAGAACGATACTTTTTGGTGTGGGTATTTTTAAGTAATGTAGGGTGCAATGGTGATTCCAAAGATTTCGTACTGGGGACGAGATCCTTGAAGGTGAAGAAGGTCGCGGGTGTCCTTCAGTTCAGAACGGCCAACTGAAGGCTTAGTTAAATCAGAACCACGCACAACAATTCGAAAGCTTGCACAAAAGTTAGGCGTTACTCATCCAACATTTTTGGAACAGTTTTAACAGCAAAGAAAATCAAAAAGTGAAAAATATATGAATTTGAAGATCATAAACCGTGATTATTTTTCTACCAACCTAATAATAGTAAAATTAGACACGGTCAGTTTTGAAAATTGAAAAATACTCGAACGTTTTACACAGTCCTACCTTGTTTTTACTGTGCTCGCCGGCTATAAGTCTGCGGGCCTCGGAATGTCGCCATATCGGGTCGTATGCTTGTCACGTGCCGCTAAAAGATACCACCGGGGCCCGCGTACGTCCCCCGCAGCTCCTTCGTCAGACATGACGCTAGGACATTCGCGGATAAATCTGCACAGCAAACGATGAAACCCTGATACTTAAGGTCCTATGCAGTCGGCTATTCGATACAACATTTCTAGAATATGTATATATATATATATATATATATATATATATATATATATATATATATATATATATAACGTTTACACATACATATATGTATGTGTAAACGTACATACATGCGTACATACATATTTATTATTTTTTCGGTTAAAAAAAGTCAATAGTGTTTGCGTTCATAAAGATATCAGGTACAATAAATTATTCTGTATCATTTTCATCAGCATCTATTAATTCACGTTTGGATGAAGACTTTTGCTAGAATTTTTCATTCGTAATAACCGGCGGCTTTTCTCTTTTAGCGCATTAAAAAAAAAGTATCCATTTTAGTCTCATGCTTGTACGCATAAAAACAGTTTTCACATTACATTTATTACACACTATACTTTAACGTTTTTTATAATGACCTATAATTTCAATCTGATATTAAAAGAACATCTTTTTTTCTAATTTAATTTGTTCTTTATTTTATTGCAAACTATTTAATCGTATGTCATGTATAAAGTGGGAGAAATAAAAAGAAAATACCAATAGGACAATCTCACTCTTATACAACACCTAAATGCTTTTAATTTATAAGATTTGCCCTGATATGATTAAAATTAACACAAAAAAAACAACAAAATAGTTTATTTTTCAGTTTAGATCTAACATATCTAATGTATAGAATTCTGAAATTAATTATTTAAATTATATATGCATTTTAAAGAGAAATAATTGTTTGAATATGTTTAATATTATCTATTCATATTTTAATTAATACTCTAAAAAACACAACATTCTCACTCTTACACAAATATGTATACACACACATATATATATATATATATATATATATATATATATATATATATGTATGTATGTGAATTGTATATTTTTCTGACTTTTTAAATATTCATTAAAAACAAGCACTCATCTCTTTTTAATTACATATAAGAACGTATCTTAAAAACCATTGTTATGCACAAGTACATATGAGATCATGAGTACATATGAGTACATAAATCGATATTATATCAATTATCAAATAACAAAAATCACCATCAACATTTAGTCTAATTAAAAAAGTAGCTATCAAATTGATAAAATTAACAATAGCATTATTACAATCAGTCCAACGGTCTTTCTTTTAATAGAAATGAACGGAAAACAGTGATTCTAACAAATGAAAGTAATCTGAATATATTTCTTATATATTTAATAGAAACGTTTTCAATGCATTTTATTTCCTCGGTTTTCTTTCTTTCAATTTTTAATAGTTTGCTGTAGATAGCATCGAATTGTATTCAGTTTCCTCTTGTAAATAAGTATTCTTAGTCAGTCGTATCGAAGGTCGATGGTACTAATTATAAACAAGATTGAGTTTGAGTAAAGTTGATAAATGAGTCACAATATTTTGCACATTTTTGTTTTTAAAATAAAACGATGTTTATTAATGATTTGTGAATAAATCTCATATATATATATATATATATATATATATATATATATATATATATATAATATATATATATATATATATATATATATATAAAGATATATATATACACATACTATAAGCGGGTTTAAATTTTTCTCATTTTTTACATACACTTTTTAATACATTTTTATTTTTTAACTTTTATAACAAAAATCAAAAATGATTAAATATTCGTTTAAAACAATAACTATATATTTTTTAAAAAAAATACAAATTGTTATTCTTCTTAATTTTTTGTATATTCTAGAAAAAAATATGCTTTCGTAAATAAATGATTTCTAACATTAATAAAAAAATTAAAATGTTAATTTCACAAAATAGTTTCACGAATGTTAATTTTTAAACACAATAGAATTTAAAATATTAATAAATTCTATTAGGTTGGTGTTGATACAACTAGATACTACTAGTACTTTTATTTACTAGTAATACAACTAGATACTAGTAGTTTTGAAATATTAGGTTGGTAGGAAAATAATTGCGGTTTTCGTTTTCTGAATCTAACCTTACTTTTTTTCAATTAAAGTGTCATTTGATTGTCTTCATGTTAACATCATTTTAAAGTGCTTTGTTCGATCTGTATTTTAGTTATATCGACTTTGATTTTACTATTAATTTTGTTTCAAATTCGACTATTGAATTAAAGATGGAAAAGAAGCAAATAAGAGCACTTTTTGTATGAGTTAAAAACGGGTGGTAAAGCAGCAAAAACTAAACTATGCTTTTGGAATACTACTACTATTAAGGAATGTACGGTGCAATGGTGGCTCCAAAAATTTCGTGATAGAAACGAGAGCTTTCAAAGATGAAGATGGTCGCGGTCGTCCTTCTTCAGTTCATAATGACTAACTGAAAACGTTAGTTGAATCAGAACTACGGACAAGTCAAAAGCTTGCACTAATGTTAGGCTTTAGCCATCTAACAGTTCTGTATCACTTAAAACCACTTAATTTAAAAAAATGTATATGAATTTAAACGTCATAAACCCCAATTATTTTTCTACCAACCAAATATTACTATTTAATTTCAATAATTTACCCGCAGAAAATAATCATTATTTCAAATAATAAAAAAATAATTTCATTGACATTTAGAAGTGCAGAGAAATGTTTGTAACCTAATATTATTTCTATTAACTTATTTTATTTCTTTACTTTTCAAAAAAAAACACTCATGAAATTGTAACAAAAACTTTTTGTTATAATTAAATATATTTTAAAATATTATCAATTGAAAATAGAGTACGTGCCGAAACGTTTAACAAAAGAAATAAAAAAAATACATCAATACAAAGGATGACAATAACAAGATTACAAATAATGAATTTAAAATATTTAATATAAAAAACAGTAATTATAATAAAACAAATATTTCATTTTTTCATTATTTCATTTTTATTATGTTAAGAATATTTATTATTTATATATATATATATATATATATATATATATATATATATATATAATATGTGTATATACATAAATGTCAGTCATAAATCACACATTAAGAAATATTTTTTTATTTTGAAAGGCTCTTAAAATAATCAGCTTGGCAACTACTAACACTTTTTAATTATTTATTCCATGGTACGCTAATTTTCATTATATATATATATATATATATATATCATCAAATCAAAATCAAAAATAATTTTATTGATAACAAATATGTACATAGAACATGGAAGTTTTACAGTTACTGTGTATGTTTTGCGGTCGTACTCCCTCTAGTCTCCCCCCGTGAGGCTTTAAGGAACGGTTTGATTCAGTTAATAAAATATTAACTACTGCTAGACTTAATGTTATGATTTTTATTAACGTTCATCAGTTAATGAGATTCATGGCGCTGGAAAAAATTTCAAAAACCGGCTAAATTAAAGTGCTTGAACTATCTTAAAACTATTACCTACCACTGCACCGATGATTGGGTTTAATCCCAGTATGATCAGTTTGGATGAGATAAAAGAATATTACTTAGCTAAATACACTTTATTATTGTGTCATTTTTTGCACTGTGTTTGCTAATTTTAACGATTCGGTTTTCACTTGGTTTATCACTTTGTCACTTTATAGTCTTATAGTGATTATGCATTTATGAATTCCACCACCGCTTCACGGGAAGCAGTGTCGGAATTCGATGAGGACGCCTTGTCTGAAGGATCGCTGAGGCGGTCCAGTTTTGCATTTAAGTTCTGATACCTTCCATGACTTGCTTGATGTTTATGCGCCTATGTAACCCGTCAAGCTCGTCCATGAGGGCAGCTAGATCACTGACTCCAATTCCAGAGTTTGCCACGGGTTGTGGGTTTACCGTTGGTTCGTGGCGGCGGTGATATGCAGTTCTTGGCAGTGGATAGTTCTCGCTTGTTATTGCAGGTAGTGGGTTCGCCGGTGGCGGGGTCCATTTGTTCGTAGCTGAGGGTGGAGCCGACACGAATCTTCCTTTGTCTTTTTTCATTTTTACTTTCTAAGATTTTTTCAGTGTATTTCGTATACACCGGACACTGTCGGTGGTATGTAGTGTGGGCCCCACCGTAGTTGGAGAAAATATCCGGTGCAGTCGCCGGCCTGAGGTATTCCCTAGATAGACACTCTTCCACGCATTTGACTCAAATGCTCCGTCGATTACAATTGGTGGTAGCATGACCAAATGGCTGACACCGAAAGTACTGGGTGATCCCGGATGTCCTGTACTTAGACCAGTACATCCTGCAGTTGAACAATTATCTGATCTTGGTTATGCTATGGATAAACATGCCACAGGAAAATCCACTTTATAGAAAGGCAGCCTGTCCTCATCCTTAATACGCATGTGGCTGTATTTTTTGGGTTTTAAATCATTTTTTATAATGGCCTCAGCGACCCGTGCCGGCCGGTACTGCGGAAGCCCGCGAAAGACCATGGCAACTGGCTTTTCTTTGGGCAAGGTGTATGAGTGTGTGTATATATATATATATATATACACTCGTATATATATATATATATATATACACTCGTATATATATATATATATATATACCGTATATCACGGTGTAGAAGACACACTTTGAACATCAAAAATTGGATGTAATTTTCGGGTGCGTCTTATATAGCAGGCATAAAAATTATGAGTTCAAAAATTAGGATATGGAAGGAGCGTCTCATTTAAGTACCAAGTAAATAGAGAAGTAAAAATTTTATTTACATTTTTACATACATTTATTTAAACAAGCACATTTTATTTGCATTATTATGGACCTGGAATTTCTTATTAGAAATCTACCTACTAAAAATATTTTATGATTATCATGCTTCTTATAACACCATTATACAAAAAAATTAAAAAATATCTCTTTAAATTCAACTGCGTTTCATATATAGAGGCGTTCTATACGCTGAGATACACAGTATGTATATATATATATATATATATATATATATATATATATATATATATATATATATATATATGTATTATATCCAACAAATCCGCAAAAATCAATACCTAAAAATAATAAATAAAAATCAATATCATCAATGTCTGCTGAATTTTTGTAAAGAAAAATGGTACGTTTTCCATATTTCTGTTATTCCCTGATACATAATAAACTATTTTTATACATGCGATCATTCAATAAATATCTGTTTTCGTGATTATTTTGATATGATAAAAATGTGTGACGTTTATTATCAAATTGACAAAGAACGAATCAGGTGAAATATCGAAAGTTGTCCAAGGCTAATCATTGTCAAGATAAGTTTTATCTTAACGCGATTCAATCACTTTATTTCTTTAATTGAGAAAAGTGTTGTTTAAAAACTTTTGTTTTAAATCAGTTGATTATTTCATATGATATAAACTGTTTATTGATTAAACAAATTAATGTATTTCATTTGATATAATAATGAATATATTTATATTTGAAAATGGTTATTTTTTTTAACCACCAAATAATGACAATAAAAAAAAATGTGTCACATTGAACTACCTGTGATAAAGTAATTGTTTTTACCCGGATACAAAAATGTATACAGCATAAAAAGATATTTTCTAATTGATTGATGTTTTTATGTTTTGTTATTTTACTTAATTATGTACTCTACATTTTTTTTGTATTCATTTAGTCCACGGGCAATGATTTTACATATTTAAAGCATTTACATTTTTGTTGATTTCCCTCTAAAAAGCATTCTTTTCTGTGCCATCTATATTAGCTATTACCAACACAGTTCATCTTTCATTTGATATCTTCATTCCCAATAAGCTTCTCTCTTTTATATTTTAAACTTTTGTTAAGCCTAAATTTAAAAAAATGAATGAGATTCATCAGCATAAAAAGAGCACGTATCATGTATCTTCTTAGCCATTGCCAGTCACTGATTAGAGAAAGTCATAAGTTACAAATATGCTAAAGAATCCCACGTCAATAATTTCTTTAAATAATTCTACCAGTTCCTTGCATACTTTAAAATTGTATTTTTAAACACGGTTCAGCAGTATTAACCCTTACAATACTGTAATATACGCGGCACAGCACTTTTACTTGTTGGATCGAATGCAAAAAATCATTTCATTATTAAAATCATTTAGCAAAAAATCATTTTATTATTTCCATAATCGTTATTGTTCTTATATTTTCATTTAACACGTTAAGTGCTTCATCGGTCCTTTTTAGTTAATTTATTTTCACTTGTTAACTATATTGTCTACTAAAAATAAATATTTTTTCTTCATATCTGATATAAAAATCATTAATACATAGTTTTTCTTCGTATAGAAAATAGCTTGAACCCAGCGGTAAGAAAACTTAAAATACTTCTGGACTATTAATGGGGTTAATTCTTGTCCAATCTCTTCACTTATTTCATTTTTATATTTCTTTATCAAAAAAATTTGCCTTTGAAGCTATATTCTTCTGACCCATTTTATTAAAATACCATAAAACTTCAAAGAAAAATGCAAATAGAATAAAAACGTCAAGTACTACAATTTTAATAAAATATACGGCACTTAAAATATAAAATAAAAGATAAGTACTACAATTTTAATAATATAATTTATTGATTTGTTATATTTTATAAGTCTGTGATATGTAATGCATACAAACGATGTATTTTTTCTAAAAGATCAAGTTGAATATTGAAATCGCTATAAGTATGAGGCCCAGAGCAATTGCCCTCCCCCTGTGATAGGATCTATATATATATATATATATATATATATATATATATATATATATATATATATATACTTATGTTTGATCATCTTGACTTCATCTTAAACTTTTCTTCCATTCTTCTTTAATAATTTTCATAATTAATGTTAAGGATTCATTTAAGATTTTTGAAATCTCTAAAATGAGTGCTTTTTGATGACTGATTTATTTGACGTATATAAGTATTATACATAATAAGCATTTTTTTTGAAACGTTTATCAAAAGCTAATTAATTTCCATTTTGAAAATACTCTGAAAATATCAAATTATTAAAATAAAAATAAATTTAATTTTTATTAATAAAAAATAATTAATAATTGATTCGAATCTCCATAAATCTTGAACATATCGATGACAAATAGAATAGTTTAATACTGTGTACGAATAAATCATATTTATAATCAATCTAAACTCGATTGTATATCTTAAAATTATCAGTACGACCTTCATGAAAATTGAATTCGAAACCTTTGATCAAACAGATTATCTAATCTGTAGATTATGATAAAATAAATCTGTAAAAATAAATAACGAAAATATTATAATATCATGAACTGTATAGAAAAGTGACTAAGTTAAAAAAATGTGTTGTATTTACAATCAATCAGCAAAATAAAATAGATTTTTAACAGATTTTGGAAAAAGTCATTTTAATATTTACTTTCCATTCTTTGTATCTGCAATTGTACGAAATATTTTATAAGGTAATTAAATTAAACAAAAAAATACTGACGAAAAAATATGCCTTTACTCTATTACATTATTGAAAATGAATAGGTCTATATATATATATATATATATATATATATATATATATATATATATATATATATATATATATATACAAACATATATATATATATATATATATATATATATATATATATATATTGAAACAATCTTTGATAACGGATTTTACTAGAAAGGTTCCCGCCATGCCTTTAGAAAATGAATTAGAGAAATGAATATGTGAATAAAAGAGAAGTGGAGAGAAAATTAACAAGTTAAGATGATACAGAATGATTAGTTTTTTTATATGTTTTAAATATTTTCCGAATTAATATGTAAAATATAATCTTTATTTTTATCAAAATAAATAATATTGTTTCATGGCAGATTTGTAAAACATATCTATTATTTGTAATATGAGATGTGGACTGGAATTGTACGATTTCGATTTACAGTGCACTTTTGTGGAAAAAATCTATCATGTAAATAGAGGATCATGTGTATTTATATATATATATACACTGGTTTATATAAGAAAATCAGATGTGTGAATAATAAGAAAATGAGATTACATATGTTAATAGTTCTAACTTTCTAATTATTTTTAATTGTTCAATGAATTTTAAGTTGCTTTTTTCAAAAAAAGCATATCAATTTATTTGAATCTCAAAGCAAAATACTGAGCGTTTGTGATATGAAAATTGAACATATTATATTATTTAGTTATATATATATATATATATATATATATATATATATATATATATGCAGCTAACCCTCGATTTACACGGTTTCGTTTTAACATGGTTGAAGGAATACGAAAAATCTTCCATTTACATGGCACTATTTCAGCTTAACACGGTCACAGAATTGCAAAAAAAAAATGTAAGGAGTTGAACTTTATAAGGAGTTGAGTAAATATTTGAAACAATCTTTGATAACTAATTTTATTAGAGCAATTTCCGACATGCTTTTGGAAAATGAATTACAGAAATGAAAATGTGAATAGAAGAGAAAATTAACAAGTTAAGATGATACAAAATGAATACTTTTTTTTATTTGTTTTTAATATTTTCCGAATATGTAAAATATAATCTTTAGTTTTATTAAAAATAAATAATATTGTTTCATTGCGGATTTGTGAAACTTATCTATTATTTTTAATATGAGATGTGGACTGGAATTGCACGATTTCGATTTACAGTGCACTTTTATGGAACCAATCTATCATGTAAATAGAGAGTCAGGTGTATGTGTATATATATATATATATATATAGAGAGAGAGAGAGAGATATGCTGGTATATATAAGAAAAGCAGATGTATGAATAATAAGAAAATAAGATTACATATGATAATAGTTCTAAATTTCTAATTATTGTTAAGTGTTCAATGAATTTTAAGTGACTTTTTTCAAAAAACATATCAATTTATTTGAATCTCAAAATACCCAGCGTTTATGATATGAAGATTGATTATATTATATTATGTAGTTAATTATATAAATATATATATATATATACATATATATATACATATACATATATATATACATATACATATACATACATATATATACATATATATACATATATATACATATATATATATATATATATACATATATATATACATATACATATATATATACATATAATTGCCAACAAAGTCAACCCATCACTATATTCAAAATGACAGCTAATACTATTCGCTTATATACTGAGTCACCATCACCGTTTTACGTATTCCCCGAACGCCTCCTTAATTAAGAATGCTGCGCTTGCCGCCATGTCATCTCTCCCGAACACGGGCCCTGGCCCGACTGTTGGACGTGACACAAAATTTTACTGTTATTGTCCGATCGTCGTCTTTCGTACACACACACACTTTATGGTCGAATAGCAATCACTATAGATACAAGTACCACGTTGTATTTCTTTTTTCATTCTCGTAATAAACAGACAACACATCCCTTATTTAAGCAGCAGGGTTAAACGCGTGTGGTCGTTTATTTATTTTTTTGTTTGTTTGAAGCGATTATGGGCGATGCTAATACTGACAACACGTATATTTTGTATATAAGTTCGTTGTATCCGGTTTATATTGACAATGGTTCAAGTTCGTGCTGAACATGATGATTTCAACGATGATGTAACGTTCGATGTGTTAGAAGTAGATCCTGGAGTTGCGGTGGAATACAATATAACCTTTTTTCTAACTTGATTGTACATGCAGTTCACTACATGCAGGTGTAAGGTTCATACCTGTCCAATATTCATATTTTTTGTCGGCTCTGTGTAAAATTGATTCTTAATCAGTTAGTTTATACACTTTTTTACATTTTACTTATATTGATTTCTGATAATATCACCTGATATTTAATCGACAGATAATATTTTTACCTTATACATTTTATCAGTTTCATAAAAATATGATTAAATGTATAAATACCTTAATTAGATAGCCACATTTTTAAAACTGTAAATAAATATGTATATAAAATCCTCAATTAAACTTTAAATAAATAAGAATGGTTTTAAATATTAAGATGCTATTCAAATAAACAATATTTATATTTAAAAGTCTATTAACATAATTTCTTTTTATTGTTGATTGTATTTTCCACAATCGATCTTAGCTCAAGTTTTGGAATTTTTTCCCTTAATACTCTGATTATAAAGACATTTATATCGTAATATACATAAACAACAATTAAAAATGATCTATACTCATTTATTGAACATTTTTCTCGTAAATTTTTTTATGGTTTGTACGGTGAGTGAAAAATTAATTTGTAAAATGTAACATCACTGTTTTAATTGATATTAAATTAGATTTCAAGACACATATTGTGTGATTATAAAATGAATTAAAAATAGAAATAAAAAATCATATTTTTAATAGAATATTACTATTAAACTGAAATTATTACAAATTATAAATGTTTTTTATTTTTTTTATTCTGTGATTCCGTTGTTAAGTTGTCTTAGTAATCTTCATCCTTTTGGATCACTTGAATTTGTTGTCACTAATCGGCACATGTACCATCTTTAATTAGATTTTAAATACCTTCAGATCTAAAATCGTGTCATCCAAGATACAAATTGAAATATGTATAATCTACTTGAAGATGGCACCCATGCCGAACTATTAGTGAACAGAAACTCAAGTGATCTAAAAAACGAAAACTACCAGAAAAACATATACTTTTGTCTTTTTCTATCATACTACTTTTTTTAATGTAAGTGTATTATTCCAAATAATGTAGACTTCTATATCACAATAAAAAAACGTACTTTACAAATAAATTCCTATTAGAATCATATAATTTCTTATTTCTAAACACTGAAGAGATAGATAATATTTTTTAGCAAACAAATTATTTACTTCATTGAAAATCCAAAAAAGTGTACTAATTAAAATGATAAATTATTAGATATTTTGAACCATATTTTTTTTGTAATTCGTGAGAAACTACAAATTCATATGCGAAAATGAATTTATCTACAGTGACAGAAATAATATTTTTTTATTAAAAGAAGCAAAAGTATTATTATCATTATCTCTTTTGATATTTAAATTATATAACATTAAATTTAAAACTAATAAACTTCAGTTATAAAGAATATATGTTTATATATATATATATATATATATATATATATATATATATATATTTCTTTTTCATATATCTTTTTTATAAAAACGTTAATTTTTCTAGATTTAAATTTCTAAATTATAATATCAGCCACTTTATTATATATATATATATATATATATACTTATTAATAGTTTTATATAAAGCACTAAATAAATAAATAAATTTATAGTAGAAATATTAAAAGTATATTCTGAAAATTACAAAGTATTCACATGAAATATTCATTGTTAATTTATTATTAGGGAAACGAGTGGTGAAGGGATGTCAGTTTATCATTTGTGAGAAAGACCTAAATTAGAAATGAGTCAACATATTAAAGTGTTTACTATTAAAATATATCTACAAAGATATCAATCAATTTTAATCCAATGATAAAGGCATGGAAAGAAATATTCTAACAGAATTCAACTCATTTCTGAAAAAATAAGCGACGCTTTAATTAAAACATACGTTTTTCTTATTACCATTCAAGTATTTATATAAATCACTAAACAAATTAATTAATTTATCGTAGAAATATTGAAAGTATATTCTGAAAATTGCAAAGTACTCACATTAATTATTCAGAATAATCTTAAAATATGAAATTATTTTAAAATATAATTTTATCTAAATTAGTAATAAATACACACATTTTTATTCAAATAAATTGTTGATACAAAAAGTATAAAATATCTTACATTTCTAATAAAACTGTCTAAAAATACATTTATAAACTGAAACTTCAAATATCAACCAGATATTTATTATAAATAAATCGTTTTTTAATTAGTCCAGTAGCATTCTTTAAAATTATGGTTTAGACCACACACATTGCTAATTAATTCTAAATATGGATCTCAATAATAGTATGTTAACACTTTTCTCCTCTTTGGAATTGCAAACCTTAACCAATCTCAACGAAAGGAGGGAGTGAAACAAACACGAGTATTCAAATAGATTGTGTTTTGAATTTTAATTTAGATTCGGGCGTCATAGACTTTGACACGGACGCACCCTAAGAGTTAGATTCTTTAACTAATCAACTAACCACTCTCAAAAATTAAACACCGATGTAATTTATTAAACTCTATTAAAAACTAATTTTTCATAGTGTTAATATTTTAAAGTATATTCTTAAAATAATTCTACTGTTATTTTTCCTCTAATAGTAATAATTTGACAATTTTCCTGCTACACAAATCGATCAGCCATAATCATCTGTGATTCATTAAAAACTGTTTCATGTTTGATAAAAGGATATCATTTTTACAAAAATGTCATTGTTTCAATATGGAATTTTCATTGTTAATTTATTATCAGGAACACGAATGGTAAAGGGATGTCAGTTTGTTATTTGTGAGAAAGATCTAAATTTTGAAATGAGTCAACATATTAAAGTGTTTACTATTAAAATATTTCTAGAAAGATATAAATCAATTTTAATCTAAAGATAAAAGGCATGGAACTAAACATTCTAATAGAATTCAACTCATTTCTGAAAAATTACACGACGTCTTAATTAAAACTTAAGTCTTTCTTATTATCATTAAAGTATTCATATAAAGCAGTAAACAAATTAATATATTTATAGTAGAAATATTAAATTTAAAAGTATATTCTGAAAAGTACATGCATTTACATATATCTTAACTCATTCATAAACACTTGTATATATAAGTATATATCTATAATTTCTATATATAAAAATATACAAACTGTAAACTTTTTATGAACAGTTATAATTTCTAGTGAATTTCGTTACAAGTTTATTTTTTTATAAAAATTATTCTGCTTTATCAGGATAGATTGACTGTTTAAATTATATAACACATGTCACAGGTTATACAGAATTTAAAAAAATATCTCTAGAAATAATAAATTCAATTCTATCTATGAAAATTAAACTATTAGTTTGGTGCAAAAATAATTGCGGTTTTTATCACTTTAAATTTGATACTGATTTTTTTAGTTACCGTTATATTTTGTTATAGTAATGTGATATATCATTATAAACAATGAAATTAGCACTACTGATTTCAACTATTGTTTTCATTCTTTAGCATTGTTGAATACAACTTCTTAAATTAGTCATGGAAAAAAAGTAAATTCGCGCGATTTTGTTGTATGAGTTTATATTGGGATGTAAAGCAACAGAAACTGCTCGAAATATCAAATGTTTTTAATGAAGAGTCAGTCAGTGAATGTATAGCTCAACAATAGTTCCAAAAACGTCATAATGCAAACGAAAACCTTCATGATGAGAAGGTTCGTGGGCGTCCTTCAGCTATAGACAATAATGATTTAAGAACCATTATTGAAGCGGGCTCACGTAAAACAACTCTAGAGGTGGCAAAAGAACTCAATTTTGATCATTTAACAGTTGTTCAACAAAAAAGCTGGATACATGGGTGCCGTATGAACTAAACGAACATCAAGCAATTAAACGATACGAAGTCTGCTCTGCGCTTCTTTTGAGTAACAAAAATGAGGTCTTTCTTGATCATATTGTCACATATGATGAAAAGTGGATTCTCTACAACAATCGAAAACGTTTATCATAGTGGCTGGACCGAGGAGAAGAACCAAAACAGTTTTCTAAACCGAAGCTTCATGAAAAAAGATTATGGCCACTGTATAGTGGTCGGTAAGTGGCATCATTCACTACAACTTCTTAAATCATAGTGAAAAAGTAACAGCAGAACAATATTGCCAGGTAACTGAAAAAAAAATCATGAGAATTTGCAACGTTTACAACCAGCATTAATCAATCGAAGAGAACCAACTCTTCTTCATGACAACGCCCGAACACATGTCTCGCCAATGACTAAAAAAATTAAATGAACTGGGTTATAACACTACCTCACCCACCTTATTCTCCGAATCTGCCTCCAACAGATTATCATTTTTTTAAACATTTGAGTAGTTTCCTACGAGAGAAGGTTTTCAAAAATCGAGCATCAGCTCAAAGCTCTTTCGATGAATTCATTAATTCCAGGACTCCAAAATTCTATCTTATAGGAATAAACAAACTTGTTTCCCGTCGGGATAAATGTGTACAGATCAATGATATTTATTTTGATTAATAAACATAATGTTAACTGATATATGCATCTTTATACTTGATATGTAGAAACCGCAATTATTTTTGGACCAACCCAATATTTTTAGCTTCCATTCATATATTTCACTGATCCTATTGCAAAGAACATTTGTCAAAATAATTTGAAAGTTATGAACGAATTTATAATAGAAAATAACTTTCAAATTCTACTCGACACAAAATATCATCTTAATTTTAAAGCAGCTTTAGAAGTATTTAATAGAGATTCATGTAGTATAGACTAATATATTTTTTTGTTTGTTACTCTAGACAATCTACATGTCATCGTCTACCATTCGTTGCTTCAAAAAACTTAATTTCCATTCTGCTTTAATTTGCATTTTATTTAAAATAGGTGTACACTATATAAAACAACTAGTACTATATAATTTCGAATACGTGTACTGGACACGATAACTCTGTCTATACATGATGACTGTTAGAGTTATATATGTATATTTATATGCATAATTTCGGTATATAAAAAAACCCAACAACAATATTTTCATAAAACCAAAGCTAATTATTATTCTAGTACTATTAATTGATGCTTCAATAAATAATATCAATTCTAATAAATAATAAATACAGATAAGCAAGTCGCGTAGTTCTTTGAACATTGACTGAGTCACCCTTCGGCAATGTGCCGTGTGTGTATGTTACGAGCGCACAATCAGTATGCACGGTGTAGCATATGATGATGGTGTTCTCGTCTCTAAGTCATAATGTTACATGCTTATGCACGGGGCGTAGCCCGAGGCACACGCACCCGCTGCTAGCAGACACACGGCTTGTACAGTGACGGCACGTGCCTCAATCGACTCGTTGTGACGTTGAGCGTTATTGTTATATCAATAATTATTGTCGACGGCTATTTATGTATCCAACGAGACTGAATATATTTTTAAAATTTATTTCTACACAGTACATACTAATAAATACGTGAAGTAACGAAATAGTTGTCGACAAGAAATGAACGCACACGTTTATTCCTCGACTTGATCGAGTATAGAACTTGTATGGAAATAGTAACATAAATATTAAAAAAAGATGAATTGTCACAACTTTCAATCCAAATTTACAATATACTCCATTTTTATAGTTATATATTCAGAAATGTGGACATTTATTGTTATATTCATCTTAAGATTTTTAGTCTTGAATTTCAATACTAATAATTTAAACATTTTATAATAATAATGATTATTATTAAACCTAATTAAAACCGCAAATTTACTGACAGGAGTTCCAAAATAAAAAAAATAATAATTTTAGAAATTAATAAATAAAACTACGAAACGAAGTCCAAAAACACTAAAATTTACAATACAAAAGAAATATAATTTTTATACAAATCATTAATTTACTTTATAATTCTATAAATAAGAGAAAATACAAGAATGAAAAAACTTGGGAAGAAATTTAGAAAATATGTGAGTAAATATATTTTTTCAGTAGAATAATGAGAGCCTAGAATTAATTATGGTTTTGCATTCTACAATAATTTTCTTCCTCTGTATCTGCCTTCAGCAAACAAATAAAACTGGAAATATACAATAATTAATGATTTTATTTCCAAAGAAAGTCTTGTTACTGTAGTGACATATCTTAACACATTACCGACCGAATGGCCAGATTTACCCCATTTGCATTATGGCGGTGCACGACTGAATGGGTGTTGCGATCGGCAAGAGTGTGGTTGTATTTATTATTAAATCTGTAAATTTCAATTTATAATTATTTAAACTAGAGTTAATGAATTACACATGAACATAAAATAATATAACTATTTGTTCACCAAGTCTCTCTATCTTTTTCTTTTCCTCTCTCAACATTATATATATATAATAGATCACACATACTTTTTTTATAATTTTGATATTTTCGAGGTCATACCTCAATTTTGAATTATTTAAAAATAAACGTACACTTAACAATGCAAATAAGAACTGTGGCTAAAATTATCATCACAAATTATTTTTTACTCGCCTCAAAAACAATAAAATTATTCCCTGATCGACAATATAAAATAATTGATTATTAATTGTTTTTGATTATCGCTCATGTGGCATTTCGTTGGTGAAACCATCCCTAGAGTGCTCAAGTATGGAACAATCTCAAATAATGATATTGTTATCGAAACACCCATAAGCAACAATCAAGTGATTAATAAATAATTATTGGATACATTTAATTAAAAATCCAATTTTATAAAGCCTTATATTTTATATTTTCTTATAACCTCAAAATATATATAATTATTTCCTATGAGATAAAAAGAATATCTTAAATGAAAAATGTAAAAAAAACACTCAAGTTACATACTCTGAGATTTTCCAAAATATGTATACAAAGTTTTAGTTTTCTAGGTCTCTTGAGTTCGATATTACAGCATCACGGTACAGATACATAAACATGTGCACATTTACTTTTTATTTATGTATAAAAACCAAGAGAAAAATAATATTGCTATCTGCAAAAAAATATCGCAAATTCGTTGAAATTAGATAGTTAATGAGGATCACGGATATATTTTATTTCCTGTTGGATTATAGATGGAATAATTTTCTGAAGTTTGATCTCGATAGATTACAGAATGTATAGAAGACATCCATATATATATATATATATATGATATCGAAATTATCCATAAAGAACTTTATAAAACACTACCTTACAAAAAATAATCTATCTGCAAAAATGTTTATACAGACATACTATATATATATATATATACACAAATCCATGTCTGCTTATTTATTTGATGTTTATTGTTTCATTCGGTTACATGTGCATGTTTATAATTGACAAGTGGCCGAGCGCAGCGAGCAGGAGCGAAGCCCCCTAGTGTATATATATATATATATATAAGTAAAAAAAATCCAAGATTTTTCATTAAGTTAAATGTTCTATTATCTTAGAAAAATCTATCATACCCTAAATGTTGGTACCCTCTGTTTAAAACAATAAATTTATAAATAAAAATCATTTTCAATTTCATATTCATTCATTTATAATCCATTTTTAATGGTATTTCTTGTAGTTTTAATTACATTATTATTAAAAGTAAATGTATTAAAACTGAAGCTATTAAATGTATGTTTAAAATCTATGCTATTATTTACAATATATAAAAACATCAGTGTTTAAACTTTAATATTAATTTCAAACCATGAAATACGGTGCTAAAATTAACAATTAGAATATTAAAAAAGAAGTGTGTACACTCCTCATTTACTATACAAATATCGTTTAAATCTTGATTAACATTTAGCTTAAGCTAATTTATTTAAATTAAGCTTATTTATGAAGATAACTATTCAAAATTGAAATCAACCCATAACGAATTGATAAAAAAACACAGGTATTAGAACTTGTAATCAGCAGTATAATTGATGTTATAACCTTCTTCAATAATAAACAGAAACAAACTTTCTCTAATAATTACAAGTTTTATTAAAATTTTTATTTCTATAAAAACGCGTATTAACTTTTATTATTTACATTTTGTTCTCACATGAACTAATATTATGTTTAATATGTTACTGAAAAATTTTAATTACTATTACGCTACAAAACAGTAGTTTGAATTGATTATATATACAGCATACCTCTATTTACAACGAGGTTACGTTCTGCAAAATTGCGTCTCAACTTGAAACGACTCATCAGCCCAAATTATACATACAAGTATATCAAGCAAAATTTATGTCATATAATTTGGAATAATGTATGTACATAGGAATATGTGTATATTATGGAAATTTATTTACAAATTAATAGGCATTTTTGTAAGTACATATAGGTATATAGAAATATATTTTGCAAAAATACTATACATATGTATGCACATATATATTTATTAATTTGAGTTCTTAATTAATGCGTGCTTTCATCTGAAGTGATGGTGGTAGAAAATGATAAATACCGAGGCGAAATATCAAGTCGAGGTGGGAATTTTTTTACGACTTAAGTGTGAAACGACTTTAAACAAAGCGTCTTAAATCGGGGTAACCTGTACATAAATGTGATATGTAGTTAATTGAGTTATTTTAAGTCTACAGTGGGAATTTTAATAAAGAAAATCACAACACCGAATGGGTTCCTATTTTTTTAAGTACATAAATGTTTGAAATATGAAATTTTAATCATGTTTGCTTAATCGTTTAGATTGATAGATAAATAATACAAATATTGTAAATGGCATACGATTTTTACTCGAAGACCACACGCGCGAAAGGATAAATAAGCAATCTTTTTAAAGAAAAACAGTAATAAATCATATTATTTTAAAAATTCCTCATTAAATTAAAAATGTATTAATCTATCTAAATATATAAAATGAATAATTAAACAATATAAATATGTTGTAAAGTGTATTGACGAAAATTATTACCTGATGGAATTGCAGCTATTTTATAATTTTTGGCAACAAATTTATTATTCTTAAAAAATATCATTACTTCTTAGTAAAATCATAAATGTAATAAACATAAAGTGTAATTATTTAGTGGTTGTATATATATATATGTATATATATATATGTATATATATATATATATATATATATATATATATATATATATATATATATATAAATAGATAATTTAATTCATTTATTTAATAAACAAAACTAATAAAACTAAATAAAAATACTGTTTTTTATTGTTAAAATACAAAATATAAAAACTCATCTGCAAAAAAATGTCACTATAAAAACACACATATTGACAACTTTTGTTTCTAAAAAGAAATATGTAGAAATTGTAATAAAATGAAAAATATCATTATTTCTTACTATTTGCATTTCATTAATTTTACTAATCTTTAATACATATACAGCATTTATAAAGTATTAGTACATTTTTGATTTATTTACACTTACATAAACAACTTTATTTACAAATAAATTTATTACATATCTTTTACAAAACATTAAAATGCGTATTAAAATATTATAGGGTGCTATATATATGTAAGTACAACAGAAAAGAAGTATTTGTTAATATTATTCAGGGATATAAAAATAAAAATGAACTGACAAATTTTTCAACTACAATAAATCACTATAAAAATTGAAAAATTAATACTGACAATGTAAGTGAACAAAAATTAAAAATATAAAAGATTATATAAAAATCATAAGTAATTCTCCTGTCTAAAACTTCAATATGAAATTTAACAATTTTTTAATATAAGTTTGTTTATAAATGCATATTCTAATTCATAATACAGAAGACCTATGAATCAAGCTCTATATTTAAGTCACCTGAAATCTTTACAGAAGCAAAAGTACATAAAACATGATTAATCAAGAGAGAAAACAATATTTACCTTTAAAGCAAATTACTTTAAAACTAATAAAAATATGAATTTCTTTTTAGAAATTATAAAATTTTTGGTCCTTGTTTCTCAGCTAAAAATAAATCAATTTACAAATACTTAATATAATCAACAAATAGAAAACTAAAATTTCATTCTTTTAAAATTAATATTATTCTATTTCTAGGAAATTCTAATGCCTTTAATACCTACCACTCAAACTACAAAAAGAATTAATCTGTGTAGATATTTGAGTAATTAATTTTTTTCACTAAAACATAAAATAAATTTTTAAATATTTCTTTAAACAATAATATCTTAGGAATTAAAATTTTGAAATATATAACATTTATTTTCTAAAATTAACAATATATCCTTTGCTTGATAAAACTCCCCGACATCGAATATGAATTTGAAAACGAACTGTCCAAAACAGGGTAGATGAAAAATCATTTCCAAATACTTTTTCCATGGAATTTTCAGGGAATATTTCTAATAAATATATATATATATATTAAACATAGGTGTTTGTATTACCGCCAGTACTTTAATTTCACTACTTACCAATAGAGTCGCTGTGTGTTAATAACTGAATACTATTTTGGTTACAAAATTCTTGTAATGTTGGTGGTACTACACAGCAACTAGCCAAATTTATTTGAATAATGGAAGGCTTCACAGTAGCCCATTGGTATAAATCGCGAAATTGTTGTTCATCCAAATCTGATACCCCAAGCTGTGATATCTTTTCAGATTTAGTGTATTCTTCTAACAGTGACCAAACTTTTTTCAAATTTGGAAGTATGTCAATAGTAGATTCAGAATTGTCACTTTGTTTATTTACACCATTGTTATAAGATAGTATTAAATTATCAATAGTTTCAATTTTTAATGCTTCGAATGCTAAAAAGATTTATATATATATATATATATATATATATATATATATATATATATATATATATGTATGGGTGTGTATGTATATAAAAGTACCACAAGGATAACAGTGATATCACAAAATTTCTTATCGTACCTCAATTCTAAATATCTGAATTATATTTTAATCGTTAATTAAGAACTAAACTTAATTAAAAATATATAAATTAACTAAATAATTGCATTAAAAATAAATATTTATAAATTTTATAAACAGCAGTAACTTTAACTTGTTTTATATATGTACGAATAATATACACTGATATACATACTGTGCATCTATATATATATATATATATAGACACACACACAAAATCTTAAGCCAAACAAATAAAAAATATTGTAATAAAAAAAAGAAAAATTATGATGCTACTACGATCAATATTCTTTAGAATAGAATTAATAGAAAAAATATTTACTAACTACTAGAGATTGCTTGTTTTATCCCATCAGAATTTTCATGATTCACAAATAATTTCACACCAATTTTTAAATCTTTTCGTTCAACTTCTGACATTTTTTGTAACAAGTCATCATTTTCTCGTACTAATTCAATAGATTTATTATCCGATTGGTTCTTCCCTTCTACGTATTTCCAACCTGCTAGCGTTATTTTCAAGCTTTCAATGAGCTAAAAAATATTTACTTGAAATTAAGTATTTATATAATTCAAAATCCTATACAAACCTCCTCAGATGTTGTTTGTTTTGGTTTTCCTTTTATATCATTTAGGGCTAAAATATTTCCAGTATAAATTGTTAGATCTTCTAAAGTGTTTGGTAAGTTAATCATGTTTTCTTTACTATTCTTTTATTTATCAACAACTGTTTAATCTTAATTCGATTACTTTTTAATGAAATATACAGGTTTTCTCTTATAAAAATTTAAAACATAACCTCTTATTACTTCACACACTAGTATTTAACTGCGGAATGTGTCAGGCATATAGATTAAAATACGTCATCTCACAGATAAAAAATCGACTATAGAGTGAATTTAAGTGTTGAAAATTGCGGGCAAAAATATCTGTTACCTTGAAATCAAATGTAAACTAAAATTCAGACTTGGGTATTATCTAAAGCTTCTTTTTTAGATAATAGACATTATATTTTATCTATGCTTTATTTTTTTTAAATGTACTATAAGATATTTAATATTTTTATTTATTTTCGTAATATTGTAAGTTTTAAAGTGTAAGTCGTTATTTATTGTAAGATAACTACTTTTTTACTCTACTTTAAGCTTTATTGTACTTGTATTAGACCAAGAGCAAAGGACTCATTTTTTTACTAAAAAGGATACAAAATAAAAAAATTAATAAGAATTTAAAGTCTCAGTTCATTCTCCAACCTGAATACGTTTAGTTCAGCTTCAAATCAGTTATTTAGTTACTATACACCTCATATATGGCACGTTATTTTAAGCTTACAATTTTAATTACTTGTTTTCAGTTTAATAGAATTTAATCTATAGTCTTATTCATTTGTATCGTAAATGTATGTAATTATAGGAATTGTTATAGTAACAATGAAAACAAAATCTATCCTCCATTATATATTATGGCCCATTGGAATTCACTGGAGGAATAGCGTCAATTCCTTAATTGTACATAAAATTGAAATAGAGACATTTTTGACATTACACTTCTGTAATCGAACAGTTTTATAAACAGACGATATCAATCGGGTTTGGCGAATCTTTCACTACGAATCCGTTATCGGTGTAACATAGGCCTGAAGAGCCCTTGCTAAAACATGAGAACAAAACGTGGATGCTTATGGCTCACGCTTCTCAAAACTCTGGAACTCGTTACGATGTTACGGAGCTTGTAGAGCAATTTTCCATGACCCCCGAGGGGGTCGCCTCTTGGTGAAGAACCAGCGGAGCTTCAAATGGAATTACTCGTAGTGGTTACATTACTGTGTGTATATAGGGAATCACATTAATCTCTCTGTGAATATAGAACTATTTTCGTGCGTTGATTTTGTTTTCTAGTGATTTTTCCCTTTACCTTTAGGGGGCGCTAGGGCCCCTTGGTTCTCCCCCTGGATGCGCAACTGCTCGACTGTACGTGTAAAACCGAAGACGTGATCCTTTTGACATGTCCATTGTATACCTGAAAGATTGTATAACTGGTCAATATCAAACTCTAATGTTGATTTTTTTACTAGCGATCCTAGATTGGCCTCCACTATTAATGAACGGCCGTGTCACACATAGAATATTGATGCAATGGCCCCTTGACAAAAATATGACATCATCTTGTGAATGATCAGTGATCGGCGCAAAATGCATCCAATTCTGGTTTAACAGTTTTCAAACTTTCATTAAACTCAAAAAATAATATTTTTTTTTGAAAATTTTCGCCAGAAAAAATAAAGTCCAGACTATTGTATATCATACATACATATACACAAAAACATCTCTCTCTCTCTCTCTCTCTATATATATATATATATATATATATATATATATATATATATATATATATATAATAAAAAAAAAACACTATATTATTTTTTAAATAAGTTTATAGTTTTATAAAACATTTCATTATAAAATAGCTATGTTTCAACAATTTAATTGTTAACTGTAATCTTTTCAAATGAATATAAAAAAAATATTTTTTCCAGCTAAACTATTAACTGAAATATGAACAAATAGTTCACAATTTCGTCAAATTCGTTATGTAAGCCATTTTGGTGTACATTTTGTATTTCAATGGATAAAAAATTAATTGCAGAAACTAGTTTTATATTCATTTAAGAGGTAATTTTAAATTATCAGAATTGTATTTTATGTGCATATCAAAACTAGTTTACAAAATTTCACATTTAACAAACTATTACTTATTTTCTAGATCTATTGTTTTTCTTTTTCTCTGCTGTGTCAATGTAAATAAATAGTATTACATGGAATTATTTAGCACAATTTTAAATATTGTACAAAAAAGCATAGAAATGTATAAAAATTAATTCATCAAAATATATAATGATATTAAAGATATTTAAACATACATTACACTTATAGATAATATATTTAAATTCTAATAATTTAATAGTTCATAAAGTAGGCCATTCGAGATCATTTACATTTTAAAATCATTTTGAAAATGTATTCATGTACAAAAAATAAAAGTACAATACAAGAAAAAAAATGTTTATATATAATAATACAATTAATATGTCCTTCCTATTTTTTATGAGAATGCAATTCTTCAAAACAAAATTATAATTTGGCACTGTGGCTAAATTCACATTTACTAACATATCATTTATGCAATTCAAAAAAATCAAATTATTCCAAATAATCATTGTTTTTAAATACTGAATTAAAAAAGGCGATAATTGAATACTGTCATTAGTACCAAAACATAAAATAGTACATTAGCCATAAAAATGTAGATACATGATTATATATACATTTTTTTACAATTCAGATTTATGGATATAAAAAGCAAATGTATTAAGTAATTTTGAAAAAAATTTATTACGTACACATTTTTAATTAAATACACATTTAATTTATATATATGAACGAAATATTTTCATAGTAATTGAAATAAAATGGCCTAATTTTATATAAAAATGTATTTGAACATAAATTCTGTAGACTCATTAATAGCTGCACTAAAAATATTTAACTGGCTTGTAAGTTATCATATGGACTGATTAATATATTCTAATTGAATTATATATAGTTTAAAATCTGAATTTATATTGACAAGAATTTTATTCTTGACTATTTAGTAATTTTTTAATGTTAGTACAGACCTATAAAATTAAAATTTACTTGATCTTATACAATAATATTCTAAATAAAATTCAATTATAAATTAAAACATATTTTTTCATAATTAAAATACATACTACAAAAAGATACTATAAAACCACTTTCATCATTCATATACCAGTATAAAATATACTTTGATTAGGTCTTTTTAATAGAAAACATTGTTAATTTTCAATTCATTCTATCCCTATCACATAATAAATTGATTTTTAATTATTCATGTACATGCTGATTATATAGCTGTTTGAGTTTCAAGAACAAATTAACTGAATGAATACATTCATCAATAATTATAATAGCCAATTATAATACCAATACTTATAAATTTTGAAGATGGTTAATCAATATAAGTTTTAGTAATAAAAATAACCTTATTTTTAATATAGGCATGCATCAAAAAAAAAAAAATACCGTGATTTAATTAATGTTTAATATTAAAAAAAATGTTGTTTTTTTCAGTGTAATAATCTTTTAATAATTATGACTGAAAAGTTAAAAAAATAGATTTATATTATTAAAACTGCATGCATAATATTGAACTTGTTAATTATCTATGTTATTGATATTCTTTATATGTTAGGATGTGTTTATTAGAAATTAAGATATTTTTTAATCCAGTAGCTTACAAAACCCTTTCTTTAAATACTGCAGAACTAAAAAACTATACAATCAATACTTGGAGAAATTCTAATAATAGAATCTTAATATTTTTACTTTAACAACATGTATATCAAAAAACAATTATTTTTTGTAAAAAAATAAATCAAATTTTTCTAAGCTTGAGCAACTATTTGAAAGCATAAAACATAATCATATATTTTATAAAGAAATTTTGAATTTCTTTTTAATATTTAGAGTTATATTCGAATATTTTTAACATTTGAATATATTTACTTAACAACAATTTCTCAATTTCATAAACATCATAAAATATTTATATTGAAATTGCAGTTTATTGATCTTATTCCCTTTAAAGTGAAAGCTGGTTCTATGAACTTTGTCTATAACTGACTATTGTATTTGTAAGTTAAGTGAAATTATTACATGTTGGAAAAAATTGGAATATACATATGATTATTTATTAAATGTACTTATTTTATAACTATTAATTTTAAATACTTTATAACAAGTGCAAATATCAAATACTTAAATTTATTTTAACTTGAATTATATATATATGTCTTAAAGAAAATATATTAAGAACTCTAGAGCTTTTAAAGATTTCTTAACTAAATAAACTGCTGTTCAATTTTTCTTCCAATTAATTGAATTATAATTGTATTACTATGAAATCTAAAACAAACTTTTTTACATAAAAAAACTGTCAAGTTTTTACGGACATAATTAGAAACAAGTGTTTATAAAAAATTCTCTTAAAACCTAAGGTTATTGATTACATTCTTTAAGGAAAAAAATATTTCATTCTTTTTTGCATTATTATCCACATACATGTACCAACTTTATATGTACTAAAAAGAAATTTTATTAACAATTTTTATAAATATGCAAAAATTATTTATATTTTTTTATTATATGAATATAAGGTAATCAACTTTTAATATTTATATTAATTTTGAATCAACTTTTGTTTATCAACTATTTGAAAATAGAATAAACACTTTGTTTTGAAAATAATTGAAAATATTTTTGTAACTCTAAAAACTGAATTATTTACCAGAAGAAAAAAATAACATTATATTATTAAAAAAAATTTTTTGGTTGGCAGATCAAATAGTTCAATTATTAAAACAACACAAATAATAACAATTATTTGTAAAATGTCATTAAATAAACAAGTTTTGTACAGCTACAAAAATCCAGAATAAAAATAAAATTGAAAAAAAATTGCTAAAATTGCTCTATACTTTTTGCAATAAACATGAGATAATATATGTATGTGTGTATGTATGAATGTGTATATATATAGTATATACACATACACATTGTATTTTTTTTTAGTACCAACACATCATATCGCAGCATCCAGAAGTGCTGTCTTAGCTATAATGTAGTAAAATCAAAATACAAAATATTTATATTATACTTTTATATAAATTATTTAATTTCCTTAATGTGATCGTTACAGCAAAGGGTGGCATTATAATTGAACAGGACAGTCATCTGGACAGCTTTACAAAGTAAACGAAACAAAATTTTTCTTCACTTGTTTCATCTTGGTTCAGGCAGGATTCAACTAGTCGTTGTCACTGTAATATTTTTTTATAATAAGTATTAATTATAAAGAAATCAACTCTTCTGGGTGCTGCATTATCCAACAAGTTATGATTAAACAATTCACAATTGAAACCAAGACCATATATAATTTTTTTACTCTTACTTCGTGACATTTGGTATTAATCATAAAATCATTTTTCATTTATAAATATTTTAGTTTTATGGAACCAGATGTTCCATTAATAACAAAAAAAATAATCATAACATTTTTAACATAATATAATAGTAATAACGTAATTTATTCGATTATAAGCAATTAACTTCCATTTTAAAATATAAAATCTTAAAATCATTGAAAACAAATATCCTAACTAATAATTCTTATGCATACTTTGATTTTTCAATACATGTGCATTTAAAATGTATCATTTTAACCTAACAGTCCTATCCTTAAAATTCTCAATGTTGTTTATAAACCAGAATATTTCTATTTAAAAATATTTATATCTTTGTTTACTTATGGTTGAAGAATAAAGCACTTTGTTAAAATATAAAAAAATTATTGTTTAACTTGTTATAAGCTTAAAAATGTATTATTTCATATTTTAAAATACTGTTCAAAATTTTATTCTTTACATCTGTACTGATACTAGTCAAAAAATTAGTAAAATACATACAGTCTGTGAATATATGGTTTAAATTACAATTAAATGGTTATCCTTTACTGTATACATATACCATACTATTTTAATTACATTGAAGCAGTTCAACTTTCATTTAAAAAGATAAACATGTATGTATTATTTAATTCACAATATTCTGCAAACAATATTTTGCTTAATCCAAGAATATCCAGTAGCAATAGCAGTAAAATAAAAAAAAAACCATCACACATAAAAATTATTACTGTTTTTGCAATATTACATTTTTTATACGTTTATCAGAAGTACATATTCTGAAAACTAAGAAAGCATATGCTCATATTCGAATAAATGCAATACATCAAATAAGCAACATCTGTTTATTATGCCATTTGAAATAAACATTTCTTACCTATTAACACGATCCAGAATAAAATAAGACTACTTATTAAAAAATACAGTACTGAAATAAAATTGTAAATAACCAACTAGTCTCAATAATTCAATTCTCTCAAAAGAAAACGACTAGTCTTTAACAAAATATTAAAAATGAAGATGTCTTCTCCCTTCTAACCCCTAATATAACTTTAATATATCTTATCATTATTGATGCACTCCCACTCACCGTCTAAACTGCTGGCACTAGATTTATTTTCAGCAGATACACTTTCTGAACTCAAACTTGTTTGGCTTAAGGTTTTCGAAGTGACTTTTGAATTTGATACATTTTTATCAACCATGAAATGATCCTCTTTAATGTTAGTGTCAGTTTTACCTACTCCTTCTTTCAATGTGTTTGCATCTTCAGTTTTCTTTTTACTTTTTCTTTTACCTTTTTGACTAGATGGTTTATTTGTATCAGTTTCTGGTAAACTTTCTCGTTCTTTTTCTTTTTCTTTCATTTTCATTTGTTTAGTTTCCATTTCATATTGTTCCAGGAGTTTAATCTGTTCTTCTTCTGTAAGTTCAATATTACTGGCAAAATCTTCTACACCAAAAAAAAAATATATTAATTTCTAACATTGAATACTTTCATAATTTAATACACTCATTCAATCAACACATCTTCAAAAACAATAATTACCTTGATCCCATTTTAACTGTTCTTCAGTTACTTGTTTTTCACGCCATTCTCTTTTTTCCATTGCCTCTTGATGTGCTAAATTATCTTCTAATAAAGCTTTTTTAAATAAATATCTGTAAAAAAATAACTTAGTTGAAATATTTGTTTTTGCACCTGTTTATTCTTTTTTGTACTGTTCTTTCTAAGTGTTTGCTACTGAATCACATATACACATATATTTAACACATACTACTATATTTCACTATGATCATCTTCAAGTAGCTTAATAATGAATTCACAAAATTCAATATCAAACTGCCTGAAAATAGTATAAGTACCACAATCAATCTTAGTGAAATACCATGTTAATGAGCTAACAGTGAATAGTCAAACACAAATATTTTATTATGAAACAATATTAATTTTAATTACACAATTAAAAATACTATTAAGTCAGAGAAGTAATTGATTTAAGTTTATTTTTAGTAAATGCTTCACCTCTTCCAAAATGTATCATGTGAAACTTGATCAGGACATAACGTTACATATTGTTGATTTAATGTATCACTGCCAGTCAAATGTTTCTCTAATCTGTCAACAGTTAACTGATCACTTATAATTTCTAACCAACATTGATATTGTGCATTCAATCTTGGCTCAGGATCTTTCAAAAATGTGTCTGGATTTTTTTGCAATTCATAGACAGCTTTCTAGAAATAAAAAATGTATCATTATATGAAATATCTATGTAGATTACATGAATTATAGTTTAGTGAATAACATCTTACAGATTGAAAAAGTAATATAAATAATAAAATTAGGTAAAGAGATACAACATAAGAAATACAATACACAACAAATAAATTATACCTGTAATTTTGTTAAAGGCACAGTCTCATTATCTTTTGATATAATTATAGCTTCTGTATCCGAATCATCAGGACTTGGATTTAACACAGTATTCATTTGACCAAGAAATGAACTGAAGCTGCGTTTCATTGAGCTTGTAGTAGATTCTGCATCATCTAGCTGTTAAATATAATACACATTTATATATGCTTTTTTGAATAAGAGATACATTTACATAAAACTATTTTACTATCAAAGAATATAATTAATAAATAATTACTTTAAATTACATAACACATTTAATTTGTATTTTTTATCTCCATTTCATTTATATTTTATGTTCATGCAATCTAACAGAATGATCTTTGGCTATAAGTTCAATTTGAATAAATTATTAATTCTGAAGTAATTGTTATACTTACTTACATTATGAAATAATTTTAAAGAGTTAAATATTTGTTTTTTTATTAATACAATTATTTAAATCATTAATTAAAAATGATCTATGAAAAAAAACAAATATATATTGTTATTAAAATATTTTAGAATAAAGCCAATATCTTTTGTTAATTTCAAATTCACTATATTTAACAGCATATTTGAATTTAAATATATTATTTGAATACAGAGAAAACAATACAGATATAATTAAAATTAAAAAAAAAATAAAATACATATTTTAAAAGAATGGTATCAAGTGTTTCGCAGAGCTGTTTTATGTCACATTATTTTATTTTACTTTCTCATAAACTTTTAACATTTTCATGATAATATTAAAGCGACTTTGAATACTTTCAATGCATTAAATTTTAAATGAATTGTTGAATAATTAGGCTACTTTATAAATTCATAGTTGAGTTTACTACTGATTATTAAAAATAATAAAAAACAACTGATTAAGAAAATTGCAAAAAACTAAAAACAATTAAGTATTTGTTATCTAATAAATACAACTTGAAAATAAATGTTTAAAATGTTCCATTTGTATACAGACATTTTACATCAAACACTATTATATCCAACAAATTTATGTTATATTAATTTATCAACCTGTTTAAACTGATCTTCCTTAAAACGTATTAAGCACTTAGAATCACTCTCACAAGTACATACTTTTAATGTCTTTTCAATAAGATTAGATGTTGCCGAAACCATATTGCTAGCCTCATTTTTTACAGCACTCCCAAATTCATCTAGATCTCTTTTAACAAACTCGAAAACTTCAGTACTCTAAAAAAAACATATAAATTTTGTAATTGCAATATATTTGTATGTAATTAATTACATACTTTTGATTTTGCTGCATTTAGCCAAGAATTCCATGACCATAATGTAGTACTAGTACTTGTATCATCACTGGAGGTACTATCTTGCCTAAAAATTACCAAACAAAATTTACTTAAAGAGGTCGACGTTTACATTCAAGGGTTATTTGTTATTATTTACGTTATTTATAAAATATTAACATTGTGCATCCACAATATGAAAATACTTACTTTTCTGCCATGCTTATAACAATAATTTATTTGAAAACATACAATTTCATTAGTAAACTTTTGACTTCTAAACAAATATAACTGTATCACTAATAAATATTATCATTAGTTATTTTGACACATATGTTAACTAATGTCATTGTCAGTGTGTTTTGCGTTAATACCAACCATTAAAGCAAGAAATTAAATTATGTAGATCAGACATTAAATTTCAGAACGCATTTAAATTGATAACTTAGCGAATACTTGTATACATCGACAGCAATAAGATCGAATTTTTTTGAATATTTAATGAGCTCAAGTTGAAAGTAATATTCACTCCCTATCCGTTTCGTATGAGTTTGATTCTAGAGAAAAAATCGTAAATAAAGATGACATTTAGGTTTTTTTCTTATTCCAATTATAAAATACACTTCAAATTATAAAAAAGTATTTTAATTAATAAGTAATTAAATGTTTTTAACATGCAATTGGTCAATAATAACATAGTCAAAGTTTATCATCTTTGATAATAAAAACAAAATTTAATATCAAAATCAAAAAACAATCAGAGAGAAAAAATACATTAATAAAAACATTTTTGTAAAAAAATAAATTAATGATTTTTTTAAAAAAAGAACATTGATTGTTATTTACTTTTGACTTATTTTAATATTTGCAATGATTGTTGAAACAAAATGTATATACGCCATAAATTTCATAAATCCTCAACCCCAATTTGAAAGAAACCCTAATTTTGGAGTTAGGTATTGAAATATGATATTTCTTACTATAATATTCTTTTAATTCTGCAGATCTGTTAAAATTTAAGTGTAGGACTAAATTCTTATATATTGTTTTAAACAGAATATTCCTGGTGTTCTCGAAGTGTAAAGAAAATTTTATATATAGTAAATTAAGCATAAAATTTGTCCTCAATATTTTAGAAAAGCTCTTAGTCTTTCCTTTTCAGAACTGAATAGTCTGCAATTAGAGTCATCACCAAATTTTTATTTAAAAATAATTTATTCCCAAAATCAATTCATATTTTTATAATAGTTTCTTTCTATTTGAACTTTCAACTTATTATTATTATAATTTTCTATTTGATATATATTTCCTCTTTATATTAACATCTTAAATAAAAACAATTTTTGTTAAGACAATATTTTTTAAAAAATATAAATATTACATTTATAAATAATTTATTGATTGTTCGCCCTTATGGGTGCATGTATTCCATTAACCCATATATTATTTATTATTAACTAAATAATGTAATTTTTATTTTTCATTATATATATATATATAAAGATTTTTCATACAAAATAAAATTATACGAATTAATTAATATATGTTACATTTAATATTTAAAAAGATTTTATAACATTATATTATCTCATATATGTAATATACTTTAAGATAAAAACATTCAAGTTATTTACAAATCATTTTTCACACAATAAAATGATAACTTTTTATAGTCTTAAACACGAGTTATAAGTACACAACAATATTTAATTTTCCATTATAGGGAAGGATTCGTAATTCAATAGTAGTATTATGGACAATTTTATTTTATAAGGATAAATTTTTTAGATAAGGATTCTATTCCATATTTGCATTTGGAAAAAATCTATTTTCTTTTTATAATAAAGAAATATAAGCAAATATTTTATATCAATTTTGTAACTACGATTCGTACAAATTATTATTAGTGCAATGATGAATATTTGTCTATGATACAACAACTACTACAAACAAATGATTTTATAAATAATTCTAATTTTTTATTGTGCTAATATTTTAAATAAATAAATTTAATGAGATATTTGCACTTAATGCATCTCAGTTAATTTAATTATATTTGACCCCAAATTTGTTAAAATGAAATTTAATTACTAGAGATACCACTAGAGTATATTTGCGCCCATAAATATCATGATAGATAAAAATTCTTATAGGATTTTGTTGTAAAAAAATTTTTAATTTTTCTTCATGTATGTTAACAGTTAGTAACGCTGTCACTTGTTTTACTTGTTTACTAGCTAGGGGATTGGCACCACAGATAAAGACTCTTGGTACTGTCTTGTTGAGAACCGCTAGTTTAGATACTATGTATATGCGGTATGTAGGCTATACTTGAAATAACCTATAAAAATGGAACAAAATAATTCTGAAGTAAATACTCAGAAATCTCGTATTTATGTACTTGACCATTCAAATGAAACTATAGTACCAGAAACAATTTTAGATGAAAATGGTAAAATAGAATGGCGTTTGGATGTAAGCGTAAAAAATAAGTATGTACATCTGTGATTAGTGCTTAATGTATATATTAACTTACGTTAATTATATTATTTGTTTAGAAAAGACCAGATTGTTCCTTCAGTTGTTTTTGACATACCTCTTAGTTCAGGAGGTCGATGTACATTTCATGCTGATATGGACAAATTTCATGATCTGCGTTTCAAAGTAGCAACAGTTCTAAAAGAAATGTGTAAATTAGAAGAAAGTCAAAGAAAGTAAATGTGAACAATGATGTTGAATATATATATATAATTTTTCCCCCTGTATAAAAATATGTACATAAGTATTTTATAATATGTAATAATATGAAAACAAAATACATTCTTTTATAAGATTTATGCAACAGTACATTTTTTTGTACTTGTTTTTTAATTTTTCAAGTTATTTATATTATAAGCACTAAGGTAAAAATTCTTTATAATATTTATAACTGTAATTAATGTCTATTTAGATATGTTCAATGTTGGTCTAAATTTGCATACTGTATTTAATTTGTATTTACATTATACTATTAATGAATTATTTCAATATCATGTAACTGATACATATGTAAATATAAGTTAAGAAATGATTGATTTTTAAAAAATAAGTTATTACTATAAGTTATTTAAGGTATTACAATTTACATAAATAAAGAATTAAGATGGGTTTGAAAAGTGTAATTTTATTTCTTAGTTTGTTGCAATGACTAGATTGTAACAATAGTACACTTGGAAGATATTCTTGACAGATTATAAATCTCAGAAGTATAAAATATATATTTTAAAATACTTATTATGTCTAGTTATATATTTTTACTTATTTTTCATATTTACATTTAGGTAGCTCTACTTTTACAATATGATTCAAAATTGTTTGATATTATGGATGATTTGGAATCATCTATAAATAACTGAAATTTCAGAATTATTATGTTGTATTATAATCAGCTACTTTAAATGAACATAATAGCATAAATTATGAAGTGAATAGTTGTTATAAAATGAATGTAGTAACAAAAGTTTTAAATAATTCCATAGTATCATAATGCATTCATTTTAAATAAGTATGTATTGTTAATAATTGTTCCATGTTTCTTTTTTTGATATAACAGGTATTCTGTGAATATTGTTAGTCATTCTAGAATTACTTTTTGTATATGTTTTGAAAGATTGTCCACAATTCCCACAAAACAATGAATAATGAATACACAAGAAATCAATATATAAGAATTATACAGTTTGATAAATAATGGTTACTTAAAAATATTCCACTAATATATACTAATAAAAAAATTAACAGTACTAGCAGCATAAGAAGCAGAGGCATGTTATCCTATGGGCAAAAAGGGCAATTACCTGGAATCCCCACCAACAAGGGGATCCCAAACCAATCTTTTATAAACTCTACTAGATCAATGTCTGAATTCAACACTGTACATGGGGCCCCTTAATTCAAATTTACCTGAGCCCCCTGAAGCTATAACATGTCACTGAGAAGAATGTTATATTTCTGAAATATCACTGTTAAAAATTGAAATAAATTCCTAAATGAAATAACTCCACAAACAGACAAAAATACCAACAAACATTGATTAAACATGCAACTAACATTAATTGACAATTAGAGTTATATAGCATGGTTTCTTTTTGATAAAAGAAAATCAAGAACTTTAAAATGTAATAGAAGAAAAATACCAAAAACTAAACAATAAAATTTAAAAATTCACACAAATAAAAAGAAACATATTTGGTATCTAGGTTTTGGATAAAGTAATAAAAGTCAAGAAGATGGAAAATGTCAATAACATTTTTCTTTATTAGCATTTTAATTAAACAAGATGGGAGGTTGCCCTACTATTAAAGCCAGTAAAAATTATTTTAGTGTGTGTATGAATGTATATACTTATATATATATATATATATATATATATATATATATATATATATATATATATATATATATATATATATATATCAAAAAGTAGTGAATAATGAATTTCATTAACTAAATATTTGCATAAAAATAAAAAATAGTTTGTTTTGTTGCATGATATGAATTTTTAAAAATGAAAGTGTATGGTAGTAAACAAATATTTTTGTTAATCTTTCTTTCGTTCTCTCTCTCTCCACCCCTCTCTCTTGAGGTGGAGAGAGAGAAGGATTGTATTCTCAATGTCATCAAATATCAATAAATAATATAAAATAAATAAGAAAATACCACAGATATCTCCATTAAGTCATATAAGTGAAAATAAAAATAAATAACCTGTGTAATATGAGATTATAGTATATTTTGCAAATACTGGTGCATTTTTTAAAGTAATAAATATCTTCATAATAAGTATGCGTAATATACACATAAAATTCTAAAATTTGATAACAAGTTTCCTTATAGTAGTTCTTAGAAAATATTTCTTTCATTTAGTCTATACATATATATATATATATATATATATATATATATATATATATATATATATATATATAAAAGTTGTATATGTATGTATTTCTGTGTATGTAATTCAATGGAATGAAAAATAATAAACTGTAAGAATTTTAGTTACATAACTAAACAGCTATTATAAAAAATAAGAATATTTTGTATTCTAGAAAATATACATTGTCATCAATGGAGGATTTAGCTAATTACCTCATCTCTCTGAATTTTTTTTGGTGTTAATTTATGTATAAAATTAAGCTTCATCTTTTAATAATTAAAAAGTATTTATAATATATTTATATAATATCAAGTAAGTTTAATTGTCGTTTTTTACTTGTGATTCCGTTAGTTCGTCGCGTTGATAGTTTTCCTCCTTTTAGATCACTTGAATGTCGTTTCTCTACTACTAGTTTTAGTACGTGTGCCATATTCAGTTAGAGATTTGAATCTCTAAAATCTATTTAAAATGGTACACTCGTCAAAACTATTGCTGGAAAATAGACACAAAAACCAAAACGATGAAAACCACCAGGACAAATTTCAAATACTCCTGTGTATTGATAGATTATATATATATATATATATATATATATATATATATATATATATATATATATATATATATATATATATATATATATATATATATATATATATATATATATATATATATGTGTGTGTGTGTGTGTGTGTAGCGCGTATTTTTCTTTAATTATTTCCCCTCCATCATAAGCTCTTGATTGGATTTATATGCCCTTGATATTCATATTTTTTACTAGATAGGAATATTAATAAATAAAAAATTAGAGATATAAAAAATCTTCCTTTGGTGATAATCTTTTACTGTAAACAAACAGACAGTTGGTCCAAAATTTCACTAATCTATCTTAATTTCAAGTAATTTTATACATACGAATTTTTGTAGACGAGAATTGCATGTACATTAAAGTATATAAATTCTAACAGTACATAATATGACGACTGTTTGAAGAATTAATTACAAAATCAGACATTTGTTATTTTTACATATGTATTATGGGAGTCATATGTGATCGTTAGTACTTGATATATAAGAATGGTGTTTTTAAACTTTTTCTATTATTGTTTAATAAAAGAAGCTGAAATTAATCATGTAATTATTCATAATTAACATTGTCTTTATTAAATGTTTTTCATTGTATTTAATTACTTTGCGTGAATCCGAAATCATTAAATTGTTATTTATCTAAAATATAATATAAATTATCATTTTTATAAATGAGCATTTGTATGTTGATATCTTTTTTTTTGTTTAACAATCACTGTTTTTAATGTTTCTTTTAATAATAAAATTATATTTATACTACTTTTTATAATAAAACTATACTCTTATCATAAAACAGTTCTTGTAATGTAACTAAATTCACCTTCACAAATAATTTCTGTTTACATCCCACAATTTTCTGAACAAAAATATTCAATAAATCATTATCGATCATTGTTTATGCGCATTTCGTTAGTGTTTAGAGCATAATGTCGAATTTTTTGAGACATTTTTCATTTGAATTTATTTGTGGTTCACATAATGAAAAAAGAATTCATTTACGAAACACACCTTTTTAATAATAATTCTAGATCAATCAAAGAACAATTTATTTTTCTTTTCATGGTAACAATGATCATGGACTAGAAAACTATAAAAACTATTCCATAAATGTTGTTTTTCTAGAGATTTTTGTGCCTGAAATAAATTTTATTTTCGCTTATAGAAATTAATTGCCTTTTTGTGTGAAAGACTTTAAGAATATATTAAGGAAAATCAGTAGAAAATACAATCTTGTTCTTTAATAAAATCCCTACCACCGAATTTGTTTTTTTAAGCAAGTATTTTTAAATGTCTTATTATTATTAAATTAAATTGCATAATAATGTTTTTTAATAAAAAAAGGAGTATTTCAATATTATTATTTATTTGTACCAGATTACTCATGAATGATTTTACTGAAATAAACAAACAGGTTTTGAAAATATAATTTAGTTCCGATAATATTTGTTAAAAATAGTTTTTTTTTGTCATGTATAATTTTAATAGGTTTATATGTTTATTTGCTAGTTCAAGACAGTGTCTTCTAAAATAAATAAGTAGAGATATTATTAAATACAAAAGTGAACTATGTATTCTGAATGCCAAAATAAACGATTCAATAAATATGGACATTGGTAAATGCACCTGAAAAATATACATTACAAACAATAAGAAAATGTACGAAGAATCAAATGGTTGTAAACATAGATATAATGAAAAGGTGAAGGTTATGAAAATGAAATGGTGTGGAACATGTTGCAAGAAATGAAGACAATCAATATTCAAAAAAAAATATTAATTCGTTTCCGAAAAAAATATGAATACGTCTAGCCAGAAACTAAAGAGCAGGTGTGATAATGGAATTACAAATTTATTAGAATTTTGTTTGGCACGAGATTGTTTAAATTAGAATAATTTAGAAGAGACTGATTTATTTATATATATATATATATATATATATATATATATATATACAGCTTTATTTAATTTTCTATTAAAAAAAATGATCTAATTGAAAAAGTGCGAAAAGACATTTAAGTTAATATCGTGTAAAAAACGTATTACATGATGTAATAACATAAAAAATGACAATGAATGCAATCTCGTACATCTAAAATTTCATTTTTTGCCTATATAATTTTCGTTGACGGGCACGTACATAATATATGAAATGTCATGTCTTACACTTTTATATCAATATAAGATAACTGTTCTTTAATAGGCACTTCTTCAAGCATTCTAAATATATTCGAATGTTTTCTAGTCCGGAACTAATGAATCAACCAAGCGTTGAACACAGTTAAAAAGAGGGAATTGAACTTGTACATAGATTGAATCAATTAATATAAAACCAAGTCAAAATTCATACTATTATTAATTAATTCGCTATTTTTCTTGGTTATTAGACTGCGCACTGATTTTATATTATACACATACATACACACATTTATACATATATATATATATATATATATATATATATATATATTTATTTATTAAAATACCTAATTTTAATAATGTCTATTTTATTTTAATCATTTTCTTTATGTAATATGATCTTTTATTTAATTAAACAGTGATTTTTTCAAAGAATAAATTAATTATAAGGCTTGTTTAAATTCCAACGGGATGTAAATGATAATGGTTAATAGTATAATGTAAATTTATATATATATATATATATATATATATACTCTTTGAAATGATTTGGTTCATTTTGACAAAAAATCAGAAGCAGAAATGTGTATACGTTTGTAATGTAAAATTTATAAAAAATCTTCTAACTTTGGAGATTTTGAATTCACTGTACATATGAGATGAATCCTGTACTTTTCAGTATGATTCGCAAAAAAAAAGTTAAAGTATGAAATATAAAATGCTTACTATGTTTTGTTTAACATGTTATGGACGGTCTGAATTTGCGTAGGATGTTGATATGATCACTCTCCATAAATTTAATTTCAATTTTTGTTAGATGAAATTTGACAAGAGCTTTTTGATACATCTTACATTTAGACACCAAGAGCATATTCATATGAAAAAAGAAATACTGTATTAGGAGTGTTGTCTCACAGTATTTATTTCTTCCATTGGGTGAATCAGCCACTGTCAATTTAGTGCTATTGTGGTGTGAATTATTAAACTACTAACGGTGCTACGTACTACATAAGTAGTATATATATAGATATGAAAAAAAATCGAAATATTATGAAAACTTAATAAAAAAATCCATATTCAAACAATTACTTCAATAATATATTGTTCATGATAACAAAAATTCAATATACTAAAAATTATCATGGAAAAAACGAAAATACTCCCCTGTATAGATAAGCAAATATTTCCAGAAAAACAATACTAGAAAACATATACAAGAATAAACCACACGTCGTACTCTTTTAGCCTGTCTCTTGAATGAATCCATATTTTAACCCTATAAATAAAAAGTTTATGGTAAAAATAAAACAATAAAGATATGAAATTGTAAATTACACTTCATATATGAACTAACTACTGCTTATACCAACTTCTTTTTGGCACGTTTATTATAAAACTCTATCGCAAAATTAAACTGTCCGCATAGAATGACACCTTTTCAATTGTAGTATGAAAGCTTCAACAAAACAATATTGCAAATTCAGTATTGACGCTTGTTATAACTTTTCAGTGTAGAATTGAGATGGGAGATTTGGATAGAAAGACGGGATTTGAATTTTTTTTATGTATGATGAACGTAGACTAGATAGGTAATTTTACTTATAAGTTTTTCTATCGTTTTGGCTATAAAAATTAAAGAAAGAAAATATACTGCGTATGAAGTGGTGACTCACCAGAGCAAAGTAAAAATACTGCATATTCATTAACCGTCTGCGAACGTGTTAAATAAATCAAGAATATCTCGATCAAAGATTAAATCCAATCTCGTCGTTTTCTTTTATTGTCATGATTTGCTTATCATAATCTTGTTTTACTGAATATATTTACAAGATAATGAATGATATAGCATTATCTTGTATAACCAAAAAAATCATTAAGCTCCTTGTACTGTAATGCCCAACACCTTATCTGAAAAAGAATTAAAGTATTTCGAATTGGGGATTATTGTTTAGTGGTGGAGCAACGTTTTATGGCTTCTTGCGGGGATGCTTCATACAAAGACAACTAATTACTAGGCTAGACTGTTAATCAGACGCTATATTGAAATTTTATGAAGACCTGATAAACAATCGAAAGAAACGAACTAATTTATGATCAGATAAATAGTTTTTGTATCATGACAATATATCCTGATATTTCTTATTTGTAGAGAGACACAGAGAAAGAGAGAGAGAGAGAATTAAATCCAAAACATGACCATAACACTAACTCGCTCCTTATTTGTCCAATCTGGCATCGCATGACTTTTTGTATTCATAAAAATTTTAAATCCACTTCATTAGAATACTATAACAAGACAACAAAAATCGATAAAAGCTTAGAGCAGAAATTAAAGGCAATATCTTACAATGAATTCGGCTGTTGTTTTAAATAATGAAAATTACAAACAGATTAGGAACGACAAAATAAAAAAAACTTGTATATTAAATAAACATCCAGAAAAAAATTAATTGTAAAAGGGAAAAAGCAAACGAAAAAATAAAATGATTCCTAACAATATAAATAAACAAGTAAAAAATATAAAATTTATAAAAGGCTTTCTTCTACAAATACAGTTTCTACTCACTCCATAAATTGGAAGAAAATTGAATCAAAAATATTCAATAGTAGATTATTGATCATTTTCTATTTTTCTATTTTTTAATTTTAATGACGATGCTATCATCCTCGGAGTGTTCAAGTAAAGAAACATCAGTTCGTTTGAAACTTTACAAAATGAAAAATGTTGAGAGTAAATTTTCAGAAGATGTGTCTAATGATACTAGCCTAGAGTTGTTAATATTGGGGTACTAAAAAAAATGATTTGAGTTTAGAATGCAGAAAATGGTTATTTTAGTTGTTCCCATAAAAAATATTTATTTTTTATATGAATTGTATTTGTGATCAATTTTATTATAATTCCTATATTTTCCAATAATGATTGCATCGCCATTGAAATACGCATATTTAATAATGAAATTGATCAAAAATCAATCATTGAACATTTTCGATTGAAAGTTTTTTGTAGTTTGTGAAGGAATGAAAAACGTTCCATCTATTTATTTTATTTTCTCTTTATAATTTTTCTCTTCTCGTTGTTTATAATTGTATACTAAAACTACTTGTCAAAAAAATTGATATTAAAATCAACACCAAAGGATTATATTTTCAACGTTTTACTATGTATTTAAAATATTAGGTTGTTAGAAAAATAATAGCGGTTCATGCAGTTAAGCTTTTTTGATTTTTTTAGCTGTTTTAAGTGTTCCAGAACTGTTGGATGACTAGCGACTAAACTTTTGTGCAAGCTCTCGAATTGTTATTCGTGGTTCTGATTCAACTAACGCCTTTAGTTGGCCGTTATGAACTGAAGAAGGACACCTACGACTTTCTTCATTTTCAAGGGTCTTGTCCCCAGCACGAAATTTTTAGAACCACCATTACACCGTAAATTCCTTAACAGTACCCACACCAAAAGCATCATTTAGTTTACGAACAGTGCTGTTTCATCACTCGTTTTGAACTCTTACAAAAAATTGCTCTTATTTGGTTCTTTTCCATTTTTAATCCATTAGTACAATTTGAAACAAAGTTGATATTACTAAAATGCACTTTAAAATAATATTAACATAAGCACGATGAAATAACACCTTCATTGAAAAAAATAATATTTAAAATTCAGAAAACAAAAACCGCAATTATTTTCCTACCAAATTAATAAATAAGTGTCAGGTTATATTAACACTAAGATTTAAATCTGTTTCAATCGTCCACTAAAGATATAAAGTTATTTTTTCGTCAGATCCGAGATATTTCTCATTTATAATATAAAATATACAAGAGTGAAGAGAAGAACTGATTTAATAAATAATCAAATGTCAAAATTGTATGTTACAATGCAATAATGGCAATGTTTAGTCAAAGCTTAAATGTAGAGTTACTGACTCAGAATATGAAGCAATCACAAAAAAAAACATTCGTGTCGCAATGCAGAATGAATTTGCAATTTTAGTTTGTCACATTGTTGGTCTGTATCAATCGATGCAGCTTGATAATCGATGCGTATCGGTTCTAAATGTCAATAAAAAAACAATAAAAAAAATAGAAAGATTGTTGCAGATAAGTAATGCAGCAAATTAATTTCAAACAGATTTTGTAGTAACAGTGAATATTTTTTTCTAATACTGAATAAGTAAATCTTTATAGAAAATAATAAAAAACCGAATGTATTGTAATATATTTTCATATTCTTATACTTTTATTTGGTGATTCATAATTATATATTTTATTGAGACTTGTCTGTGGTTTAGATTCTAAATAATTGTTTATCCATATTTTAGCTATTCAGTTATTACAGCTTCGTAGTGGACGAATAAAAAGATTTGTTTGTTGAATGAGAGCGGGTTAATTAAATTCTAAAAAACTATTACTATTTCAACATACCGATTCGGAAAAAATATGTTTTTATACCTAATAATAAATAGCCGGCGTACGCGACACGTACAGAATGTGTCATTATTATTTCACTTTAAGTATCAGTGGTTCGTGCACGCCTTTGTTGTATTTATATTCGACGTGAGTCAGAAATAAGTCCTGCGGTAAAATGTGTCTAGTAGGCAAAACGAATAAGTACGTGTGTCGGTCTTGTGCAGCGCCACCCCTAGCTAAGTATTCCAGACTGGTCGCGACGCACTGACTACGTTTATAAATAGAATGACGTTTAGGAGACAGAGTACATGCATTCTTCACGATACATCCGGTGTTGTACGCTTGTTCGGCTTCGTTTTCGATATACTCTGTACGAGATATGTTGACGAAATCGGTTCGTGCACCCGATATTCCCGGATATTCCAGCCATGGATGATTTAAAATAGATCGAATGATAATTATATCGCACTCGGATATATTTATTTCGAGGAAATGGGATTCAGACAATGGACGTGTATAATAGATGAATTTATGTACGAACGTACACATAAAATATGTATTTGTGTTTTAGAATGACTGATCTTTCTTGAAGAGATTTTTTTCGTCTTCAATGAGTTTAATGAGTTTCATTTTTATATGTTGACATGCATAAATAAAAAATACATGAACACAGACAATTTATATATATTAGGTAATCAATAAAGTTCTGTCGTTGTTCTAACGTACAATAATTCCAAGAATTGTTAACACTTGTTATCAGATAAAATTGAGAATTGTTTATCATTTATATTAGCATCTGTTTTACTGTTAATTGTTGAATGAATCCCGAACTGTTAACTTTAATTTAAAAAATAATTCTAACCCTAAAAAATGTATGTGAAAAATAGTGTAATACGTGCGTGTTTGCTTTATGAATTTAAACTTGGGACTAACGCTACAGAAACTGCAAAAAAATTTGTACTGCGTTTGGAGAAAATACAATTACATCAATAACGGCCCAGAGATGGTTTAAAAAAATTTCTGCCGGGGATGAATCTATTGAAGACGAGACTAGATAAGGCAGACCATCAAATTTAAATATCGACGAATTGGAGACACTGAAAGAAATTCCAGTTTAACGTGTCAACAGCTTGCAGAATTGTTCAAAGTAAATGATGATACAATGCGGAAGCATTTACACAAAATATTCCATTCCATAAAAAATCCATTATAAAAACCTTTATTGTATGTGTTTAGAGTTTAAAAATCATTTAGTACGTATATTTAATTTAAATTACAATTTATAATCTTTATAGTGTTTTATAATAATTTTACATGGAAGTAAAAACGTTTATTTAGTAAACAAAATTATTAAAATTACTATTTTTGTCATAAATATTTTGTTATTGGATATTTCTTTGGTTGTTTTTATATTCATTTTATTCATACAAAGGATTCATTTTCTTTATTTATCGATTTATGTATACTTTTTTCAACATTTTTTTTCCTGCCTTTTACTTGTATAAAACAGAGTGAATATATCGATTCACTTCATTCTCCTGTAATTAAATTAATCGATTCTTTGTATTATACTGCAGACGACAGAGTCAATTGCACTTCATCTATTATTATTCATATATGTACTTTTTTTTGTAGCATTTCCTTATATTTTCTGTTTAAAATTATTAGATATCATTGTAGAATTCTAATAATTTCTGTCCGTTACTATTACCTTTTTCATTTTTTCTATAAAATGTAAATATTTTACTTCTTAAATTATAATTATGTTTTTATACCCGTGATCGCACATTGTTCTAGTATTAAGTTATCTCTGCCATTATCTTCAAACTATTAAGATGTAAAAAAATCAATCCTTAGTTTCTTCATTTGCAATTTTTCGTACTCACACATTTCATTATTCAAGTAAATGTTGAATGATTTCGCAGTATCATCTTTGGAAGAAACATTCTACTATGATCGGTTGTACTAGAATTTTTGAAAAAACTGAATTTCATTTTCAACTAAAATTACATGTTTAAACAAAAAAAAATATTATACAAAGCATAATTATTACTCATTCAAAACGAACAAATATGAGAAATATAAAACTTTTTTCTGGATTGTGATTTATATTATATTTTAATTTTGATTTATGAAAATATTATCAGTTGAATCCTGTCTTAATAATATGTTTCATATGTCAATTTTAATTTAATTTTTTATATATATCTCTATTAATAAAAATCAAAACAGTCATCGTCATCGCATAGTGGTTTATTCGTGTTCTGATTAGCTGATAGAGAGATAAAAATAATATATGGATTGTATCCATGGTAACCTACAAATAATCATTATATATATATATAGTTTTTAAGCAACTCTGTATAATTAAAAAGCAGTCCCGTGCACACTTTTTGGAATTTTTTTGTGTTCTGATTTATTGAAGAAGATCACGTGGCCTCTGTTCTGATTTTTTGACTTCAGTCACATATTTCTCAAGGTGTACAACGAAAGAGTGTATACGATTTCAGTGTAAAACTGATAAAAAAATTATTAAAGTATTGTATTCACTGAAGCTTTAGAGTAAAAAAATTATTACATATTTTAACATTGTATTTGGTTCTTTGCACGACGAGCATGGGGCAGATCCCCCCTGCATTATAAAAATATATCAAAAATAATGATATATATATGTATGTATGTAATCTTGAAAAATGAATTATATTAAGGATTAATTTATATTAACGAAATTTATTAAAATAAATGACACTTCACATTCCTTCCAATAGCAATTTATATTTAGAATTATTTACTGTTGTAGAAACCTGATCTAATTTTATCATTTCGAGCCTCTGGAATAACATGCATTTCATTTATATATTTTTTTGTATTCTAAATTTAGTCTAAGAAGCATACTAAGCATGTGAGAATTTTAAATACTTATCATAAAATATTTGAAAAAATAGTCAATGTCTTCTCAAACATCTATATTTTTATTGTTAAAACAAAATTGTGTTTTAATACGTGTTCGAAGTCACGTTATTGTAATTAAACACAGAGGTACTTAATATTCGAACAATACTTTAATCAGAATCTTATTGTTTTTATTCAGTGAGTGTTTAGTTGGGAAGTAGATATGATTTAACGATAGTGCATTTGCAATAAGTGATATTTTATTATTATGTAAAAGTCATTGAAATAATATATTATTATTTTACGATAATAATTAGATGGTACTTAAATTTTTTCAATTTGTATTCAAAATCGACTACCAACGAAACAACATTAAAGCAGAATATAGTTTAATACTTTAAGTCACAAATATCTGAAACATCTTAATTTGAAAATAAATGAAAACTATTTTATATTTTAAGATAATTACTCATGTTTATTGCATTATGTAAATGTACTTACTTCAAAATGTATTTAATATGATAATCAGAGATTGTAGAATTATAAATGTATTTTTTTATTATTAATATTTTTAGTCAGTGCACTCAGTTTAATGTAATTCATTGTTTGTACAAAACGGTTTAATTTTTAACATTTTGTTTTCGCTCAAATTTGCCTTATTTAGTTAAAAGTATGAATTAACAAAAAATTAGCCTTTTTTACTGTACACTTTTTTTAGACTTATAAACATATACATTTTTCACGATTTTTTTATAATTTTGGTTAATATAGGCTTTAAATAAGAAAGTTATCAAAAAATTACAATAAGTGACAAGAAACGTTTTAGTTTCGTTTCAGAAATGATAAATGATTTGTATTAAAATGCTTTGATGCAATAAATCGTTAGATTGCTGTTGATGGTGCTCTAAAATTTAAATTGTGGTTCGATAATGTTCACAAACAGCACAGATTATTAATTCATAATTTATTATACTTGAAAATTAAAAAAAAACAAGTATTATTACCCCAAATATCACAAAATTTAGCAATTTTTGGAGCATAATTGGAGCGTAATTCATGAATGAGTACAATTTTTGTCATTTGGAGGTATCATTAGATTGTAAAAATAAATTATAATTTTGAATATCTTTAGTAAATTGCATATTATATAGAAATCTATTCAAAAATTGATTTTTTTACATGAATATTTGTTTTCTTTACCATATTTGACTAACGGTTTAATATAAATTCTTTGAAAGTAGAATTCGTCGAAAAACAATTTTTTGAAAGTGCAATTCTTTGAAATTATTCTTCGAAACTGGTCTGTCTTGTTCTGACGTGACATGACCAAAGGAGACCAGAGAATGATCTTTAGAAAATTGTTTTTTGAAGAATTGTATTTGAAGAATTGTTCGGGTACGGACCTGATAAGATTTGACCAGACTAGATCGACTAGACAGGACTTGACAAAATATTCTAATAGATCTAAAATAAGACCTAAACAGACTTAACTGACCTCTGAACTGATACGACTTCAAGGGTGAATCCATCTTTTATTGGGGGAGGGTATGCCTTAATGTATTTAAGAAATACTATACACAAACATATTTTATTCACTACCTAGTCTTCGTAAATACATAATAGGTATTTAAAATTTATTTGAACTTTTTTAAATATATTCATATTACTAATAAAATTCATTAGGAAAAATTAAGTTCTAATTTTATATATTAATGATTGAATAATATATTAGGAAGGTAATTATGTCTATTATTCTATAAATACCTCTCTGTTTGATTTGATTTGACCTGAGTAGAAATAACTTAAATTGAACAAAATTAATTACCCGGAAAATGAAAAAAAAATGGAAAAATTATATTTTTTAACGAATTGTTTTCGAAAGAATTATATCATCGAAGAATTGTCTTTCAAGGAAATTTTTAGCTAAGCTTTTATTAACATATAATCTTTGGTGTAGATATTATCAAAACATATATTTTTAATAAATTTGCCTGTAAAATTTAATCTATAAAATTTAACTAATAGTATTATTTAATAAACATTTCTTCAACAAGTCTGGCTTAATAAATTCCATTTTTAAAAAAATTGTTTACATTTGCATATATTATTCTAAACAAAGAAAGCATTTTATCGATCAGATTTTTAAGTAGTAAGTACCTGATTTTTTAATGGTCAGTGAACTATAGAAGTATATTTATGAAGAATTCCCTTTCAAAAAACTGTTTTTCAAAGAATTCTTATTCAAATAATTATCTTTCGAATTAATTTCCAATTTAATAATATTTTTTATCACACTATCATGTTTTTAGTTCATTACAAAAACAATTAAAATTAGAAAGAACAAGCCTTGAATTTATAAAGACTTTAAAATGATGGATGATGAGACTTGTCTTCACGAAGATACTTTTTTTTAAGGAATGAATAAGTTATTAGGTAATAATTAATATAAATGTAATAACTTATTACATTTAAAATTAAAAACACACACAAAATACAATTTTATTAGAGAAAATAATATTATGTTCCTTGTTAATTTTAAGATATTATTTTCTCTCGGATTTAATTTTAAGCCGTTTTCACAGTTTAAAATTGCCTATTATTTTTTAATATAAAAGTACAGTACAATTATTATAATCTATTTTTATATTAGTGATAAATAAGGAAATCAATTTGATCTATTTCAGTATGGTTATTATTTTGAACAGTTTTAATTGGGTCTAATTTACTAAAAAAAATATATATATAAACAAGAATACAAAAAGTTTCTTAAAATATTACGAAACAAAAGGGAGTAGATTTAGCTACAAATCAATTTTAGACATTGATGTTACTTAAATGAAAGATTTATCATAATGATTCGAGGTCTGAAAACCAGTGAATGTAATAACAAGCAGATTTATGAAAGATAATCATCACAGCGGAAAGAAAATATCAATGTAATTGTTTACAGATGTATGCACACACAATTGTATGGCAATAAATTGGAGGGTAAGTAATTAAGTTGTTAGTTGGGCTAACGATCTCTATCTCTCTCTCTCTCTATATATATATATACATCTTGTAAAATATGTAATTTTTTATTATTAGAAAGATTTTAAGAAGCCAGTTGAACATTTTTTAAGAAATGAACCTAAATATAAAGCTACATATTATACATAGATTCACATGTGTTAATTTATATTTTAAGCTAGACTTTTTTGCAGAAGAAACAGGCACACAGATATATATATATATATATATATATATATATATATATGTGTATATATATATATATATATATATATATATATATATATATATATATATATATATATATATATATATATATATATATATATATATATATATATATATATATATGTACAGTATGATTAAACACTTTTACTTAGTACATTATTGTCAATGCTTAATAATAATTTCGATGTACATAAATGGACCTTAAACTGATGTTTCGATAATAATTACTAGTAAAAATGTGTACGTCACCCATGTATATAATAATATGCTCTTCACTCAAATGCATTTATGTCTGAAAGTAAATGAGATACGTACATATGATCAAAACAATATTGAAAAAAATATAGGTCAGTTATTAAAAGAGAGCCTTGAATATTAGTTGATTGCTTAGGGTGCAATCGTTTTCGACTTAAGTAGTTGCTTTCATGCAGCCTTTTGCAACAGCGGATCGACAGTCGAGTTTTGGAATGTGTGCAGTAGAAATTCGCCAACCGGTTATTTTAAGTTTAGTTGTTATAGCCATATAAAGTTTTAATTTCTTAATGTATTCAATAATGGTTCATTTTTGTCATATCATTAATGTCATTTAATATTTATAAACACTTATTTCAGTTTTGTTATGGTGTGACACGATATTTTTTCGATACATATTAAGAACGAATTTGTTTTTGTCAAAGTTTCAATTGATTTATTACTTTCTTAATTGGCTGTAAAATTAATAGACTTTATTATTTTTGTATGCAATGTATATTTATTTCAGAGCGTCTTTTTTTTAGAAACATTCGGTTCGACTTGGGTGTCCGACACAAACACACGCCGTATATAAATACATATGGTTTTGTATATACATTTATATATAAATATATATATATATATATACATATGAGTCGTTTGATAAGATTGGTAAATTTCTATGATATGGCGCCATTATTCATTTGGTTACGTCACAGCTATCAAGTGTTACTCAAACTAGCATAAGCGAAATTTCAGCCAGAAGCGACGCGTTGTTAACGTTCTACAGTTGTTTGAAGCGAGCATTGTAGCATTTGCCACAAAAATGGAAAAAACGAACAGGTTTTTGCGTCGATTCGTCATCACGGACGAGATATAGATCCACCATTACACACCTGAGTCGAAGCAGTGGACAACGACTGGTGAAAGTGCGCCGAAGAAGGCGAAAACAGTTTTGTTGGCTGGGAAGGTAATGGCCATTTTTTTTGGATTCCCAAGGAATCATCCTGATCGATTACTTCACGAAGTGAAAAACGATTACAGGAGATTATTATACAACATTATTGTACCATTTGAAAGAAGAGCTGAAACAAAAACGGCCAAGATTGCGCACAAAAACTATAATAACGCGCCATCCCACAAATCGACCGTCGCAATGGCAAAATTGCACGAATTAGGCTCCGAATTGATTCCTCGGCCTTCCAATTCTTCGAACTTGGTCCCGTGCGACTTCTCCCTTTTCTCAAACTTGGAAATGTGGTTCGGTGGGGAGAAATTATTGTAGAATTAAGATGTTATTGCCGTCGTCAATGCGAATTTGCAGTTTCGTTGTACCAAGTGTATATCCCTAAACTATGTTGGGAAATAAAATCGTTTTTTCCACAAAAAAAAAACAGTGTTTAACTTGTTTTTTTACCGTACTTATCAGACAAACCTTATATATATATATATATATATATATATATATAGATGTATAAATGAATATAATATATATATATATATATATATATATATATATATATATATATATAACTATATTAATAATTTCAAGAATATTTAAGAAAATAGTAATATTTAATGAACATTTCTTCGATAAACCCATGCTTATATTATGTTATATCCACAAAAAACATTTTTCCACATTTCTGATCTTGCTTGTTGACTGATGTTGCTAAATGTTTGTCTCTAATTGAATTCATAAACAGACAACACACTTTAACATTTTCCAGAAAGTATTTTTTTTACTAAATAACCGATATTGTTAATATTTCTGTTGATACTTTTCGAGTGTTACTTCTTGTTGCACGTTTACATGTTTAGTAATAAACTTCAAATGGAAATTGTCAACAAGAAGCTACATTTATACTCATTCATATATACTCATACATACTAATTATTCGATTATTAATATAGTAGGATGATGTATTTAGTAGTTACTAGGCATTCAATTTATTAAAATGTTTCTTCTAGGAGGAAAAAATGTTGTTTAATGTTAATATGTTTCATTTGTGTGGACACGATTGGAATCAGAAAAATTTAGCAACATCAGTATACAAATACTGCCAAGTAAAAAATGTTAATAAATTTTACTTCAGTGCGAACGGGATATTATTTTAACAAAAACCATCTTAATATGTAATATCAATTGGATTTATCAGATGGAAATCAGTTTTAGTCATTAAAATGAAACATAGTGATATCGAAAGTTGTAATAAACATCATAAATAAAATTTGTTTGTGTGTGTTTATCATAATCATGCCAGAATCCATTGAGCGTAACAAATTGAAGTATCAGGAATAAGACCTATGACTTTTGATTGATGAAAGTTCAATAACAAGGGATAGCTGTGAAGTCTGCTGGTAAAAATCATTATAAGACGAACGAGCTAGAACTTCAAGCGCAACAGAAAATCGCAGCTTCATATCGGCTAGTCAAATGTGTCCGTTACTATCGGGAAGTATCTCATGTTGTTTCTTTTATCATTTATTAGAAAATGTGTTAATTGATGAATCCATTATTTCGGAACTTATGAAATCATTTATATTTTAAAATATTTATCGAAAAAAAAAAACAATTTGATCGACAACTAACTTATGCTGATTAAATTCTGAACCATCTATTAAAATTATCTTAAATTAAAAGTACTTGTTTTATTTTATTAGATTGATAGGAAAATAATTGCGGTTTTTATTTTCTAAATTCTAACCTTATTTTTTTCAATGAGAGTATCATTTCATCTTGTGCATATTAATATCATTTTAAAGTACATTTTTCGGTCTGTATTTTGGTAAAATCGACTTTAGTTTTATTACTTTGCTTCAAATCGGGCTATTGAATTAAAGATTGAAAAGAAGCGAATAAAAACATTTTTTGTATGAGTTGGAAACGGGTAGTAAAGCAGCAGAAAGTGCTCATAAACTAAACGATGCTTTTGGTGCAATGGTGGTTCCAAAAATTTCGTGTTGGGAACGAGAGACTTGATGATGATGAAGGTCACGGGCATCCTTCTTCAGTTGTTAACGATTAATTGAAGACGTTAGTTGAATAAGAATCATGCACAACAATTCGAGAGCTTGCACAATGGTTAGCCGTTAGTCATCCAACAGTTCGAGACCACTTAAAACAACTAGCTGAGAAAAATATATATGAATTTGAAAGTCATAAACCGCAATTATTTTTCTACCAACCTAATACAATGCATGTTACATGTTATTTCTTTTGATTGTTAGTAATAGTAAGTTTGGTAACTTGTAATTTGTTTTGTTCCTGTGTACCTGGAATTAAAGTTGTTTTTCTTACCTTCGACGTCACTATTCTTTATTCTTGTTTCTCCATTACCGGTTTCGTCTTTCCACGAGTGCTGATTTAATTCTATAGATGATGATTCGACATCTTAAGGTGAGTATTCACCTAAAGATGTCGAAAGACCGAAACCAGTGACTGAGAAACAAAAACAAAGAATAGTAAACTCAGTGACATGAGTTTGGGAATGTGAGTTATTGGCGATAGTCGCACATTCGTATTAAAACAGCGTGGCGCGGGATGTGTTAATAAAACTTTATAAATAGAGTACAATTTCTTTTTTTGAACATTATATTAGCAAATAAGGAAGTGGAACAAGTTCAATAAATATATGCTTTATTGAAGGGTTTATTTTTGTAGACTGAAGTTGTTTGTGACATGCAATCAATAATACAATTATTTGTACAAAAACTTGTGTAATAAATTACGGTTAAGTTTTATGTTTGAATAATTACATATTGTAACAGATGTTTAATTGATATAGTGTGCATTGAAGTAATGTTAGGTTAGTTATTACATATGTACGTGCATTCATACATACACACACACTCACGTATATATATATATATATATATATATAAATCTAAGAATATTTATACAAAATAAAATTATATGAAAATAATTAATACGTATTTAAGATGAAAGTGTTCATGGTCTTAATAAAGTATTATTTGATTTCATTTAACTTTAGAACGCCATTAGACTACCTGATTTTTTAAGCTTGAAATTAAAAGATTTATTTTTAAATTTCTAATTGTATTCGTATCATGAACTCAATTAAGAATACAATTAAAAACTGCAAGTTTTGTTCGTAATTTGTATTACAAATATGAATTAATTATACTTTATATAAATACTGTATATATCATTTGTTTCATAATTATTTGAGTTCTAAGTTTTAACTCTAAAAACTTTTTTTATATTTTTATTCGTACAAAAAATAATTAAGAGAATGTAAGGTAATTAAATAAAATATAAAAAAGTAGTTATGAGTGATTATTACTTTTTTACATAAAATATCCGAAATGTGGAACTGTTAATAAAAAAATAGTTTTTTATATTGCCATAAGTGATATTCAAATGTAATAAGTTTGTGTTGAAGATATAATTTTTTGGAGTCATTTTATTAGTTTGAATGTTTTTGAAACCAATCTAGAAATTTTTATTTCGATATAACGTTTATTACTTGTTGTCATTGTTGTTTAATCTTTTTCTTTTGATATTGAATTTAAATTTGAGAATAAAGAAAAATCGCAAGAAGTAAAAAATGAACGGTGAGGAAATGAAATGTAAAAGTTTGAGGTAATCACTTCTGAATCTAGATAATTAATCTATCCGAATAGAGTTTATTTCTTTTAAGACTGGGTTTAGTCATTCTTAGATAGGTTTTGAAGTAAAACTAATTTACATTAAATGATATTTATAAGAAAGTGTCTATAAAAAATCTAATAACTTGGAGAAAAAATAAATTCTAGGCGTGTGGAGGTTCACTTTCTACATAGGTTTACAAATTCTTTCCTTCATTTTTTTAAAAAATAAAAATTAAAGTAAAATGTCTAATTATTATTCTTGTTTTTAACTCAAATCTAATTTCTTATATTCTTGTTTTTTAAATTAAAATTGAAAATCAAATAAAGAATGTCTACTGATATTTTAAAAATTGTTCTGATACTTTACCTGATCACCTGAGTTTTTGTTATTTATTATTAGTTTCGGCATTTTTAAGAGAACTTAAAGATTCATCCTTGATTTAGAGTAGGAGTTCCGAACGGGGTCGAATAGACCCATTAGAGATTGATGAAAGTTGATAGAGGGTCGATAAATAACAGACTCAACCATCAAATTAAGAACTAACTTTAGTGAATTAATAGATATATTTATTATCAATTATATATTTTATTATAATTTATATATATTTTATATTTAATGCTGTTTTTTTAAAAAAATATCATTTATTATATTTTATTGTAAATATTATTCAACTGTATTCTTGTTTTCAATGCACTCCTATAACAAGGCTAATAATAATAATAATCATTCATTAAATACAGTCATTTACAAATTATTAAAAACATATTTCACTACCATTTTTCATTTTCAATACTACAAATATTTCTTCAAAAATTCACATGAAATATTTTAATGTCACGAGGGAGGCACAATAGTAATTCCAATTTGGGGGGGGGGGGGTGATAAAAAATATTTTTTGTTAGGGATCAATATATGAAAAAGGTTAGGAACGCATGATTTAGAGTCTCTAATAGACAAGAAATTTTGCAGGAAAAGAGGATGACCGAAAGACAATAGAAATATTGACTGAGTTTCAAGAAATATAAAATAGAAAGGAAGGGATTATGAATTAGTGACATAATTATATTAATAAATTTTTGAAAACATATGGATGATACAGGCATTGGATTCTTTAAATTGAAAGAATGTAGAAAAAATCTTTCCTTTTATTCAGTTATAGATTATCAAATATTGAAAATATTATATATATATATATATATATATATATATAGATAGATATAGATAAATAAATATATATATATATATAGAAATATAACAATTCGTTTAATAAATTTATAAGGATATAAATCATTTTCATTAAATATAAATATACTAACTTATTGAAATCTATCAAAGTCATGAATATTAAAAACAATAAACATATGTGACAAAATAAACTTTCAACTACAAAAACGAAAATCAGAATAAAATGATTTTTATATTTTATATCGAATTACAAATAAAAAAAACAATTACCCTTTCTTAAATGAATTTATATAAAATCGTATTACAGGTTTTAATTAAAATTACTAAATTGAAAGACATACTCAGAATTTCGATTAACACAAATTTAAAAGAAAAATGAAAACAATGAGAGGAAGTAAATAGAAAATAGCAATCTTTAAAAATTAATCAAACAAAAAGAGTCGCAGTTATGCGACAATGAATAATTAGGAGATACGCTTTGGTTTCGAAAGATAATGATTGATTAAGTTAGGGCACGTTTCATTAAACACAATTCAACGATGACATTTTGATTAGTCGAAATTGAAATTTATATTTCGAATATATTTTCGGAAAAAACTTACAGAATTAATTAATATTATTATAATTATACACATACACGTGCATCAAATCTTGAAATATAATTATAGGTGATTCAACTTAAGCCTCCATATGAAAATATTAAAAAAAAAATAAAAGAACACGATATTCCCCATTTATTATTTTGGTTTAATTGTATTTTAGAATTGAATTGAACTAAAATACTAAATAAAAAATAAAATTACTTTTCTTAACCCCTGCACCACCTTTTAGTACTCGTGGAAGCTTAAATTAAATCACCTATATAATATATTTTAGAAGAATAGTTCCATTAAAAGTCAATAATTATTTAATTAAAATTCAAACTAATAAATATCTTAAATAAAAAAAATATTTTTTTACTGTAAAAGAGAGGAAAATATTTAAATTCTATTTTATATTTTTTTTGTAGTAAGAATGTTTAAAAAATCTAAAATTTAAAGAAGAAAAATTAAAATTTAACATAAATAATATTCAAGATGTATCGGATATCCCTATCTGATCGCATGTAACTTTTTTGACATCGTGACAAATGGGTTAATAGCGTTCTAACATAATCTAAAAATATAAAATAGATAATATGTTAATGAGTATAGTGACAGAATGTGTTAAACAATAATAAAAAAAAAAAATATTACGGAAATATTAAAGTAGATGCTGGATTTATAATAAGTAAGTGTTGAAGAAATACGATTAAATTTATTTAATACATTCAGTTGCTTTCAAGTACGTATGTAATAAGATTAAGACTTATTTTCGTCTTGTTTTGACTTCGCTTTAATATTATAATCTAGTATTGATTTCAAATTATTCTAAGAATTGGTTATTGAAATTCGAAAGTATTACACTTCTGAATATTCATGCTTTTGACATTCGATTCATCGATTGTATTATATTAAATGATTCTTGTTATGTGCATCAGTTTGTATAAAAAGATTAAAGTAATTTAATATTATAATAAAACGTTTTTATTTTAAAATTATGCACGCTATTTTATTATATTTTTTTGTTCAATAGTTTTAATTATTTTTAATAATTTGATACTTGTGTAATAAAATTAATTACTTGAATATTTGGTTTCATAACAAAAAAGTTTCGGAGCAGCCATGCATCGAAATCAGAACTGAGTTCAGGAAAACCATTCAGCTGGTTAAATTAAAGATTTCATTCTATTTCAAGAAAAAACTGTATAAATTGAATTATAGTATGAGATTTGAATATTAAAATAATTAAGCCAATTTTAAAATGAAAATGGGATAAGGCTCTTGTTATAAGACACAGAAATTATTAAATGAAAACATCTAAGAGGAGATCATTACAAAGGAAGGTCAAAGATATTAAAAAGTTTCCTTGTACATATTGTATTTTTAAGATTTTACTGTATACTGATACGTTGGATATTAATGTAACTTGACTGTTTTTATCCATTAAAAATCATTAAAGTTATTTGACAAAAAAATGGAACAAGGATGCGTATGCAGAAACCTCATTAAAACACAGAAACGTGTATGCTAGAAATAGAAAAAAATATTGAAGAAAAATAGAATGGACACGAAAACAAATAAGATTTATAAATATTAAGAAAAATAGAGAGTTTGAACACAGGGTTGAAAAAGGAGGTATATTGTAAAAAGAGAATAAATTACAAGGAAATAGAAATGATCACTTTGGAGCCAATAAATGCGAAAATTTCTAGAAAGAGACTTGGAAAGTGAATAAGTGGAGTAAGGATATTAGCAAATATATTATAAATGTGCGGAAAAGAATATCTCTCAATCGTTCAAACTGGAATAAATTAAAACCACATTTTATCTGGCAGTGGGTGATAAATGGTATATATATATATATATATATATATATATATATATATATATTGAAAATTAGGAAGATAATTCATACTTCAAGATTTCGTTTATTATAAAAGTTCAAAAACAAAATCAATTTTTCTCAAAATATTAAATTGGTAGGAAAGTAATTACGGTTTTTGTTTTCACAATTCTAACTTTAATTTTTTTCAATGAAAGTGTCATTTCTTCGTGTTCATTTTAATATCATTTTAGAGTGCATTTTTCGGTCTGTATTTTGGTAACATCGACTGCTTGACTGCTCGACTCCAATGTGCTTATTTCGAAAAGAAACACATAAGAGCATTTCAGTTGAAAAAAATGCTGCCGAAGCCACGGAAACGATATTTTTGGCTTACCTTAAGTACACAATACTTAATTTGCTGCTTTTGCGCTCATCACTGTTTTGTGAGGTTATGCCAACTGCTTGGCCAAGACATGTAGTATTTTTAAATGTTAAGATTGGCATTTGCGAATTGTAAAACGATGAGAAAATATTTTAATTGAAAACAGAATTATGATTGATTCAATTTAAAGGCACAGAATTAATTTTTACACCTGATATAATCAAAATGTGACGTATTTTTTCTATATGCGAAATAAAAATAAATGTGCAATATAAATTGTGTTACCATTAAGAGGTAAAACATATAACATCTCATTCCACGAGTCTCGATTTGTCGCATATGCGCATTTTTACCTCAAGTATTTCGCTACGTGTCTATCTATAGTCTAGCTTGTTATTTCGTTTCAATGGGTTACTACTTCAAACACCGCGAATGTTCATGAAAATCAAAAGTGTAGGTATAGAAATTACGTGTTTGTGCTTTGAATATAATGGTATTGATATCGAAATGAACATAAGAGATCAAAATAAAGCACAAGTAATCACTGAAAAAAATGATTAAAAAAACTTATGGTATTTGAGCGATTCATTCATTTTCGAAAATAAACTCTGAGTTTCTTATAGAATAAAACAATTTTTTTTAAGCCTTTTCATATCATAAACGTAAAATATTTTTTATTCATACATTAGTATCTTCATACATTATTATCTTCATACATTATTAAACGTATTATTTGAATAAGAAATAAATATTCTGGATATTTCCATACAACAACACAAAAACGAAAAACATTGAATTTACACAGACACTTGTAATTTATTATACTTGTTCATTTGAATTATACGCTTTGTTCCTCAAGGAATACACACACAGATCATATCCATCAATCATTTGCTGATACAAATTTGACAGCTACATAAAATAGTGTTACATCCGAAATAATTGCAACGGCTCAATTTATTTTTATTGATCATAAACTTTTTATCCGTCATTTATAGGCTCGCCGACATTGAAAACTGTTTCATGGATCGTAAACTGGAATAGTTATTATTAAAATAAAGATCACTGACCGAGATACTGCAGTGGTAGCGTGCTAACTGTTATTTAAGTGTATCGGCTTCGATTCTCGTAGCATATTTGTTCATTTAAAGCGATATGGAAGTGGGATTTATACTTTTGAACATTAGATAAATCTGTATTTATTAATAATAATAAATTTATATTTATCCATTCAAGAAATTCATATGTTTAAAAATAGCACTAACTCCTTATATGATTGATTGCAAAGCACTTTTTTTATATATAAATTAATTTCAATGTAACTGTTTCTTAAACAATTAAATTATGTATTTTATTTCGAATATTATGTGTATGAATATTTATAAAAAAAACATACATATCAAAGATATGTTCTTTTTTAATATTAAGTAAACGAATAGACAAAAATGTTAATTGTAAATGTGCTAGTTTGAAATCAGATTTGCGGTGATTGTGTAAATCATAAAATTTATAATTAGATTGTATTGTAACATCTGTTTTTGTCTAAGTTGAAAATAACTGTTTTTACGTTTCAATTACTCAAAAAAAATCCCGTGATACTATACTTTATATAAAGTTTTTTTAGTGACACTGATTCTCTGATGAATAATCGTGTTTATATTATATATTCATCCAGTATGTCTACATTTTCGATTCATTTCTAATAATACAGTTTTTTTATCTCTAGATGATATAGCTATAACAGCAAAAGATGAAACGATCATAAAAATATTTTAAATAGGATTGTCATTATATTAAGATACTATTATACAATTTTATTATTTAATATTCATTTCTATCAACTTGGCTGAAAGATGACTATCAGCTAGCAATCACGTATTTATTTATCTTGACAATTAAGTACGGGATATAATAAAAAAATCTATTTTTAAACTAGCTCGTTTATTTTTTGTACAAACAAATCAAATCTTTATAAAAATGCATCTGTGCAAAACCAATCAACATCGCCACTTCCGGTTATTGAACTTGGCAGCGCATGCGTTTTTCACCCATCGACACTCACCAGTTAAATTTCAAAATGTCGTTGACATGAGTTACGAACGAAGATTTCAATATTATATGCGATGATGATAAATAATACACGGTCTCACTTCTTCCATACTGTACGGAAAATGTCTGGGTACCAGTAGCGTCGAATATGAATTTGTAATAAGAATACGAGTACTCTTACACAGAATTTCGTACACACACATAATATATATATATATATATATATATATATCCATATATATTATATATATATATATATATATATACATACATATATATATATATATATACGTATATATATATATATACATATATATATATATATATATATATATATATATATATATTATACATATATATATATATATACCGATACATATATATATAATATATATATATATATATATATATATATATATATATATAATGTTTTGACTTTATATTTCATAATACCAAATAATAATTACTATTATTATTTTCCAATTTGTTATTGATCCTTTAATATTAACATTTTTCTACAAATAAACAGAATACTTACCACTACCTAGATATCTGTAATTTTATATGTGCAATTTTTATTTACTTCTTAATTCTTCTCTTGAGAGTAATTCTAAATCGTTTTATTTTATGCTATGTCTATTTGATTTAGATTCAACTGATACATTTATACTTCATTGTCGAACACGATTTCGTAAAATTTAATTATATGAATATAATAGGGGGCTCCGCCCCTTAATCAACGTTCGGCCAGTTGTCAATTATAATCGTGAACATGTAATCGAATGAAACAATAAAAATATTTGGGTATCATAGAAACCTCGTTCCAAATATATAAGTCAACGTCATGGACTTTTTTTATTTTTTGTGGATAATTTTGATTATATATATATATAGAGAGAGAGAGAGAGAGAGAAGAGAGATAAACATATTTGGGTACCATAGAAATCTCGTCCCAAATAATAAGTCCACCTCATGGAATTTTTATTTTTAGTGGATAGTTTTGATTTTATATTTATATATATTTGTATATATATATATATATATATATATATATATATATATATATATATAAAATCAAAATTATCCACAAAAAACTACAACGTTGCAAAAATAATCTTTCTGCGATATTTATTTAGACATACTAATATATATATATATATATATATATATATATATATATATATATATAACGACTACGTTGCGATATATCTGTAATAATAATTATATAGACATAATAAGTTTTAAAAAATATGTTTGTTTCGTTCGGTTCATATACAAACTTTTACTTGACAAGTGGGCGAGAGCAACGAGCCCGGGGGTTGATGAGCGCAGCGAGTACGGAGTGAACCTCCCTAATTTATATATATATGTATATATATACTTTGTTTAGATGTATATCAGTTCATCATTAAATTAGTATATAATTTAGAAAATTGTTAAAATGAAAATTTTAACTTTAATATGTCTTTTAAAAAAATGTTCACTAGAGTAAATTCGACTTCTAAGAAGTATCCAACTGTTTGTATAAATTTATAACATAAATATGTTCAAATGTGAAAAAGTCAATTAAACTATTTGAACATATAGGCAACGTCTTAGACGGATAGATGGATATTTAGTGTGAAGGACCGCGTCGCAATTAGGGTTATTAGCGCTATAACGCCATAGACAAATTTATAACATTAAATTAAGAAAAAGAAAAGAAACCAAAATTAAAGGAAATGTGTCGTTTTGTTATAGAGTTGTGTAATTTTAAACATTTGAATTGTTTTCAAAGCCGAACTGACTTATATTTTAAACTTTCATTTCATGTTCAGAGGAGAGTAAAATAAAAAAAAATAAAATGATATATTTTTCAACTTTATCGTTTAATATGCATATATCACACAGCTAATCATACAATTATAAATCTCTTCCTCTCTCTCTCTCTTTATATATATATATATATATATATATATATATATATACATATATATATATATATATATATATATATATATATATATATATATATATATATATATACATATATATATATATATATATATATATATATATAAATATATTGTGTGCCATTTTCAGGTAGATATTTTTTTATTCATTATTAATTTTTTTAATTAATTATTATTTATTTATTTTGTAAATGATTATTTTATTGACTACAATTTAAATTAAATCCTATTGTCCAGAATTTCGCAATTTAAATTATTTCAATATAGTTTTTTTGCACTATTTCTGAACAAAAACGATTTGATGGAATCGACATTGTTTATAAGTAGCAATTCAAATAATCAATAAATAATTATTGAATATTATTGACCAGAAAAAAGTATGGTTTGTGGAGGACTGACAAATTTATTTGAGAAAGATTTTTTATTACATTTTTATGCACCAAATCTTATTGTTTTAAGACTATTTTTCTAGATTCAATCTGTTAACCAAACAAATGTTGAAGATAAACACTTAATGAAAGATTTCTCTGAATTGTGTAATCTTACACATGATATCTTAATCAGTATTAGTCAGTTATTGAAATTTTTCATTGTCAATTTAAAGTATAATAAAATAATCAATCAATATTAATTGTGTACTATTAGTTAACTTAAAGGCAATAAATTGTAAATGTAAAATAAATCTATGATATATATATATATATATATATATATATATATATATATATATATAATGATAATTCAACAGAGAAGTTTAAATAATATTAATTTATATTTTTATAAAACAAATTTCAATAAACTTTTTGTAATTATACATGAATGTTTTTATTCACATACAAACAACTTATAAGTTAAAAATAACACATAAAAAATATTATGACATATAACTATGTCTATAAGGAATGAATTGTTCAACAATTTCTAAGTTCTGCTCCGAAACAATAAAAATCAACGAAATATATTCTTTAAGTTAATAAATTAAAAATAAATACCTATTATTTGTTCTTATTTACAAATCAGTAATTAATCCTTAGAATATTAGATAGCAAAACTATTTAGACTTATAACAATATAAAAATGATTTATTACATATTTACTATACGAAATAAACTTAATTGTGTTGTATATTTAGTACACAGAATTTTAATTTTTAAAGTCATTATTTATCATAACATATTTTGTACTTCACTATGTAGGCTTTCTAAATTATATATATATATATATATATATATATATATATATATATATATATATATATATATATATATAAAGAGAGAGAAATAGTATAAAATTATTATATTTTTATAAAGCAATATATTTATATAAAAATGAATTTTTTTATATAATTTAGTCAGTTAAAATCATCTTCAGAGCGACAAGATAGAGAAACATCTAAAACTTATAGTTTTATTACTGTGAATAACGTATAAAATTTGTAGGAGTTATTGAGAATTTATTTATAGTCGATTATTCTAATCTAAATGATTTTCTCTATATTTTAAAACAATATATATATATATATATATATATATATATATATATATATATATATATATATATATATATATATGTATGTAAATATGTATGTATGTATTTCGCTTTATAGAAAAAAGTGATTATTGTTACAAAGGTATAATGAACCGAGTATAAGTATTTATTATACCAAGTATAACTTTTGTAAAACATATATGTGGCTCGTGAACATAGTAATACGTTCTGGTGTGTCGCATATAGCCTGCAGACTACGAGTTTGTTACCCTTGTAATACATAATCTAACCGAAACAAGTATACAGTTTGGTTGGTCAGACTAGGTATTATTTTCCACATATTAAATAAATCGTAAAATAAATCCATTACTATTGTTATTATTTATCAGTTATATATGAATTATTGTGTTTGTTCAATTTGTGTCACTATGTGAAAGAATAAGTGTCTCAGTGAGATATTTCTTAATTATTATTGATTAATTTGTAGGAATAAATGTTCACTTTTTCACAAGTCGTACATTTTTTTCTGACCGAAAATGTTTAATAAATGATTAAATTATTTTTACTATTGCCCATGCGCATTTCGGTAGTGAAACTATTCTTCTCAGAGTATTAAAGAACAGAAAAAGATGTTTCTACACAACATATATGTTCAGGAAAAAACATGTAAGGAATACAAAATATTTGTAAAAGTAAATTGTGTCACCGTACTGGAAATTATTATGAAGGATGTCGATTGGTTTCATTTTTTACTCAATATAACCTATTTAATTTTTATGGATGAAATGTCCAATGCTTAAATTAAAAAAATACATATCATATATTGTATATTACTTTTTTGATTAACGCATAAACACCACTTGTTTAAATTTTATGAAGAAGAGGTGATAGTAAATAGAATCCAATACTGATTTTGAAAGTTTGGTAATAAAAATCTTAAGGTTACATCTACAGGAGAAAACCCACAACTTAATGATCTGAATAAATTTATTAAAATTAATTATAGAATCTGATTTTTGATAAACTTCGATCTTGATAAGCTTTGATAAATCAAATATGAACTATCAGAGAACATCACATCTCTGTGATTTACATTACAAGGCCATTTAAAACGTATCGATTAAATAAATATAATAGTTAATTGGCGAGTCAGTCGTTACTGGTCGTTACATACAGTTCAGTAAGAGGATGCCTTCGTGGTTAGACTAGAACTTCTTTGACCCATTCCTTCCTTCGTCCACCGGCAGATTCATTTAATGCAATTCAGCCGACGAAGTTTCAGAGTACTCACGAAGACATCTTCTTATTAAGAAAATAGTCGAGGGTGAAGATGGCTCAAGAGCCAACAATCACATAGGCTCACAAGATAATTCGAATGAGTGTTTGAACTCTGCATGAAAAATTCTTAAGTAAAAAAGAAACGAAACTTTATTAAACAAGGAAATATGTGTAAGTCTTTGTTGTAAGGACGAAGGGTCGAGCGCTAATGACATTAGCTATCGAAGCGCTTTAAAACCCCAATAACCAGCCAAGCAACAAGACAAAGAATTTATTATTTTTTGGATTAGTTGAAACTGGAGATGAGAGGTAGGAAATATACAGTAATATGAGGTAAAAAAAAACAATTATTTTCTCCAGTTGAAATAACCATTTCAATATCTAAGCTAGGTTTAGAGCTAAAACGATTCTTAGTGCCGCGTTATAGCTTCATGAGGCCCAGAAAAATTTGAATTAGGGAGACCCCTGTACAGTGTTGCCCTATAGTAATGAATATATAAAAGATTGCTTTGGGGCCCCCAAGCAATTACACTTTCTCTCCATAGGATTATACACCACTGGATTCTTAGTTGGATTTATCTAAAATCATTTATTTTTAATTATTAAAACCATATGAAACAATCACTACAAAAATATATTATCAACAATTATAAACCTTAAATCAGAAAAAAGAGGAAAATTGATAATTCTTCAATAAAAAAAACAACGACTTCGTAGAGCAAGAATTACTTGTAAAAAAAATTAGGAGTTAAACTTATTATTAACCCACCTTATTCATCAAATTTCGTTTCTACAGATTATCATTTTTTTCAGATTTCCTAAAGATAAACGATTTCAAAAAATGCCATAATAAAAATCACCATATTACATTTCCTTGACTACCAATTGACATCGACAATTTGATTATAAAAATATTATTGAAAAATTGTTAGAAAAATCGGAGTCTATCTTAATAATAAAAGAAAGTATTATTTACTTCAAAATATAAAGTATTTAAAAATATAACGATCTTTTATGTTATTAATTATGTTTTAAAATTAATTAATTGATTATAATTTATTAATTTTGTAATTAAAAATCTTTCGTACTTGTTTTTTGTTTTTTTAAACTATAACACACATTTATGTAATTACTTGGTTTTTTTATGGCTTAAAATTAATTTAAACATTATATTATTTGTCCGACTATGTCAAAAAATGTTTTACATACCGCTTTGAGCATGCATACCATAGTTTCGCTCTCCCTGATTTATAACAAGCAACACATTTTATGATTTTAATTTTTCTGCTATGTATCTAGATACAATAGATGGAATGTATCCAGGCAGAACCTGATTATTAAAATAAAAAATATATTTTAATTGGAAAATATAGTCACTGTGACATATATTTCACTATGTTTAAACAAAAATAAAACCAAAAATACCTAAATAGTCATAAAATTCAAACTGACATACGCCCATGAAAACTAAATAATCAATCAATCGAAGACAAATGACTCCAACATAAATTTAAATACGTGTCTTTTTTCGACATAAGCTTTTATTGTTCTCTGTATTTGATTATCATGACGTTTATGTCCATCGTTTGTTTTTTTTTTTTGGAAATATTCATATCATTAAATATGGTCTAAAAAGAGACAACGTTAAAATTGAAATGTAAATTTTGTACTTTATGTATAATGCTGATTCACTCGATTATTTTATTCGTCATTTTAAATTTCATAGGCTAGTAGTTTAAAGTACATTATATATATATATATATATATATATATATATATATATATATATATATATATATATGTCTGTATAGAAGCCCCTGCATAGTCTGAAAATTACAGTAGAACAGTCTTTATATAAGTAGTATGGGGGAATAATAAGAGAGATAAACGAACGTTCACTGTTTGAAAATCATATGTTTATCTTTGTCGTCTACATGTTCTCTGAACCAAAATCTACCGTTTCGATAAATACGAGTGTAAATGAACGAATGATTGCAGTTCTTTACGTACTGTCTGTGTGAGAAGACGTTTAGAGTTTAGTTAAAATAATAAAAGTTTTTTTTGTTTGCTTATCAATTAACATACACATTTTTTAAAAAATAACAATGAGGGAAATAGTGCATTTACAAGCTGGACAGTGTGGAAATCAAATCGGTGCTAAGGTATTTGCAAATTTTTTTTATTTCTTATAATGCATTTTTCATTTTGCATGTGGTTTATTTTCGTTATATATTTTCTGATCTTATCAATGTTTTTATTACAAAAGTGCATATTAATTAATTCTTTAATTGTAATTGTTCGAAATTAAATGTAAATACAAATCAGCAATTTTATTTATTTGTAGAACAATAGGTTGTGAGTTTCATTTTATTTATTATTTGAAGTCTATTGTGTGATTTCGTTTCTTTATCAAATCAGGAAACGAATTCATTTGTGGTTATAACTGTGGGTTGTTGTTTCTTATATAAATTAAACATGTCAGTGTGTCTGGTGATTTTTATTCTAGGAAAAATGTTAAACTATCCTTCATATTGAAAATTTAAAATATCATAAAATAGACACAGAACCGTAATTATTTTAAATAAGTCATTTAAAATTGAAACTGTTAATTTTAAAATTTGTTAGAGCAGTTAATTAGTACTTCTCGAATTTTTTTTATAAAATTATGAATGTATATTATAATTCAAGAAATGTTTTCAGCAAAGCTGTTTTACAATTTAATTTCTGCAAACATGCTAATTTTGAAAATGTAATGTAATGAATCTATGGTTACGAAATTTATGAATTATGATATGGAAAAGAATTTAATTGTACAAATAATTTTTTTATATATATATATATATATATACTTATGTTGTTTCGAATTTTCAAAATTTAAATATATTTTTAATATGTATTTTTTTCATTAATATGTTTAAATAATGAATAAATTCAGTGTGTGTGAGTAATATATATATATATATATATATATATATATATATATATATATGTATATATATGTATATATATATATTGAATTATTGAAATTATGTTGATATAAAAACATTTACTGACAAACAGTTGTAAACTGATCAGAAATTAGCTTTTGAACAGATTCTCTTCTTTCTTTAAATATTTTCACCTGTCGATAATTTCGCATATATCAAAAAGATAGTCATTAATTAATATATTTTTCAATAATTAATACATAAAAAATAAAACTAAAAAATATATTCCTGATACTTGCCCGAAATCTTCGATGTTGTTAACAAAATTTACAGTCACACTTATTGATCTCTGAACCTACATTATATAAATTTGAATATGTAACGAATTGACTGAAAAAAATATTACCGTGAATGTGTAATATTGAATTAATTTAATTATCTAATATAAAATTATTTACTTATGTAATGTAAAAATATACGCCGTGAAAATATAAACATTATTGATGCAACTCCCTGTGACCATTTTGTTTAGAATGAAAATTAGATTTCTTTATTAATTCTTTAAAATGTTTGTAAAATAATGTTATATTTTACTGTAGATATATATATATATATATATATATATATATAATTATTTGAAATAGTTACATTAATATAAAACAATTTACATAAACAGTTATATTCAGTGAATGATCTAACTGTAGCTAGTTTATCTGAAATTTAAAATTTGACTAAACATGATATATATTTATGAATCTAATGATACCAAAACGGCAACGATTACTTTTTAGAAAAGTTTTTTTAGATCTTTTTTATATTTCTACATTATCTTATTTTGTATTATCAAATTTCGTTTTGTCGTAGAAACTATTAAATTTCAAGAATTAAAATGGACTGAACTAGTTAGTACTTTTACACGGTTAAGTTTTATAGTTCGTCGAACTGACTCATATATTAAAAATTATTTGGATTGTAGACAGTTTTAATAAGAACATTTTTAATTAAGAAAGGCAGCAGAATATAACAGCTCGTTTAATTGTGCACAGCAAGATTTAATTTTATTAAATGTTTTAATTCAGTTGATATGCCATTAAAATTATTATTATTTGATATATATATATATATATATATATATATATATATATATATATAATTCCTGTAATAATCAATAATTACAATTCTATATATATATGAAGTTATAATAAAGTGTAGTTGTTTTAATTTAATATTGATATTTACATTATTATTAAAACTACTATTGTGGTTTAGATCCTGATACTTAAGTATTTTCATTGTTTATTACTTTATTTATATATTGTATCATTTTTTTAAAAAATAAATGTATTACATGAATTTGATAGTTTTGTTTTCGGTGATCTATATTTTATTTATGAATAATTTGTTATTTTTAACCCAAAAACTCAACAATAAATATAAATAAACTCTTTTATTATATCTAAGCATATTAAAAAATGGTTAGTTGTGTAGGGATATAATTGCGTATATATATATATATATATATATATATATATATATATATATTTGTTTCATGTTATCATATTACAAATACAGATGTAACAGGAAAGAAAGACAATAGAATATTTATTTTTTTATATATATTTTGTAATATTCGAAAATATGTCAATTTATGCATGTGTTTAAAAATGTGTAATGTGTCTGCATATGATATTTCATATAAAGAAACGTCTCTGTTATCTAAGAAAAAAAAGATACAATCTGCCATATCAAGAATGCCTAAATGTTTATTATTTTATATTAGAGATATTTTTTCCTTGGACCTCTCTAGAGGAGTATTTGATTTTTGTTTATTTTTGAATATATAACAGTAAATAGACATTATTTTGAAATCAGTTCCGATGTCTGGTGATACTGGGTTTTATCACTGAAAAAGAAAACAGATATATTTTTGAAATTAAAAAATCTTTTTTAAAAAAAATATTCTTCGATTTACCATTGATGAAATAACATCAATATTAAAATATATCATAACGAAAAATCTTTTTATTTCAAAAATAACAATATTTCATATATTGATACATCAGTGTATAGATACCATAGATGTAAGTTGTTGAGGGTTAGGTAAATTCTTCGATTTTATAGTAAGAAAATGAATACAGTAGTTTTCAATTCTTTCTCTCACTATTTACTTCGTGTAAATGGAGGACTGTTGAACCCCCCGTAGAATAAATTTTGAACATTAAGATTCATGATACATACAATTTGAATTCATTAACTGAGGTTTTCACTAAGTGGTAGAGCATTTTGTGACCCCTTCCCCTCCCACAACAGGATCGTTACTTGAGGTTCAGACACCCGAGCTCCAAAGTGCTTGTGAAGGCACCTCTTACTAACCTCTCTCTTGCACTCTTCAAATTATATTTTCATTTATATATATATATATATATATATATATATATATATATATATATATATAAATACGTATGTTATTTTGAAAAAGGTATATCTAGCAAAATGCATTATTTAAACTATAATTATTTATGTTAAATCAATACATTTTGAGATCGAGGAAATAAATATTGTCATATTTTTAAAAATTAACAATAATTATAATCTTATAGTAATATATACAAATATAGAATAATTCAATTCAGGTTTCCACATGAAAGTATTAAAAAAAAATTTAAAAAATGACATTTTTTTAATTATTGTGGTTTTTTTTAATACTTTTATGTGGAAGCCTAAATTAATTCACCTATACAAGCAAATATTGTAACTTCTATACTTCAGTTTCATGTGAAAAATAATAATTTCTTAATTTTTTGTATAATTTGAATATAGTTCTTTATTGTAATACTTTGTCATGCTTTTAAAACATTTTAAATACTGTTCAGCTCGAATTTTAATTTAAGACATCACTAGTTAAAACATAGTTTTATGAAATACATCAAACGCAAAAAATCAATGTAAAAACATTAAATATCGGCTCTAATACATCAGTGTCTAAAAAAATCAATGTTAGATGTCCATCTCTAGTTCATACAATGGCTGATTTCTATTTTATCCGCGAGTAGTAAGAGCATCTCTCTGACACATCATATTAACTCTGTTGATTGTTAACAATACAATTACTATGTTTATGGAAATAAAACTATTGGACATTTTATAAAATTATTATATCTATTTAAAGTGTATTTCCGTCTTTAGTTTTATTTATATTCATTAATGTAGAAATTTAATTATAATTTTGTAAAATATGTGTTAATCACTATTTATTTTATCAAATAAATATAACTATATGTTCAATCTTCGACCTGTAAATAAAATCGATTCGCCAAGTTATACTAAAATTAAAAAAAATATCCGGGTACATTTGAAATATATTTTTTTTAGAAAGCTGGAATGTTTTCTATAGACTTTTTCTAAAAAATCATTAAAATCTAATGTTAAATAAGACTTAATGAACAACTGAAATAAATATATTTTAAGAATATATGCAACTATCTTAATAACTATTTTGAAAAGTTAAATGAAAGTGTACAATCTCAAAGTTCTCTTTAATGTTTTCTTTGTATAAATATTAAAATGTTATAATTTAATTTATAAGTAACTGTATATTATGTTATAAGTAATGTTTTTTTTTATATTGAACTTGTTATATATATATATATATATATATATATATATATATATATATATGTGTGTGTATGAACTTTCATTGAGAACTGTTTATTTTCAAAAGTAGACAGTCGTTAAATCCTCATCCGCAAAATCCTCACCCGCAAATGATTCTTCATCTCATATATGAAATTAATGCTGAACGTTTCAAAATTAATAAATTAGTACAAATACACATTTAAAACAATATTTACAAAAAGTTCATAACAAGATTTATATCCCCAATTCGTAGTTGTAGAGAATCTATAAAAATTTTTGAAACGTAGAAAATTACATCATCCATGAGGTGGAAAAAGAGGAGGGTTGTTTGTCGTAAATGGCCTAAATACTAGTAAATCAATATGTGTCTAAAGTATGTTTGTCAACCTAATTTATATTTTAATAGTTCGAAAAAAAGAGTGAGGAGAATTATTTAGTTTGTAATAATATGAATTTTAGTGGAACAGTAGTTTTAGTTAATTATATAAGGTAAAAGAATTTTATAAGTTCTTTAGAAGATAACTCAAGTTTATATTTGTAATTTATGCAATTTTCTAAAAAAAATCATAATTATGTAGAGAAAATGTTGTATTATGCAATAAAATAATTGTTAATATGACAAAATATTTGAATTTATATCTACGAATTAAATTTTCTGTTCAAGGTTGTGAATATATTAAATAACATTGCTTCTGGAAAAATAATTAAAGAACAATTATCATACCAGCAATAAATAGATTCATTCTAGATATAAAATATAGAATAATTTGTTTAAACCTTGAAAAGTATTATTGTTATTCCCATACTCAACTATATTTTTTTAAGTATGAAAACAAGAGTAATTATTTTTAGATTTTTAAATAAATTATTTCACAATTTCCAAACAAACTGTTCTTGATAGATTTATTATTTATTTAAAATTATTACACTTTTATTTGGAAGCATTTGTAGCTGAAAGCTGCAATGTTTCGCTGCTAATCGATTTGTCTGCGCTCAAGTTCAATTTTCATCACCTGTGTTCATACATCTCTCACTTATTTATTTATAAACATTTTCGATACATATTTTATATACTGTCTCTGTGCGACGTACATAAATAATACTTATTTTGTACTTTATTTGTCACTGTTTCAGTTGATATATTTTGCTATATTACTTCATCTATTATTCGTATTTGTATATAATTTTTAACTGTATGGATGTTGATCTGTTAATTTGATAATAAAAATAGATTTTCTGATACTCAGGTATCTTAAAAATGTTTATTCATTTTATTTTTTATCAAAACAAATGCATGGAATTACAGACAAAACAATGGTTAGTATTTTATGTTATTATTGGTTAATGTGATTAATTTTAAGTCCAATTTTATGATATATTCGTATGTATAGTTTTTTACTATTTATTTTGTATATGGTTTCCAAAATTGATATATTTTTATCAAGTACAACGTTTTTTAATAAATATTATTGATTACTGCATTGTAAAAAGTTGACTATTTAATTTTTTATGGATAATTTTTTAAATAAGCTATTAGAATAATTTGATAATATGAATTTTTTTAATGTTAGTTTTAAATATATTTGATTATTCTTTCTCACGGACATGTACAGAAGTGACTCATTAAAACAATGAATTATTAGGTAATGTCTGATTTCAAGTCTAAATTTGCAATTAATTTTTTACTAGTCATCATATGTTCAAAAGTATTTGTGAACAAAGAAGAGATTTTTAAGAAAATATTATTACTAATTGAGTCATACAATGTATATGTACAAAGATATAATTTTTCTTTTTTTTTTAATGTAAATGCATTCTAATATTTAAAAATAAAAATTGGATTTTTTTACACTAAAATGGTTTAAAAATCTATAGAAATTAATCAATGGAATGGACAATAAAACAATGACTTGATTATTGGTTGATGAATATGGTTTCCAATTTATTCTCGGCATTTTTTTCTTTTACCATTCAGAGTTTAAAATAGATGATATTTATGAATATATACTAGAATTTTTTTTAAAAAATATTATAATTAATTGCTGTAAAAAATGTGTTCAAATGAAAATATTTGTCAATTATTTCAATAATAAATTAATTTTGATACAATTAGAGATTCAATACTGAAAATTAATACTTTTATAAAACCAGTTGCTTTTAGACATCACAATAAAGTTTTCTTATTAAAATATTCAAAAATTGATTTATTATTCATTTAGATTTTAGTTAATAAATATTTCTTTAGTAATGCCAACAACATTCACATAAATAATATGTAAAGAATATTAAAGCAATCACATAAAGGATTTTTTTTATTTTTTCTACAAACATTTTTCTCTTGCTAAGCTCTCTAACATTGTTTGTGGAGAGTTAAAAAATCCATTCAATCTGAAATTGTTCCCACCAATATCAGAACACAGGAAAAAAACATATTTCATTAATTTGACGATTATATATATATATATATATATATATATATATATATATATATATACATACATACAAAACTATGTACGAAATGAAGAAATTGTTTTAAACATTTTAAGAAACGAAAAATTACCTAAATAATGTTTTAAATATTTCTTAATTTCATTATTAAATCAAATAATCTAACCGTATTTTTTTAGAAAAAGATATTCATTACGTTTTAATTGTCTAAAAGTATGTTTAAAATGTGAGATATCAATTACAAGCAAGTTTTATGCTATTATTAATTTTATCTCAATTTATTAATCAGAATATGTAATTAGAGATCAATGTTCTAATCTAGTTGTAATATATATACACTAAATATATTTAAATATTTTCATTTGTATTGGTGAAGAATATGAATTATTTTGCAGGTATCTAAGTTTTGCAGCTGCACTTTTACCTTTATCAACTACCAGCATATATATATATATATATTTATGCACTATTATTATACAAGTATATTATTTTTTTTTATTAATTACATTCATTGTATGGAAAAACGTATAACAAATCTTATAAAGTAGATAATAAAAAATAATAATACAATATCAAGCATAACTTTAATTTTAGATGTCAAGATAATCTGATGATAGAAACAAATTTAAATCAGACATATTTCAATAAACTTACCAATCGATGGTAATCTGTATAAAACTTATAAATAAAAGAAAATAGTTTGACGTCACTGAATGATCTATTTTTTGAAGTTGTGTAAAAGAAAATTTTAATTCGGTCAACTCATACATCATTGATAATTTTCCTTATTATATACACGCAAGCTGCACCAATTTTCTAGTAAAAACATTAATATGGCTATCACACGTCAGATATATTATACAACATAATTATATATATATATATATATATATATATATATATATATAATCGATGCATAATTTCAGAATGTGTTTTTCAGAATGTGTAAAATCAATAGTAAAACATTTATTAAAGTGGCATATGTTAGGGATATATAATTGATAGAAAAAGTGTTACAGAAAAAAGTTATGTTTTTTAAAACATAAGTTCAAATCTAAAAATTTATAATTGAAATTAAAAAAGAAATAAAATTTGGGATTATGTTAATGGATACGAATAAGAGTCTATCCTTATTGAATTGTGTTTTTATACTAAGGGATCTGTTTGTTATATATTTTTTTGGAATTAAATCCAGTATTAAATAAATGTATGATATATATATACATAAAAGTACTCATTCAAAATGGCAAGATTTAATATTAAGATACTTGTTTCATATTATTTTCGAGAAGTAATACGACATTTAGCAGACAGTTTTAAGTTAAAAAGCTATTTTTGTATAAAAAGATAAACATAAACTAATATTTTTATGAATATAAAAATAAATGTATAGATATAACTGTATTTGTGATCAGTGGTGCATTCAGGATTTACTTTTCAGACAGGGGGGCGAGTTGAATGGATAAAAAATATTTTAATGTGAATTCAATAAAATTCATTAAATGATTATAAAAAAATATTTAAAGGATAAAATCCAGTTTTCTTTTTACAAAGCTCTTGAATTGCTTCAGTCATGGTTATATTAATCTCTCTGTTTATATAAAAGCATTTTCGCGAGATGATTTTATTTTGTTTTCTAGTGTTTTTTCCCTTTTCCTTTAGGGGTGCCAGTGCCCCATGTCTCTTCTTCCTGGGTGCACCACTGTTGGTGGTATTGTATTGAATTTTATATGTAAAGAAAAAAGAATCTGTTTTTTTTATATCATTAAATATATATTATCTAATTTTTACAAACGTTTATGTCGTAATAAAAATTAAAAAGATTTATTCGTTTGATAAAAAAATAATTGCAGTTTATGATCTTTAAATTCATAACAAAAATCGCAATTATTTTCTTATCGACCTAATAGTTTTAGATTAAATACAATATATATATATATATATATATATATATATATATATATATATATATATATAAGGAAATTATAGAGGGTTGTTTTTTTTTCAATAAAATCTGTTAATTAGAAATTCTCATATAAAACATTGAAACGGGTTCTTAAACCCGAATATTTGAATTTTTTAACTAAAAATATATTTATATGTTATACAGAAAATATATCTTTGAACTTGATTATTTAGTTTTAATTTTTAATGACAATATGTTTATAATAATCAACAATTTAAATGATGGAAAATAATTAAAAATATGAATTAACCTGAAAACTAATTTTACCGATAATTACTTTTTGTCTATTGGTTAAAAAAATGTTATCTGTTCATTAAATATTTGTAGATGTAAGGTTTTCCCGATTTACACAACATAATAACAAATTAAAATTTTCTAGATAATATAAGTAATTGAGCAAATAGAAGTTCAGAATGTTCTCTTTCAGATAATTCTTTATTTTCAAGTCTAATCACTTCATACTAACACTTTCTCACAACTTGTAGTTACTTTTTTCATTCCATGAGTAAGCAATTCTTAATAACATTATATGTATCTGTTTCTGTTCTCTTATTCCATTCCGTCGTTATTTTATACCGGTTAAGTTCTGTTTGCTCTAAAAAAGTGAGATTTAAAAAAAATACATTGAAGATAAAAACAGTAGATTAGAAATAGGCTTAGAATTCTTTGTCGATAGAATAAGGAAAAAATAGTTTTACTTTGAGAGAAACGTCTTAGAAGCAATGACCTTAGCTGTCGAAGCACCTTAAACCCCAAATAAGAAGAAGAAGAAGAGAGAAACGTGTTGAAATATAAGAAGATTATATTAAAGAATAATGTAGCCTTGTATACGAAAAACGAAATTCGAAACTCGAAGTTACTTTTTATTTTTATGAAAACCTCTGTTGCCATGTTATTAACTTCGTCAGACAGACATTTTTAATCTACCTTCGTGGATTAAAAAAAAAAACAGAATAAGTTATAAGATATTTGTTTCATAAAAAATAGATCTTTGAATATTTTCACACGTATATTTTAATTTAATAATTCAGTTTCGTATTTCGTTTTCTATCTATTATATTTTAAAATTACTAAATTGTGGTTTCGAGTAATTTACCTCTGAGGTATAGATACATAAACATATTTTGCACTACCAAATTGAAATACATGTCTTGAAATTATTACCATGGGGCGAATTACTTTAATATGTATTTAGTAGATTGTTGATACATATTAGATTAGAATGAATTACTTTGATATAATATAATGATTGCATACTAAGTGAGTTATTAAATATAATCGTAGCCATGATCACGTATATATATATATATATATATATATATATATATATATATATATATATATATATATATATATATATTGCCCATTGATTCTTAACAGAAATATTCACATTGAATTCGGTGAAGTATATGAGTGTGTATATAGATTCAAAACAGATAAATATAGTGATAATATACATTGTAAGCCAAAGTATTTTAAGAGGTCAAGTTTATTAGACCAGGGTTTGATGAATGAGGATGCTACATCAAAGGGAATTTGATTGGTCAAATAAATCATTCGACAAACTTGTATGTACTTGCACACATGATATATGATTTACTGACCTCTGTACAGATAAATAACAGGCGTATAAATAGAGACATACATAACGATTTATATTAGGCATTGTCATTCCTTAATACATTTATCAAACTGTTTGTGCTAACAAAATTCGTCGGAGAATTCCGAATGACTATTCTTTTTCTATGATTATTGAATAATATTGTATAAAATTGGATGTGTACTGATTTTGAGATATAATTAAGTAGATGTAGACAAAATTGAATATAAATGTATTTTCTTTTTATTTATGTGAATATGTTATATTTAGTAAGTAATGAAAAGTACTAGGGAAGTAATGTTAAAAACTAAAAGTATAAATAAATAATATTTTATTCTACTTACATTTCTGTTATATTTCTCCTGTTATTATTTACCAGCTAGCTAATTAAAAACGTTTGATTCCTCAAATAAGATAAATTGTTTATTGTAATGAATATGTTAATGTTTAAAATATATTATTAAATAAAATATCCGACAATTAAATAATTATTTAGTTTATCTGACCATTATGCAAGTGTTTATATGTAAGAATTTAACATAATAAGCACCATTTGTATATTAAATCTACTTGTATCCGTGTATATCAGATTATGTATTATATAAGTACCAACCTCATGTAATGAATATTTTATTCGAAATACAATACTTCACTTACTTAGTTATTAGAAAAATAAGTACATTTTTAGTATAAATCATTAATAAGTGCCCTGATAGAGTTTCAGGTAGTTCTAAGAGTGCCTAAGACAATATTAATAAGTTATTTTTACAATACAGTCGATTTAAGTTCATACGAGAACCTAACATCCTTAAATGAGTATATATTTAAAGAGTATCACCATATCATCACCATTTTTTTTATCCTTGCTACTCTTTTTGAATCATTATATACAATATTTAAAAATAAATATTTTCAAAATTTATTACAAAATATGCAGTAAAGACATACTACAGTGAAGATATAGTTTTCAAAAATATAATCTATTTCTTCTCAGTTTTTCAGATTGTTTTATATCTTGAAAAATTTTTAATCAGTTTGGAATTAAATGTTGTACTTCTGATATAATAGTTTTATTTATTGCACAATTGTACTTTTTTATTTATGTGTAGAATTCAATTTATAAAATCAATTTATTTTCAGAATTATGTCTGCAATAAAGGTAGTTTTTTTAAAGCTTCTAGCTTTAATTTTTAGTACAGTTTACAAATGAATTCTTTTGTCATCCTATAAACCACAATAAAGTATTCTGATTAAAACGTATTTTCATCATTATCATCATTTTGTATAAAAATTTTATAATTGTTTGTACCTTTACTCTCTAAAGATAGTTGTATCACCATTGAAAGCAAATATGTTCAATAATTTATTGAATATTTTTGATAAGAATTGTTTTTGTAATTTTAAGGCAGATGAAATAATTCATCTGCGAAAGAAAATTTAACCACAATACAAGAACTGTATTAGTACAGTGTAAAAAGTTTTAATTTTAATGAACATAACATTATATTTAAACATTAAATTACTGAAACAATTATTCTAATAGTTCAAGGTTTTTTTGTGCTAATTACATATATATATATATATATATATATATATATATATATATCTTACATTCTTTAAATATTATATACTGGCATATTAATGGATTTTTATACAAGTAATGTCTTTTTAAAGACTTATGTAAAAATATATTACTTATTATATATGTTTTAATATATGATCTTATAATACAAATCAGCGCTGACTAATTCTATACTTTTATCGGTCAGGATAGTTGTTTATAAATTAATGACTGACGAAAAAAATATTCTGTAATGTAATATCTGTACATAAATTGAACAGTGACTTGAATATCGATTAATATGTTTTTATATTTGAAGTGAATTTGAAATACATCCAAATCCAAGCCTTAACTTTAAAATAACGAATAAAACCCATATTTATTAGCAGACCACTGAAATTTCTGATAAATTCTGTATGTCTGCAGTTGTAAAATGTTGATATAAATAGTATATTTTTATGATTATATATACATATATATATAGAGAGAGAGAGAGAGAGAAAGAGAGGAAAGCTTCAAGTTAGATTAAAGTATTAAAAAAACATGTTATCCCCCATTTAGTATTTTAGATCAATTTTATTTTAGAATTGAATTGAACTATTATTATATAAAAAATAACATGGCTTCTTAACACCTGCGCCCCCTTTTAATACTTCCATGTGGAAGTCTAAATTGAATCATCTATATATATAGAGAGAGAGAGAGAGAGAAAGAGAGCGAGAGAGCTGAAAAAGTTTCTGTAACTTGTTTCATACAAATATTTTTTTTATAAAACAACAATTCTTATTTCATCCTACAAACTACATCAAATTTTTCAATGAAAAATATTCAATAAATTGTTATTTATTATTTTAGATTGTCGTTTATTAAAAAGTCGGAGATTTTTCGATAGCTTGGAAGCCTGAGAACGATAGATTTGCGATCAAAATACGCATAAGCGAAAATTAAAAATAATCAATAATATATTTTTGATTAAAAAATTTATTGTTGTTTGTGGGGTGAAAAAAGAATTCATTTGTGATAGTTACCAAATATGTTTTATACATTATATGAATATGTATTTATTTTCTGCATTTTGTATTTACATAAATTACAGATTTCTTTCTAATTTTGTATAATATGTACATGCTGTAATTGTTTTTAATAGAGTATAATAGATGTATATTATATAGATATATATATATATATATATATATATATATATATATATATATAAATTAATTTTTTAATTTAATACATTATTAAATGATTATTTCTGATTCAGATAAACAATAGGTATATGTGCTGACACCAGTATTTCTGCAACATATTCTTTACAATTTATCAATATAGTGCAAAAGTATTATAGAACTATACTAAAAGTGTTCATTTTCTAAATATTGAAAGGATAATTAATGAGATTGCAAGCCTATACTAATATATCATCGCGGAAATCTGTTTTGCATAACTTTTATCAATGGAATGTTAACAATATTTTTAACAAAACTATTACATGTATATTTGATTTATCTGATAAGTTTAACGATTTGTATTCAAATGCAAATATAATACATATGTTTCTTTAATTGTGCAATAGATATGATATACGAAATATAAATTATAGGTAGACATGTATGTGTGTGAATGTAATTTTAAATAATATGTTTAATATTTAAATAAAAGTCTTTTAAATACATTATTTTGCAGGCTGATGACGGATAGTATGTTAGAGAGATCTTTAGAAAAAAATAAAAATTTATTCGTGAGAAAGAATTTAACCACAATAACAAAATTATTATTCTGAAAACTGTTTTAATTTACAATTATTTTATATATGCATATTGTTTTAATTGTAAAAGAATTCAAAATATTCCATGTTCAAAATGTTCAATGTAACAAATGTCTTATTATTTTACTGTACTTTTTTTATACTTTCCTCTCACTGCAGCACTGTCTGTAATTATTGCTGATTTTACATGCTCATTCAAATATGTAACAACATTATGCTGCAAGATTATAACTGCTTATTTATATTTTTAAATTTATATTGAACAGATTTTTTAAGAAAGACAACAATTTGAATGATTTTGAAAATGAATTGTTATGTATTAAAAATGTATTTTTATCATTTATTTCAAACTCGTTACCATTTTATACTAACATGTAATGTAAATAAAAGAATTTCAACATTTCATTTCGTATTTATTTTCTCTTACAGTATTTATTTTAACATCTTACAACTATTCTCGCATCTAATATTCATCTATAGGTCTAGACAACTACTTCTACAATGCAAGAATTCATTTTTCATTGCTTCTTTATTTTCTAGCAAGTTTTATCTTTTTAGCACCCTATTCATCCTTTATTTATTTTATCTATTGTGTAAGGCAGATGTTTGTATTACGTTTTAAGTTGAATATTGTTCTATATGTACTATATTTTCATGTTTATATATATATATATATATTATATATATATATATATATATATATATATATATATATATATATCGCAAAGTATGAAAGAGCAAATTTGTAAAATATGTAATTAAATTTTCGTTGCTTGGCTAAATTAAATTTCACTCATTAACACCCACATATCAAAAGTTTTCAAACATCTTGAACATATGTATTATTTATGTTATTGATAATTGTTTAATAATTTGTTTTTTATTTATTTGAAAATCCAGGCTGAATTGAGCCAAAAAATTGACAAAAACTTCTTATATGCTCAATAAACAAGTATTTAGTTAGTTTCACAAATTACTTTTTTATTCGGCCCAAAAATCCCAATGTGTTTTCTGATCAAAAAAGTGCAATAATTAAAGATTAATCATTTTTTATTGCTGCTTATGCGCATTTTGATGATGATACAATAATTGTTAGTGTTTTAAGATACGATACAATTGTTAAAAAATAATAAAGAAGAAATAAAACGTTTCAAATTGTATAAATGAACTTTATTTCAGGTGTATGTATGTCTCTCTGTTAAAATTGGAGATAACTTACATTTTTTTTATAATTCTAAGAGTAATTTTATATTTGTGACCGTTTTTACTAATAAAATGTTTTTACTGATGAATAATTTATTTATAAATATTTTATTATGTATCTAATATTATGAAAAATTATAAAAATACATCAAAATATGTTTTTGGTATTATGGATAAAATTACTTTAACAAATAAATTTAACATTCTCAAAAGAATTTCATGATCAAAAATATTCAATAATTCATTATTGATCTTTTTAATTCTTGCTTATGTGTATTTATATTACAATTCTGTCATTATCGAAGTGCAACTGAACAGAAAAACAGTATTTAAAATATAAAATATTTAAATAATATCTTATGTTTAATGTGTTTTTCAGCGTTTAGATATTTTTAAATCATTAAAAATTCATTTAAATCGATGAATATACATTTCATTTATCTGTTTATATATATATATATATATATATATATATATATATATATAATATTTATTTATATCTCGCTGAATATGGTCATGTATTGCATATGGTTAAATAGTAACAGAAGCTCATGCTGTGAACAGATGTCAAGGAGCAAACACAAAAAAGTGTATATATATTTTTCTGTCCGTATGCCCTTCGTATCTGTTTATTTTTCTTCATGACATAATTACAACAGCACGCTTAACGAACTTGCACGTTATGTATTATTTATTTTATGTAACAAATTGAAAATATGTTAAATTTCATTTGCATCAATGTTTATTTTTAAACAAATCTTATCGAACAATCAATTATTAATGGTTTTTCGTTCAAGGCATATTACATTTTGAATTGAATATATCAATTTTAAACTTTAATTGAATATATCAATTGTATTCGTTTTGAAATAGTATTGTCTTCATAATTAGAGGAAATGCCTACTTTTTTCCATTAATAGACCATATATGATTACTTTTATACACAATTTTAATTTCTAATCCAGCATCTATTAATTAAAATAACTCTCAGGGTGCACAAGATATAAAAATTACTAATTAAAGATGGAATCTTTCCCGATAGAGAAAATAAACACATAAATTTTTAATTACTGGTTGAGCTCCGTTAGATTGTATCGTGTGGTCTTTAATCCGTTACATAAAGTATTATCTTATAATTAAATTAAACGTTTTTTTTTTACATACAAGTTATTGTTTGAAGCATATATGTAAAAATATCTTAGTCATACATACAATAATGTGAAAGTCTTCTAGTTTTACCTAGAAGACGTGCGTAACATTTGATAAATAATGTACATTGTTATTTTGAGCTGTTCGAAAAGAAGTATTAAAAAATTGATAGTCATTTTTTAAAGTATTAATGTCATATAAGAATGTTCCCTGTTCATTGGATGCTTGTAATTGCTTGCTTATTAAATATTATGGTCGAAATTTATTACTTTAATTAATTTGAGTATAAAACGTCAAAAAAAAACACGAAATTATATATTTTTGAATATCTTCTAAATTGTAATTATATGAAAAATAATAAGAACTTTATTTATGTTCTTTAGAATGGATAATATGATATAAAAAAATATAAAAAAACGATTAAAGTTAAAAAAATTGTACACAAATATACATGAAGACATTAACTTCAAATTGTTTGGCTAATTCTGAGAAATACCACAATGTTGATTTCTTAAAAGTGGATAAATTAATTCATATAAGAACATAGTTTCCTTACTGGTATTTGCGGTTTCCGGGAAATAATTCATACAATTTTGGTTAATTTGTAAATCATATGTAAGCATATATATATATATATATATATATATATATATATATATATATATTTATATATATATATATATATATATTTATATATATATATATATATATATATTTATATATATATATATATATATATTTATTAGAATTATGCTAAAATATGTTTATTGCGATATATGCATTTCTTGACCATATTGTGATCTATTTATTCAATGTTGAAGTAATCAGCATCCAAAATTACCACACCTTTCACTTAACCTTCTGCACAAAGTGCAGATATTGAGGAGAATCGTTACTTTGCTAATCAATCACAAATCTGTCAAACTCTTTAACAGTACGAAAAGTCATTGAAGTTAAAACAGATTTGTTACGACGATAATATAATCGTATTACTATTATTATTATTATTAATAATAAATGTGTATTTTTAAAATATTGCAGAACTGTTTCATAATCATATATATATATATATATATATATATATATATATATATATATTTGTGTTAGACATGCGTGAGAAACTGTTCCGGTTAATAATTTATATTATATTTAATATCTTTTATTGATCTTTTAAGTACATTTTATAATAACAGGTTCCGTCTTTAATCGTATATATTTTGTTTTTTTTTTAATAAGTTTCAAACTAGAACACATTTGTAATTATAATCTAGAAATCTGCCTATTTTTTTTATCACTATTTCATAAACATCACTGTATTTTTTTATGTAAGAATGTATGAAAATTCGAAGACATAAACATATTGTTTGTCAATTTTTGAAGCAATTAAAAAGGATTCAACTAGTTCTTGAAGTAATAATTAGAAATAAACGCAACGAAATAAGTATAATTTTTGCAGTAATGCAGTTTTATCTAAAAGCAATTTTATAATTTATAACCTGATATTTTTTTGTAAATGTTTATGTATTATACTCGCATAATAGATGTACATTGGTTCACATAATATTCAGTCTTTTCCGTTTTGTACATTGTTTAATAATTACAAATTATTCTATAGAGAGAAAAAGGTAATTGATTTTTCTAATAATATTGAGTACGAGTAAATAATCTAAGAATAAAATACATCAGTAGTAGGTGTATCAATTTACATAGTGTATATTTTTCTTTGCAAGGTTCACAGAAACTGCCTGTTGCTAATGATATATGAAAAAATACACGACAAATATGTGTTAACTTAATTAAATTACCTTGAAACACGGGATCATATTTTTCAGAATCATTTTTTTTAACTATATATATATATACAGTGTGTGTCTAAACAACTTATAGCACTTATTAAATACATTTACATATACATAGAGAAAGAAAAATGTTTGTTGAATGTGATCTCTCTTCATGAAAGGCCTTAATAGTTTAATAACGATTTTGATTTTACTAATCTTTATTTTATTTATCAATTTTCCTCGATTGATATCGTCCAATTTATTATTTTTTTAGGTTATTATACGATAATTAGTATGAAAGAACTCTTGAAACATGGGTTGAGATATAATTGACTTATTTTTAAATGCTACTTGTTTTTTTGTTAATTTTTTTTTTATAAAAATTGCAATCAATTATCTATTTGTTACAGAAACTTACAATACATTGGTTTAAAAATCATCTATTAAGTCTTCAGACGTTTTTGTATAAGTATTTAAAAAATGAAGAATGGAATTTCGTGAATATTACTTTATTTTATTTAAATAAATAATTTATGTATAAAAAAACCGAATCATTTATTGAAAGTAATTATATAAAAATTAATAATACCATTTTTTTAAATTTGGATAAATATAGACAATACAATTTTGGCATTGTAGCTAAATTCACTTTCACAAATAAAATTTTCAGTAACCCCACAAGCACAAAAAAATTTCAGATCAGAAATATTCAATGATATTGACAATTTTTGTTCAAAAAATGTGCTTTGTGGGGCGAATGAAAATTAATTTGTGAACATTGAGTAAATTTTTCAAGAAGTAGAAATAAAAAAAGGCAGCAATTTATATAGATTTACTATATATTTTTTAATTTCTTATACTTTTATAATTTTGATCATCGTTAGGATAGGTTAAAAATATATATAAAATTTGATGAAAGAGATATTTTTAAGCTATTATAGTAACACCATGATTACTAGAAATAAAATCATAAGAAATCTATAGTAGTACCACAATTTAAATTGTAGAAAAGTACCAGAAAAACTAGACATAAGTCGAAAATAACTTAAATCAAGGACATATTTCACAAATGAATTTTTTTCACTTCACAAACCATACCAATTTTAAAATTTAGTTTAGTTTGTGAGATGAAAGAAGAATTAATTTGTGAAAGTGAATTAAGCGACAGTGTCCGAACTGTTATTAAGATGTAGAACATACTTATTTGGTGCGAATATTAAAAATGGAAAATTTTATTTCTCAAATTTAATAAAATATAAAATTCATTATAATTTTAATATTAGGCAAAAATATGTTTTCATTAAAACTGTATGCACGAATGTGAATTTGAGATTTTTATTTGTAGAATAAAATAAAAGCTATTTTATTTGTAGAATAAAATAGCTTTTCTCACTGAATGGAAAATATTGCATTTCCATTAAGTGGGGATAGCTTAATTATCCGCTTGAGATAAAATATTGTAGTTCGTTGCAATAACCTGTATTTAGACAGACGTAGATCTTTTATTCTTAAAGCATTGATTTATTCATTTTTATGGCAAATCTCATAGTCTTTTCGGTTTATAATTTTTGATAATTATAAGCGTGTGCTTTATAACAATATTACATTTATTTATTTGAATTTAAAATAAAATCTTCTATAGTTTTTAAAAATGATCACACGAACTGAGGTAATAGGAATTTAAATGTGAAATAATACTTTCTTAATTTATTCATAAGTCTAAAAAGGCTTGTATAAGTCGAGGGATTATTTTAATAATCTATAAAATGTCTTTTAATATAAATAGATTTGTAACTTTATGAAATAAGAAAGTATAATCTTGAAAAATATTTTTCTATAACAGTTTTTTGAAATTCGATATCTTGAAAATTGATTTCATAAAGATTTCTTTTAATATAAAATTATTTTGTCGTAAGTTTTCTGACCTTAGTTTTTTGAAATACTGATTTTTTACAAAGTAATTTTTTTCTAAAAGTATTATCAAGAATATTTTTCTATTCAAGAAATAGAATATTTTTCAGAAGCTCTTAGTTACTTATTTCACGGTGTCAAAAATAAATTAATATTCAAGGAGATTATATTGAATAATAAAATTATGGCGATGTTTCCTTCATATAGATTCACATAACTTTTCGGTCTGCCCTCGTAGATATTTTTTTTAATACAACTTTCAAAAGTCAGTCTTTAAAAAAGCATCTCATCAATAAACTGCTTGTTTGAAAGGATCAGCACATTATCATACTTACCTTGCTCTACTAATTCATTTTTTTAGTACAACTATTACATTTACTATTCAATGATTGGCATTGAAGACGCATATATAGACGAAATTTTTTTTTATTAAAAATTCATGAATCTATTTATTCCAAACTAAATATCTCTAGTCACTTTGTTTATTTTTATAACGAAAAATGTACTTTCATACATTTATTTTAGTATTTATTGGAAATAACTTGTATTTTTCTTGTCATATTTTATCAGAAATATTATGAGATGAATTTAAAAAAAATAAGTTGTCAGATTATGTTCTTATAAATGTTTAAATATGAGTGTATATAAATAAATAAATGTTTGTTCTGAGCAATTACGTTCACAAAAATGTAACAAGTATAATTAATATGATCTCATTTATCATGACTAGTGAATAAACATGACAGGCCAAGTGCTTACTTATGTCAAATAACATTTTTGAAGAATTCATAATTTATAACAGTGGATTAACTTATCAATGAGTAACTCGTCGACAAACATGTACATTGTACATACGTTTGTCTAGTCGATTCTAAATAAGAACAAATTAGGATACAATGAGTAATATATGAGTACAGGCTTTCGAACATAGAACATGACTTTCGGCATTTCTTCGTGTTCTTTATGTCGCCGAAACGAAGGAAACAATTAAACTGTAACAATAAATGAACGCTCAAATATTTCAAGGTCTGATGCGGTCGTCAACTTTCGAGAAATAAACTAACCAGGAAGGTGTTTTTTGTACACAAAAAAGAAATTACTCACACTGTGTAATCGACTATGAGATGTATTATAACGTTGTTATTTAAGAAAATTATATATACACTTTTTAAAATGTCGTGCAGTCCGTGGTCTCGTAAATGAATTATACTAAAACGTATCGACTTTTTATGTTTACGAACTTATCGATTCTTTTTTTCTTATTTTTAAATCGACTACTACGTTTCTAGTATTTCTTTAGTTTAAAAGTTTTTATAAAACTGCGAGACAAAAAATTAAATTGAGATCTTTTAACTGAATTTAGAAAATGATCTCATAGCGTTATTGAAAAAAAGTAACTCCAACATATTTTTTCATACTGAAATAAACCACAAATGTTACAACCAAATTAGGCGTATGTATTTGAAAAAATCACATTTCTAAAAACAATACAAATTATAAATTAAAATCGAATATAAAAATTGAAATTTTTTTTTTATTTTAAATTTTTACTGCATAAGAATATTGAATAGTACGCATTCAGATGATAGTTATTTTTCTAAAAACAATAATTAAGAGCTGAAGGAATAATTTTTGACTGCAGAAATAAAATAGAGGGAAATATCTTAGAAATTATGTAGTTTGGTATCAGATATAATCATACTATTTATTTAAATATTTTTTTTTATATTGATATTTATTGTTTGAAATAAAAATAATTTTGTTTAATGTAATAAAATTGATAAAAAATGAACATTAATATTTTTTTCTGACTATAAATACAAACACATGTTCGTCTATCTTAATCATACATTAAAAGCAAAATTTGTTTTATCAGGTACCAATTTCCAGGAAGCATCTTTGACTACTCTCTTTGTTTATGCCTAGTCTGTCTTCTGGAAATTAATATCTGAGTGAACCAACAACCAGTTACTCTTCAATGTATAATTAAGACAAAGTCCACATTATTAGATGAAATTTGGAGAATCTAACTGATAAATTTTAACGATAAATTCAGACACATTTGTATAATAACGCAGGCCTGTATCCAGACCGTCATATTACAGGGGGCAAAATTTTTTATGTCAAAATTGTTGAGTTTCGGTAGAAACGCGCTTATAGAAACGATTTTTTTTCCAGCATAGAAACGTTTTTAATCATAAAAATATCCCCATTAGGAAGATTATCCTAATGATTCTCCATGATTTTCAAATCTCCCAAAACCACAGATTTTATTAGGGGGAGGGGAGAAAACCAAGCAAACAATGGAAGAAAATCTCTCCTGACCCCACCCCTGACCTACGGGCATATGATAACGTAAGAAAATTTAATAAATGTTATAAAAAATAAACATCCATACATTGTTTTCTATAATTATTCAACATTTATTCAATAAACTGATTGTTTAATGTATGTTTATCGAAATTGGACGAAAATAAATCATTGATTATATTATGTAAATATATTTTTTAACTAAAACGTTTCATAGAATAAAATTGTTCTGTTTTAAAGTGTCTTTTTTTAAAAAAATAAATAATTTAAAATCCATGCCATTTTGTGAAACATTCTTCATATCCGAATAAAAAAATTGTTTTGTTGATTTTGATGGATAATAATTTTTTGACTCTCTTCATCTGATAAAACTAGTTTTAATTCTAGAGCCATCTTCAAGTACCTTGTAGGTAAATAGTTTATTTAGAATCTATCTGAGAATATCTCGAAACCCGAAACTAATCATGGAGGATAAATAATCAAGTGATTCGTTAATACCAAAATTACTAAAACAATTCTCTAAAAAGGAACATAGGTGCATAACAGCGTTTTATAAATTCAACAGGAAAATGTTCTGAAATCTAAAAAAAAACTTAAAAAGCCATACAATTAGTTTAATCTTAGTTTTATTTCAAAAACATATTGTATGATTTTATATTATTATATTTTGATAATTTCAAACATTAATTCTTATTTAATTTTCTCTATAAAACTCCTTAAATTGTTATTCAATTTTGAAATAAGTTTGTGTTAGCACAAAAATGAAAAAAAATAATTATTTTAGAGGATTTTTTTAGTTATATTTTGTAACATACCAATTATTTGTACAATCTGAATTTTTGCGACAAATTGTATGAGATCAAAATGTTTAGAAACGAGGCCGTAAGGACTTTAGATTTTAATAACTTGTTACAATGAATCAAAAATAAAAATCTTACAAAGACAAACAAGTCATGTAGTAATTTATTTCTTGTAATACTGATATTATTTTTCATTTATGAAGAAGCTAATACTTTAGTGTCTCGTGTGTTTAGATAAAAGAATAATCATCCTTTTATTGGGATACAAAAAGAAAGAATAACAAACAATAATGTGCTTTTTGTACATTGCTGGAGTATCTCTAGAGATTTTTAAAATAGTTTTGATATTGTATTAGAGTGAGGTTTATATCGTTAAAACGTTAATAAAAGAATGAATGACTTCATAATAATTGTACATTTCAACTTAACGTTGATTACATCTTGTGATTCCAGTATGTTTGTGTTAATAATTTTGTATACAAAAAGAAAACTTATGAAAATATAGAATATATCATATGAAACTAATGATTCAATCTAGAAGATTAAAAAAGATTTCTGATAATACTGTATAGCAATCCTAGACTTTGTAGTATTTAATTCATAACCCAACCCTTAGAATATTTAAAATTTGAAATATAAGCGCACTGTACATTAAAAAACTAATATTTCTAGAGAATATAATTTTATTGGTTAATTTTATTGTTGTTTTTGGTTAGTATTTATTTAGTTTTTTTTCACAATAATTCTATTTAAAAAATCGATTTTTTTGAATTTACTCTGAATATACTGTAGTATAATAAAAAAATGTTTAAATTGATTAAATTTTTAATGAAAATCAAATCAATAAACTAATTTCATTTTTATGAAAATTAGAACTTAAATTTGATTGTTATTGTTGGGATCGTTTTTGGATTGTATGAAATTTGAAATGTCCTGTATTAAAATATTTATTATTAAGTTATGATTTAGATGGTTCTGTGTAATTAATTTTTGTTTCAAGTAATATTTTCTCTAATAAAATATCTATTATTTAAGGTTATGATTCATAAATTACAATTTGTGATAATTGCTAGATTTTACATCGGAAAAAATGTTTTTTATGATTAATCAGATACGATCATGATAAATTTTTTAAATTCTTGAAATAGAAAATACAAAATACATTTAAAAACATTCATCAGTTTAAGCTCGTTTTTTTAAAATAAAATAAATAAATTTCAACTACAAGTACATACAACTGTATTTAGTAATTATTTTTGAAATTCTATGATCTGTAGGCAGGATACCATATATTATGATTTGCATTATTTATTTCGTAAATACTAATTTACTTAAGTGTTTATTAACTCAATCTTGATACAGATATATAATCATATAATTAAAAAAATCCATTCTCACAATTTTCAAGATATTCCATACACTTCTAAAATAATTTCTCATAGATATTAGATTAAGTTTTATAAACGCGATGATATCTGAACGATTAAATGTGTATGTTTTTTTATATATTTAAACATATGTGTGTGAACAAACTGAAATTGTACTTAAGAAAGAAATTAGAAGAAAAAGTACAAGTCGGAGAGTGGAGTTTATAGATGACAGACAAGCAATTACATTCAAATAAAATACACATAACAGTAATTGAAACAGATGGATGGTTTAACAGTCACGCATATATAATAATTATTTATTTAAAATAATTATATTTTATTTAGATGCCGGTGCAAGTGGTTAAATGTTGAGATAGCCGAGTAGTATTTTTATTTCAGTGCAATAAAAAAGTCTGTAAATTAGTTGGAAATCCGTTATGGCGAAATCGCTCGTATAGAAAAATATGCAAGAATTTCGTTTTATGAAATATCCTGATTTTTTATTATATATATATATAGACAGATAGGTGATTCAAATAAGGCTTTCACATTAAAGTATTAAAAAAAACGCAAAAATTAAAACAAATCATGATATTTTTTATTTCGTATTTTAATTCAATTGTATTTTAGTATTGAATTTAAATAAAATACTAAATAAAAAATAACATGATTTGTTTTAATTTTAGCTTTTTTTAATAATTTCATGTGAAAGCCTAAATTGAATCATTCTCTCTCTCTCTCTCTCTCTCTCTATATATATATATATATATATATATATAGAGAGAGAGAGAGAGAGAGAGAGAGATTTTCATTTATAAAAGGAACAGTATCAAAATCTAATTCAAATTATAATATGGTAATATAATAATTAATCTTATATATTTAAATCTTAGAAATATTGAAATAATCAGAACGGAACTAATTAACAAAAAGATATTTCGATTGCGTTTTAAAATCAACTAGAGCGACACTTATTAAGAGTGGTGACAATTCAGATTTGTTTTATAATATATCATGAGTTCGTGTCCGGGCGTATGTGTCACATTTAATGAAGGAAACGAATTCGTCGAACGTTCAACGAATTTTGATTCTATAAACGTTGCTAAAAAAAGCCTGTCAAAAACAGTCATATACTTGAAAATTATGTTTTATTCATCACAGTTCTGAGTTGTTAAACTAATCGACTATGACGGTTTCTTGAAACGCGACGTCATATATGCATATTATAGTAATAATGCAATATTGAGACTAATGTATTTTTGAATACAAAACAATTGTTTAATGAAATGTGTTCGGATGCTATTATTTTACTTGCACTATTATTAAGCATGTATTATGTTTCATAGTTGTTAATTATGTATACAAAGGAAGTATATCGTTGCATATAAAACACTGTAAAATTCTCTTCATTTAAATTTATCAAAACTGTGTTGCATGTAGACAAATAATTTCATATTTTTTTAACAAATCTGATCGTTTTTACTGTAAGAAATGTATAATAAAGAGAACGATCGAGTTCATGCTTAGAATTCGAAAGTAGTTTCTCATTTTATTGAAGATTTTAAAAAAGCGTTACCTCATTGATAGTGAGAAGATAACTGTGTGTTTATAAAGAAAAATAAATCAAATTGTTATTCAGAATTTATTAAATTGTCTTGGTAGCTATATTGATATAATAATTATTATTTTATTAAACTAAAATATGACAGATGTCTTGTTCTCTTGCTTTTTGTGCTTTTGAATCTGCAAAGTATTTGTTTTCCACTACTAGTTTCGGTACAAATACCATCCTCAGGTAGATATTAAAGATTCATTCGATTTTTCAATATATATATCTGAGGATGACACAACAGGACAACATATCAATGGAGCACAGTTAAAAAAATTAATTATAATTGTATGTCTATTCGACTAAAATAGATCCGCTCACAAAAGTTTACTTTGAAAAGTTTACTATTGCAAATTCTATTTTTTTTTATTAAATTAGAGAAAAAAACTAATATTTATATTTTTCTATATTTTTCTAATTTAATTTTATATTTAATATCATTTTCAAATGCATAAAATGTAACAACTGTTGAAATTCCTATACATTAGGTTGGCAGAAAAATAATACATATTTTTGACCTTTAAATTCATATACACTTTTCTGTTTTTTTATTTTTTTAACTGTTTTAAGTGATCCAGAACTGTTTAATGAGTATCGCCTAACTTTTGTGCAAGTTCTCGAAATGTTGTGCGTGGGTTTGATTCAACTAACGCCTTCAGTTGGTCATTATGAACTCAAGAAAGATACCCGCGACTTCTTCATCTTTAATGATCTCGTCCCCAATACGAATATTTTGGAACCAGCATTACACTGTACGTTCCTTAACAGTACCCCCACAAAAAGTATAGTTTAGTTTACGAGCAGTTTCTGTTGCTTTGTTACCTGTTTTGAAATCATGTAAAAAATTGTTCTTATTTGCTTCTTTTCCATCGTTAATCCAATACTTCTATTTGAAGCAAAGTTAATAATAAAACCAGTCGATGTTAACAAAATACAGACTAAAAAATGTAGTTTAAAATGATATTAACTTAAAAAAGTAATGTCAGAATTTAGAAGAAAAATTTCAATTATTTTTCTACCAACCTTATATTATGAAATTCCTCTCATGCTGGATATTTATTTAAATAGCTCTCTAATTCGAATATGTATTTTGCGGATGTAGTTAGAAAACACATTTGAATATCTGAAAACCTGCATGAAGGTAAAGAATGGTCATTTTGAGAAAAATGACCATCGTTTTGATTTAAAAATTGATTTTATATAATAGGTAGATAATTGAAATTTGTGAAAATACCTTGTTTCTATAAGAATTAACTTTGAGCTTTTTTTTGTGTTCAGACAAATATTCAATCTGTTTCCAAAAGAACTCGTTATGAAAAATAAAAAAAATTTGTTTTATAATAATATAATTTATAAGAGAAATCAAAGAGACATCAATAAAATTGAAGAATAAACAGTCAAGCAAACAACATGCTTTATAAAAATTATCTGTCTGATGGAAGATACAAAGATCTTTGTAATGAGAATTCATTTAACTTAATTCAACCATCATTGCTGACTGGTATGTATGATACCTGAACTGTTTGAAGGTCATTTCGATTAATTTCGATACTTGCGTGCAGTCAGACTGATCGTCCGATCATAAATTCAGACAGTGTCATTCTCCGGATCTTTTACCAAGAAGATCACTGTCTGGAACTATGGAAATTAGTGAGGGTTATTGATTGTTTCCCGGAAACCTAATCATGTACAATATATGCATAAAAACATATATTCCTCAGATTTTTTTCTAAAAAAAGGAATTTTGTATTTATAGAAAATTAAATATGTAACTTGTTTTATGATCCAGTTTTTTAAAGCTTAAAAAAATCCATTAATTCGACGGCTTTCAAGTATTCATTATACGGCTGTCTCGGCTTTTTGCTGGCCCAGATTTAAAAAATAATATTAAAATTTACCTAATACTAATATTGTTTTTGAACTTTATTTATTTAAAAAGTTATTTAATATTTTATATGTAATTTCTATATGTAGATAATTATTTATTTCAAAAAAATTATACAATTAAGATTTTTTTAAGCAAAGTTTTAAACTAATTTGACATATCTTTACAATTTTTTCCCATCTATATAAAATAGGAAACAAACTCAAACAAGATATATATATATATATATATAAAATATGTAAAAGTATTATTTATTTTTAGATAAGTCAAATATTAAGACCTTATTTTGATAAGAAATTCTGTATAAAATGTAAATAGGAAACTTTAATGAACTATAAATTTCTAAAATAAGATATATAAACGTTTTAATTATTTAACTATCAAGTTACTAGTCGTTAAATATAGGTGATTCAATTTAGGCTTCCATATAGAAGTATTAAAAAGGGGCGCAGGGTTAAGAAAAGTCATGTTACTTTTTATTTAGTATTTTAGTTCAATTTAGTACTAAAATACAATTGAACTAAAATACTAAATGGGAGATGTTTTTTTTTAATTTTTGTGTGTTTTTTTAAATAATTTCGCGTGGAAGCGTAAATTGAATCGCCCTATATATATTTGTATAGTATTGAATAAGTTTAATATATCTTATTAGGTATATAAATTAATTCGGTGCATTTTTTTTTAAGAAAATGAACGTTTATGGAAAAATAGAATACAATTCAATCTTCAAAATATCCTCCATTATTATGTATAATATTGTTCCATCAATCGGGTAACTAATGAATCCATTGTCGAAAAAAGAGGCTTTAAATCAATGAAGTTGCAATGCATTTTGGACCTCTTTCACTGTTTTAGCATTTTTTGTATATTTTATGCATCATAACACTCCCTAAAAGCTGAATAAATCATTCTGCGACTTCGGCAGCATTTTTTTCAAACTGGAATGTGAAAAAATGCAATGCCTAATATGATGCTTTTCGTACGCCATCATTTTCACTACTGTTTTGTGAGGTTATATCAATTGCTTGACCAAGTAGCATAATGTTTTTTTAAAAGTGAAGGTTTACTCTTGAAAATCTTAAAACTACGAGAAAATATTTTAATTTAAAACAGAGTTATGATTGATTAAATTTAAAGGTACAGAATTAATTTTTACACCTAATAAATAATTCCGTAACAAATTTGTTTATTAAAAAAAAACTAAAAGTATATAAATTAGATGCATTAGTGAAACTTGAAAACAGCCTTTATTTTTTTGATATTATTTTTAGAAATGAATAAAAATATTTTTTTTTCTATTTCAAGATTGAAATTTAATAATGATTCAAGAAGATTGTTTTATAATAAATAAAACCATTCTTAAATCTATAATTATCTCGACCCCCAAAGTTATTAAAAATCAAGAAATATTTTTTCGAAAAGTATGAACATCTCTTAAAATATGCGTTATAAAAGTTACATAAAATAAATTGTATGTAATGTTATGTGTAATATTTTCTCAGTATTTGTCATATAATTCAATGGCTTAATATCCTTCATGTTTAATAAATGTACGTGTCATTCCCAATTTTGTTAAAAGTTTGCTCTTTAAACATGTCACATCATTTTAATAAAACAAGTACACGCAATGTTTCTCTTGCATATAATAAAAGCTCGATATAACATACGACTCATGTACGGTCTGCCTGGTACTTAAAAATCATTAAAAAACTGTACATAAGCAGTAATCCTTTACGCTTTGCATATTTTTTTTTTTTTTTGATACGAACATTATGTCGTTACGTTAATTACACATGAGTCATGGGCTGAACAACATTTATAAATTAAAAACATTTTGGCTTATGGATTAAAAAACGTGGCACTGTCGAGTACGAATGATATCATGAAGGGTCCAATGCGTCATAATTACACGACTGAAACCACTGTAGCGAAATGTAGACAAAGAAAATGATTGTTTTTACTTGAAAGAAAGATTTGTTTCAGTGATCAAGAAAATAAGTCGGTTGGCTTATTACAAAAAAAAAACAACGAGGTTGTATAGAAATTACGAATTATACAGTTAAATTTTTTCATGTTTTCATTTTTTCTGAGAAAATATTGATTGTAAGAGGTTGAATCAGAATTAAAAATTTAGACGGTGATAAATTGTGAAATACATCTTGTAATGAATTAATAATAGATAATTATTAAAATAGTGGTCTAGTTTATTTCTAGGTTGAAAAAACAAGTTTTTTTATAATTGTAATGTCTATTTAGGGTTAGATAGAAATTTAAATAATTGTGATATTAAACCAATAAGGAAAGTAGACCGTATAAAACTATTTCTATAAAAGTTGGAATAGATTTTGTATACATTTTCATATAATTATCTATGTATAATAATAGTTGTAAACTCATCTTAGAAAAGCATATTTGAAAATAGAGTAGTGTGTGGATAGTTTATGAATGTTTTTTTTAAAAAATCATTTGCATCCACTGTATTATTTTAAACAAATTAATTATATATTATCCAAATTTATCTTGTTTAAAGATTCCAAAATTTATACCGTAAATGTCTGTAACAATATTAGAAATAATTGATAAAAAAAGTATTATAGATATTTAAGACGTATAATTTTATTATTTTTTCTCATATATTCTTAAAATTTTAAATATTTTACTACATCGTATGGTATTTTATCTCTCTAATGTATGCATGTTCAAAATATTAAATTTAAAAAGAATCTTCTTAGAAATTTGACTTATTTATTAAAAATTTCTTTCTCTTATTAATTATTCCAAGTTTTTTTATTAAATAATTAGAAGACAAATATTGAAGTTTATGTGGAATTAGATCATTAAATATAATTAATAATATTTCAACTAAAAGATTTTTATAATTTTGTAACATAAAACGATTGTAAAAGTATTTGTAAAATATTTTTTATTTTGAAGTCACGAGTAAAATTTGAAATCGATTTACTAGTCAGAATTTTACAGAAATATCAATTTGGATTTTTAGTATTTTTACAAGTACTCTTATGAAAATGTCGCATTGACGAATATAATAACAAAAAAGTAAATAACAAAAAATACTAAGAATTTTTTAAAATTGTATGCGAATGTGTGTAGTTAATGAAAAAATAAATTTGTTTTTTACATATCAGTAAGATTTACTACACCATTTTAGAGAAATTAATTAGAACATTAAAAAGAATTCAAAATATAAATATTGGATGCTTACTGAGTATATTTTAAGAATGCAAAATATTTAATAATAATTCAATCACAATATAATTTTAGCCCTGAGTCTAAATTAAATTTTATAAATTCATTTTTCGTTTAATTTTTTTTGATCAAAAATGATTATTTTTAAATGTTTCTTAAGTGTATTGATAATGATATTCTCTCAGAAGGTGAAGCTAAAAAATAGTCAATTTAATCAGAAATATTTCTGTGGTTTGTAATCGTAGGTGAATGAAAAATTTGTTTGTTATTGTCATCATTTTTATTAAAACTGTACTATTTATAAATAATATTGATTTATTTAACTAATTAGTTAAATGGGATAACTCATTTACGTTCCGTTCTGTGAATCATTTCTCTTCCAAGTTACTATATGTATTGAAATGCAAGATAAGTGAGTGTCCCTAAGGACAACAATCTAAAAATAACTATTAGGTCGGCAAGAAAATTATTGCGGTTTTTGTATTTTTTAATTCTAACCTTAATTTTTTTAATGAAAGTGTCATTTCATCGTGTTCATGTTAATATCATTTTAAAGTGCATTTTTCGGTCTATATTTTGGTAACATCGACTTGGGTTTTATTATTATTGCGTTGAATACCGTGAGGGTCACCGATGACCGGCACTCAACTTGCATGTAGCGCTGTGAGAATCATCGATGACCGGTAATGCTAAGATATTAGTAAAAATACAATTCAAGTAAATGGCAACACTTCTCAATTTTTCAATATTATCGTTATTAAAATGATATAAAAAAAATAATACACCATAAAACACTGAAACGTCATCGAAAAAACATACTCCAGCACCGGGGTGACGGGTCACTGATGACCTCCACTAAGATAAATGCATAAGACATGATAATACAGTTCAATTTAACTGTTGTATATTTTATTTTAGCATAATATGCATCGCACAATAAAACATTTGTTACGGCGCCTTGAGCCAATTATAGAAAAGTGGTTCGGTATTCAATATGTTAATTTTGCTTCAAATTGGGCTACTGAATTAAAGATGGAACAGAAGTAAATAGGAGCAATTTTTTGAATGAGTTCAAAACGGATGGTAAAGCAGGAAAAACTGTTCATAAACTAAACGATGTTTTTGGTGTGGGCAGTGTTAAAGAATGTACGGTATTAATGGTGGTTATCAAAATTTCGTGTTGAGGACGAAAGCTTTGAAGATGAAGAAGGTCGCAGATATCCTTCTTCAGATCATAATGATCAACTGAAGGTGTTAGTTGAATCAGAACCACGCACAAAAATTCGAGAACTTGTACAAAAGTTAGGCATTAGTCATCCAACAGTTCTGGACCACTTAAATCAAAAAATGCATATGAATTTGAATGTCTGTAATTGTTTTCCTACCAGCCTAATATATAAATATAATCGCTGTTAAAACAGAAAATATTTTAATTTTTATTTAAATAACTGCATTGTATTTGCATGAATGCTCTTTCCATGGTTGATTTATTTTAAAAATGTGTTTTTTCATAAATGATATTTTATCAAATACATTTTAATAATAAATCAATAATATTAAATATATTATAGTGACGACTGTTACATTTTCCTATTTATTTTAATTAATTTTAAAAATAACGAATACTTTGATAACTGTACTCTTTGTTGCTTAGTCTACTTATTCACAGAACTCTTAAGATGTATACAAATCGAGATTTTATTTTTTCTACTAGTAAAATCAGCTTTAATCTTATGTACATATTTTTTTAACTTATCAGCGGTCGTAAACAATAATTACATTCACCTTGAATTTAATACACTTACTTGTTACTGCATTAAAAATAAATCTTGCGTTCGGAATAAACGTCGATAGAGAGAAGTCGAACGTCTGAAAAAGAATATAAGAGTTTAGAAACAACAAATAAAAAAGAAATAGTTGTATTGTGGCTTCTGTTACAATGTAAAATCATATGATCGATTTACACGTAGACATATACCGCAAACACATATAAAAGTATTTTAAATAGAGACGTCGATATCCTTAATAGTATGCTGATTGAGGTAGACGGGAACTTGTCGGCAGCTTCAACTCCACCTGTGAATTGCTTATTGGAGCATGGTGTCCGGTCATAAGACAAACCGTTTCGATGACTGCACCTGACTTATTTCTGACAAATGCATGCTAGCCGTTTGTTTATTATAAACGCTTATAGAAATGATTTTTCTCAAGGTTTAATGACACCTGTGGCCATTTTTTTGGCACATGTACCTAGCTACAATTATGTTTTATTTATGTTTTGTGAAATATGATATTTTTTCATACTCGATTGAAAATTTATATTGTTTTATTCGCTTTTATGTATAGAAATACATTAGAATTTGAAGAAAAGTAGAATGAAAAAATAAAAATCATAAATTTTTTCAAGTTCCCACTTGAAAAGTGTTTTATTTTTATTTTAGCCATTTCAAAATATTCGAATTCTTAAACTCGTAGATTTCCGTTACAAGATTTGTATACAAATTATTCAAATAATTACATACAGAAATGTAGTTATTTCACTTTGCCATAATTGTTTATAAAAGCAATTCGAAGAATTTTAATGTAATTAAAAGAAGAATAACTTGTTTATATTCTATGAAATATAGTAATGATACTTTTACCGTGTAAAGAATATATTCACAATTCATTATAATTGATATAATTAATTTTTTATATTTAATACATTAAATTAAAAAAATATATTCCATTTATTGTAGTTATTTAAATTATCATGTCTTTAATATTTATTAGAATATTAAATATTTATTAATTTTAAAACTTGATTGTTCTTGGAGAAGATTCAAGATATTTCTATGTTTGAGTACTGATGTATATTATTTTACATATATTGTAAAAAATATAATATTTGACCATTTTAAAGAAATGAAAGGAATTTAATTAAATTATATATTTTCTTGTATTCATTGAAGAAATTATCATATATTTAAAATTAATTTAGAAGTGTAAATTGCTACATAACTATTTAATCGTATAGAAATGCGTTTTTACTTGAAATAAACTACAGTTTTACATTTAAAACCCATTGCTTTATTTAATAAAAGTTTTCAAGAGTAATAGTTTTGAGGGTTTCAGTATAACTCATTACTTTTCAGTCTTTGAAATATTGCGACTCTCTAAAACACTGAATAAATTTTAATGACTTTCCACCACTTCCAATTAACAAAAATTAATATGTTTAAAATTGCACAGTAAATGTATCTTTCAATCACTTTGTAGCTAACTTTTCATAGAAATTAGACTTCATTAAAAATTTTAAATTAGAAAGAAATTGTAAGATAAACAAAAAATTAATAAAATTTTGAATTAATTAGTTGAATCTCAATGTCAAGAATGGGTTTGTATATTTGTACGTAATTGTGGAAATCTAGATTTCAGTCATAATCAAGAACTAATTCCTTTTTAATTTTTAAATTTCTATTTATTTTTATGCGACCCTCCTCTCCAGAATCATATTATAAAAAGTATGATTTTTTCCATGAAATATTCATTAATCTGCTTGAAAATTCCTTTCAGTCTTCACTTATTCCGATATAATAAAAATACTAATTTCTTTTTTAAAAAAAATTAGCTGTATTTTTATTGTCTGACTACTTAATAACTTATGAAATTTCGATAACGAAGAGACTCTATAATACTTTTGTTTTATTATATTGAACTATAAAGATCGGTAGATAATATATGCATTGTTTTAAATATAATTAAATACTATATACATAGTTAGATATTCAAAATTAATTCATTATTTTTTAAAAAAATGAATCTTTATAATATACATAATTAATATGAAGAGTCGATAGAAGTACCGTGTCATATTAAAGCACGTTGTGAAAATAATACTCATATTATTTATATCAGATATTATAGGTCTCTATAAATATTCATATAAATATATTTAACCTTTCACACTAAAAATTAATGTGAACTAAACGTAATACTTCATACAATGACTAATTAATTCATTTATAATCACTCATTATATATATTTACTTTCTCATAAACATTATTTTCTAGAAGTTCTTTAAGAGTTGATAGTAGTAAATATCTTGGATTATTTTTTGAATTGTAACAATTACCCAAATACTTTTTTACATTTTTCAAATTCAGTCGTGAATTGTTCACCTTAAAAGTCAATTTTAGGTTAAGTAGGATCTATTTTTGCAAATTTTTCGCTCTCCAAGCACTATAAAAATGTTTTCAATCAAAAGTGGTCAGTAACTGATTATTAATAACTTTTGATTGTTTATTGTATTAGGTTGGTTGGAAAATAATTGCGGTTTTTGTTTTCTGGATTCTAATCGTATGTTTTTCATTGAAAGAGTAATTTCATCGTGTTCATGTTAATACCATTTTAAAGTTCATTTTTCGGTCTGTATTTTGGTAACATCGACTTGGTTTTATTATTAATTTTGCTTCAAATTGAGCTATTGAACTAAAGATGGAAAAGAAGTAAATAAGAGCAATTTTATACGAGTCCAAAACTGGTTTAAAAAGTTCGTGCTGGGGACAAGAGCCTTAAAGATGAAAAAGGTCGCAGGCGTCCTTCTTCAGTTCATAACAATCAAATGAAGGCGTTAGTTGAATCAGAACCACAAACAAAAATTCGAGAGCTTGCACAAAAGTTAGATGTTAGTCATCCAATAGTTCTAGACCACTTAAAATTGTTAGGATAATCAAAAAAAGCTTGACGTGTATATGAATTTGAAGGTCATAAACCTCGATTATTTTCCTACCAATCTAATATATACGTGCTTCAGTGATGATTCCAGCACCCTAAAAGCTTAAAGGCCTAGAAAAATCTATACAACCTAAGAAATATATTTTTCTCTGTATGCTAGCACTCTGAGTATGTTGGATTCGCTTTCTAAGCGTGCATAAACAACAAAGAAAAATTAACAATAATCAATTATTAAACAGAAATATGTTTAATTAATTTTTAAAATGTTTTTTTAAAATGTTTAAAAATTTAATTTTGAAATATTTAACATAAAGTAATTGTTTATATTACCACATTTTACTCATAATGTTATGTCCTTTATTATACACATTTTAGTATATTTTTGTGTATATATATATATATATATATATATATATATATATATATATAATATGATACAATTTTTTAATAATATTCCTAAGGTTTGCATATGTAAATATATTTTTCTCCAACAGCAAAATATAACAGTCTATATTTGTATTATAAATGAAAAAAAACAACGCTTCATTATTTGGCATTAATGAAAAATCGCAAAATTTAGACCTACGCCAGTCAATCCCAAAAATGATAGTCTAGATCACTGAACTTTGGTTACCTTTCTATTATTTACTAGCGATATAAAAAAAAATCTGATAAACCTTATGTATCATTGAACTCTACACTACAAACGACAATTAATAACCGATTAGGTGCATATATATCGAGATAAACATTTTAAAAATGTAGGTTACATGAATTATTGTTTCAGTATTGGAAATATATATATATATATATATATATATATATATATATATATATATATATATATATATATAATTGAAGTAACACTCAAGTCAGAATTGATAAACGATTACGACGTATATCAAGATTGAACCAGGGGTATATGAACTATAACAGAGCGTGAATAATTTTTAAATAGATATAATGTTAAACATTTATCTATCTGACTTCCGTTGTTTGATAAAAAAATACATCTGGCGTAACTTATACTCCATTGTCGAGACACTGGCAAGAATATTAATATATAACACATGTGCATTGGTGTGTTTTCTTTTTAGTTTTATATATATATATATATATATATATATATATATATATATATATATATATACATTCAATTTAAGTAACACTTATGTCATTGACATTGAAAAATATTATAAATATGTTCAAGATTTAATTAGAATTCTAAATTTAATAAAACATAAATAACTATTGAAGTTACAATTATGAATTTAGAAAGAAATATAGAATCTGATTACTATCATTCATAATATTTTTCATCAGTATTAGGATTTTATATTTTTTATAACGTTATTTTATTCTGTAATACAGAAAAGGACGTTAAAAAAGTCTGTGTTATCCTATTATTGTAGATTTACTCTATCTTCTCCTGTTTTTTTCCTGTTAAGTTTTTTCTTTGACATCACTAGAGATTTACCTTCAAATATACTAAAAAAGCATGATCTTACCTTACTAGACTTGTTATTTTCCCAATTTTATATACATAATTCATTTTAAAGGTTGTTCTAAAGAAACCTTTTTTTATTTCAATTTATTGTTATATTTTTTTTTGTTATCGCTTTTTTCCTAGATTTATAATCAACTTTCTTCTTTTTGTTTCTATTCCCTTGATCTAATAATTTTTTAAGGTTGTATCAGACATTGAATGTTAAAGAAAACTTATCAAAACTTGAAATGCGCAGATACCTATACTTTTTAATATTAAAATAATTTATAAACGTCTTATAATAATAAAAACCCGAAACTCGATTTTTTTTCCTTTACGAAAATTATTTTGTTCAAATATGTCAATCATATGTTTTATTAAGCCTATATAATCGAACAAACTCGACGAAATATTTTTTATTACTTAAATGACAATTAATTGAAAAAAGTGTAGAAATGGTACTTAAATATGAGCAGACGAAAATGCATATACGTATTATTTTATGAAAATTATGATAATTTATTCATATTAATTATATTCTTCAACATATTTTCCAGATTGTTAAACATAACAATCCTATAATAATATGCAACTATGATTCGCTTAATAAAAATCGCTTTAAACATTACGGGAAAAATAAGTTAAAATGTGTGTATGAAAGAGAAGTAGTAACAACTCTTATAGAAATCTATATATTTTTATGTTATACATATAAGAAAGCTGTAGTTTTTTTTATTACTAACTGATGTTTCCGCCTTTGTATAGTCTAGAAACTCGGTATCAAATATGTCAAATTTTGATGAATTATAATTCATTTATTTAACTGTATAACTGTTATAACAAACAATTATGTGTATAAAATGTATACAACAAGACATTTTTTAATAAATAATTATTAGTTTTTTTAAATATGTTCTTATTATTATATTCGACAATAGAACATTTTTGTACGTGTAACAATATTGAATATACAAAATGTAATTTCTTTTAAACAACGTAAGTGAATTGTATTTTTATTTATTTATAAAATTCATCGTAGGTTCAAGATGATATTACAATAATGAGATTGATATGATAATTTTTTTTATCAAATAAACAGTACTTTTACAATCATTCCGTGGGTCTTTAAATTCTTTTATCAAAAACATTTGGTTAATATTTTATGATTAATAACGATTGAATATTGAAATAATTATTATCAATTCACTTTTGAAAGTGAATTCAAGTACAATGTCAAGTTATTATTACTTAAATTTGTTATTAGTAATTTTAGATAAAAATTAATTTGATTATCTTTTCGTTTATTTTTCAAAAATTTTCTAAAGCATCCGTGTTTAAAAATTATTTAGCATACAACCAATGAAAGTTTCTAAAAAAGTATTTTTTTTATTTTATAACATTCACACCAAATATTGTAACATTTATGAAACGAAAACGTTTTTTCAGATAATATTTTTTGTAAAACTTTTAGTCGAGTTTTAATATTTTAAGCAATAAAGAAAGGTTCTCGATTGAATAGAAATGTGTTTACTATAAAATAGCATAAATTGTCATACTTTAATAATTAATGAAAATAATTGGAACATTCTAAATTGTTGGTTAATTGAAGTATATTTTCTTTTTTAAAAAAAACATGTATATTTACAAGAGTTCATAATATTGCTGCATATAAAAATTATTTTACTGAAATTTGTACTCTGCATGAGCAAAGAGTGATATATTTATGTCTGTGTATGTTGTGTGCGTTTATATATATATATATATATATATATATATATATATATATATATATATATATATATATATATATATATATACAGAGAGAGAGAGATGCTTATGTATGCTTGTATTTTCGTGATTTCTTTAGTACATTGTAAATTAGATAGGAAAAATGTTAAATGGGTCTTAATTATTATTTCATTAGCGTTCGGCATCCGTTATAGGTTAATCAAGCCAACGAGCAAATTAAAACAAAAATGATAATTAATTCGCCGAATAAAAAATTATAAAATTGTTTCAGTGAACCAAGTATATAGTTCGAATGGTCAACTATGACATTACACATTCTCCGAGATGGATTGAGTGTTATCAATAATAAATTCGTATAAATAAAACGATACATTTACAAGCAAACTTCATGTGCAGCGGTAATTTGTTATACATACACACACGCGCGCGAGATGAAAGTCACCATTACTAAATACACATGAATTAATTATTATTAAGACTATCAGATCCGAGATTGTAATGTCCGTCTGTCTATCTGTCTCTGTATTGCCCCATAAAGTAGATTAGAAAAGTTGTTCTCACTTGTAACATTTTAATTATAGGTTAAATATATATTTCATACGTTTTATAGTTGCGTTTCGGCTACTAAAAGGAACATAGTTTATTAACCCTCTCGATTAGAATTATTACACGATTACTATCTTTTAATTATAACTTGAATGATACGTAGTAGACGGCCGTACGCGTTAATTTAATCTATATTTTAAAACTAATTAAGTGTACAATTATTTCCACTTCGATGTAGATGATGTTTGTTTTTAATATAAATTAATATACTTGTTTATTTTCAGTTGATACCTGCGTGATAAAAACACGTTCGGTTAATTGGGTCATAAATCTCAATCGTAATAAAATCTTTACAAATATACTGATTTGATACTATTTGTACACATATATTAGGTGTATAAATTAATTCGGTGTCATTTTTTATAGGAAATGAATGTTTACAGAGAAATGGAACACATTTCAGTTCTCAAAATATCCCCCATTATTTTGTATAATTTTGTTCATCTGTCTAGTAACTGACAAAAAAAATGAATAATTTGAGTCGATGAGGTCGTAATGCATTTTCGAAACTCTTCCACTGTCTTAACATTTTTTTTCATGTTTTATGCGTCGCACCTTCCAAGTTGAAGAAAACATTTCCGAGGCTTTGAAAGATTTTTTTTTCAATTGGAATTTAAAAAGTATGCAATGGCCAGTATGCTTATTTTCGGACGCCATAGTTTTCACTACTGTTTTGTGAGATTGTACCAATTGTTAGACTAAGATATTGAGGGTTTTTAAATTTTAAGGTTAGGAATTCAAAATTATAAAACGACGAGAACATATTTTAATTTAAAATAGATTTATGAGTGATTCGCTTTAAAGGCACAGAATGATTTTTTACACCTAATATAATCAGTTGTTTTTAGAATATTTTTCAAGAAAAAAAATTAATATCACTGCGAACATATTTTTTTAAGAATTTCTTATTCTATTAAAAATATTGTTTTAAGGTGTAAAAGCTATTATAGAGGAATTCAATAAAAACATTAAACAGATACATTAATTACATTTACAGTGCATTCGAAAAATTTAATTTCGGAGACATTAATAAAAAAAAAATACATTTTATTAGGTTGGTAGAAAAATAATTGGAGTTTGACTTTCAAATTCATATAAGCTTTTCCTCAACTAGCTGTTTTAGGTGGACCAGAACTATTTGTTGGTTAACATCTAAATTTTGTACAAGCTCTTGAATTGTTGTGTGTACTTTTGATTCAACTAAGTTCAGTAGGTCGTTATGAATTGAAGAGACATCCGCCCCCTTTTTCATCTTCAAAGCTCTCGTCCACAGCACGAAATTTTTAGAACCACTATTGCACCGTACGTTCCTTAATAGTACCCACACTAAAAGAATCGTTTAGTTTACGAGCAGTTTCTGCTGCTTTAACGCCTGTTTTGAACTCGTGCAAAAACTGTGCTCTTATTTGCTTCTTTTCCATCTTTAATTTAATTAGCCCAATTTGAAGCAAAATTAATAATAAAAATAAAGTCGATGATGCCAAAATACAAACCGAAAAATGTACTTTAAAATGATATTAACATAAACAGGATGAAATTACACTTTCACTGAAAAAAATTTAGGTTAAAATTCAAAGAAAAACCGCAATTATTTTCCTAACAATTTAAGACAAGACTTTATTGGATTTCCTTTGGTTTTGATGCCCGCATTTAGGCGATCATAGAATTGTTTATAATAAAATAGTCTAATCCAGTTTTATGTAACTTCGAATGAAACTTTAACCATTCATTCCTAATTACAGTTTGAAATGTGTATTAAACGTGCAAACATATTTTTAAACTTGAATCTTTGAAAATCAATAGCTTACATTCTCCTCAAATCAGTTATATTGCATTCTATTATTCCATTTCTCTCTTATTCGTATTCTAGTGGAAAATAATATTTTGTTTTAGCTTTTATATTGTAATTAATGTTTTTACACCAATCTCAAAATTATAGTGTTATCAGTTTATAAAAATTTATTTATTTATTTATATATATATATATATATATATATATATATATATATGTATGTAGACATACTTTTAAGAAAATAAATTTAAAAAGTTATAATGAAATGTTATTTCATTGTATACATGTAAAAAAATACTTTCATAAAAAATCTTTCAACGGAAATATATTGTTCAAAGCATATGTGATTGAAAGATTTTTCATCACTTCAAAAGTCTGAATGAAAAATGACGTTTTACGACATGTGACGCAAATAAAGAATGTATACACACATTAAGAAAACAAGTACTTTTAAATAACATTAACTGGATGTCAAGTAACGACACTCGAATAGATAAAAGAGTAAATAGAAGTCGAACAAAAGAAACCCTTCAAGCAGATTATTTTATAAATAAACCATTTCGAATTGACTGAACGTACGGTATGCGTTCGTTCCACTGTTTCTGAAGAAGAAAAAGAAACTGTACGATGCACATGCACGATAATGACCTCTTTTTCGTGCACTTTTTTAATCTATTTACTCGACTGTCAAACAAAATGATAAAATGTTACGTACGAGAGAGCGACTAGAACTGTTGTCATTCGAGATATGTCTGGAAGTTAAAGCCCAACGCGGCTGCACACAACTATTTCCCGAAATAGATAATGTTAATGCACCCAGAAAGCATTTCTGTCTATAAAAAAGTTGTTACTTGTGCATACCATCTGCTTTTTACTAATATATCTTTCGTTTTACATTATATCTTGTGAACTATTTCTGTCCGATTTGAAACACGGTGCATTTTACACATACAGGAAAGTGATTACGGATGAAATTTAAAGAAGTACTGCAAAGGGACTGAGTTATTTCCTTCGTTCTGTTTTAGTAGCTACAATAATAATAAACTATAAGAAGACATTTATAGAGATATAGAACATAAAGATAAATGTATACATTATAAACAATGCCATGTGATTTAGTGCTATGGTTAATGTTTTTAATGGTGTTGTATTTTCAAAAAAAATTCAAAAATTTCGAAATATTCCCGCTGATTACTTTCAGAAACGATTTCTTAGATTTGTTTTTTTTGTTTTTTTTGCAAAAGGAATATATTAGTAATATATGAAATAAAATGTGCTAGATCCTTTTACAAATTAAGGTTACTCACACCACAAACCACAAAATTTTCTCTTGATCAAAAAGTGTTCAATAAATGATTTTTTTAATTGTTACTTATGCGTAGTTTAATGGAAATGCCATAATTTTCAGGGCGATAAGGTACAGTGGAGGCTAGATACAAATTTTCAGGAATATCTATATAATTTATATTAATAATAATATATGACAAATGATAGAAGACATAGATAGACTAAAATGACTGATTAAAGTCAACAATAATAATAATAATCATAATTTTAAGGCAGTGATCTTCTAATTATTTAATAAAAAATATTTTTTGCAAGTCAGAAATAGTTATAAGATAGAAATTAGATCGAATAAGTTTTTTTTTATGTTACATATGTATAAAATGTATTTTTTAATTAAGAGAAATTAGAAAAAAACATTTATATAATGTATTATATTACATATTCTCCTTTTACTTTGATATTTCTTTTCAGGTTGTAATAATTAAAATCAGTGCATTATTTTATTTTCGTGACAACCATTACGGTCTTTCCAATTATAATTAACGTGATATAGACATTTTTCGTTTATTTTTATTTTTCATGGGTAACATTTCTTAATGTGTGTTAAGAAGTATCCTTGAATCACAGTTATTCTTAATTATATACATATTTGCGCAGATAAAAATCTGAAATATGTACCTCTTTATTAACTATTAATTTTTTTTCAGTTTTGGGAAGTCATTAGTGAAGAACATGGCATCGATGCTTGTGGAATTTACCATGGTGAAAGTGATCTTCAGTTAGAACGCATCAGTGTATATTACAATGAAGCTTCAGGTAATTAAAAACTTTATATATGAATGAATCTTCTTTATCCACTTTCATACCCTATGAAACTTTTAAAATTTATAAAGTTTCAAATTTTATTTTTTGTGATGACTGTTCAATAAACATGGTTTTTATTAATTTTTTTCCATCGAATGTATGGACTATTAATAAATATTACTCTGATATTATGAACATGAGTTTCAATTTTGATTGTCTTAACAATCTATTAAGCTTTGAACAAACAATTAGATCATTGTTTTATAACAATAGTTCCATTATGCGGCTCAAGTACTATATGTAGTCTGCCAGTCAATTTTATTTTGTTTTTCTTTGCTAAAATGAACTCCTGTGACGACTCATCATTACTAATTATTATTATTATTATATATATATATATAATTCAAAATAATATACGAATTTTTTGCATAACCATAATACATAATAAAATAATTTATTAAAATATTATTGACTTAAGTACAAACAACAATTGTAGGTTTACTGTCCATAGTACTCAGTAAATCTCATAAAAGATATAATACTCCATTTTAAATCTTTTAAGAACTTCTGTTTTAGAATTTCTCAAGTTTATATAAGTCCAAAGCTCCTATTTTAAAACTTCTTCGTCAGCGAGAAAATTTTTCTTCGCTATTTTCTATCTGTGATGAATTTATAATACTTATTATTTTGTTTATAATTCTGACAGCTTTTCACGAAAGTAACATTTTGTTTATAAACTTTTTAAATAGTTATTCTTCGTTAAAGATCTTATGTTTTTATTTTATGTTTATAAATTTAAAAAAATGGTTATGACTTCTCTATTTTCAGTACAGTTGTTATGATCTAGAAAAGAATTTCAATCTAAATAACCTAGAGTTTAAAATGTACTTTTTTTCTCCCATCTCTAAACAATAAATTAATAAATTAATGTTTTTAAAGAAAAATAACAAATTAAAATACCAAATGGAAATAAAAAATGACAAGAACAATCTTTTATAAATATTTTTTTATGCTTGCTGATTACAGTTAGTTATGAAAAATTGTATTGTGCTGTTTCATTATCGTGCACTGTATATTTTAAAAAATTCTATTTATTTTGAGATTATATTTAATATGAAATATTTTTTTCAATATATCGATTATTAAAAATTATCACTTTGTATAAACATTATAAAATTTATTATTAAAAATGATAACATTTATTATTATGATTAATTTATATATCTACATTAAATAAACTTTTATTGATAGTAAACGAAAACAGGCTCGATAAAATAAAAGGGGTGAATAATTTGTATTCTGATAATTTATCTACTTTATGGAATTCTGCGAAATCGATCTTGAAAATACAAGAATAAATAAATAAATGAATGTATGTGGCGTGTATACAGCATTATTCGTTCGATGTGTTCACAAAATTGTTACATAGCAGCTGGTCGACTTGAACGGATGAATAAACAATGAAGCGTTTTGTATACAATAATGAATCACGGCTGGACGTACAACAATTAGTCATTTATTTTTATCACGCATGTACATAATGACAGGAAATTAATGAATCATAAATTATTTATTAATTCAATTTCCATCGGCGACAATTAAATTAAAAAGAAAAACGGTATTGATATAAATGGTTTGTATTTTTAGCACTTCAGACGAGATGTCATTCGCATTTTAATGGCGTATCTGCTTATTTAGCTGTGACTCTGTGAATTTATTAGATCTAAAACGTGCATTTCTCTCGAATGTGTTCGTTGATTCAACAAATATTTTTATAAATAGCCCTGGAATGAATCTTATAAGCTGTTCTCCAGTTTTAAAAATAAATATTAGTGCTTAAAAAACCACGAATCCATTAGAACTCTGTCGGAATTTAAAATATAAACAGTATTTTTTCAGTAAAAAAAAATGTAAATGATAAAGTAGTAGAAAAATATTCGGAAAAATGTATACATATTTTAAATTTACATATCATTTAAAATTAAAATAAGATCGGGAGAGTTGACTTTGTTAACTCTACGTTTATTAAGACATTCAAATTAAAGAGGTATAAAAACATTGTTTTATTTAAAAACGATATTATTTTTCTTATAAAAAACTTTATTTTCAAAATTTAGAAAAAACGATATATACAAATAAGTTGTAATTTAAGGCTTAGTATGACAATTTAAACAACTTTTCGGTTTGATTGGAAACTAGTCAGTCTAGTGTTCAAACTATAGAGAGGAAAAGTAAATAAAAGTACATGAATGGACAGAATACATCAAATTATCCAGTAATCAAATTATAAAGTCTGTATTAAAAATTTTTGTCATACATTATGAAGGTGAAGCGTGGATCATGTCAGCTAAGACCGCAGAAATGTTGGAGACCGTCGAAAGAAGAATGTTGAGGATATTTGAACCAGTAAACAATGGAGGTATATGGAGAATACGCTACAATTTCGAATTATGTAAAGTCTATAAAGGAACCAAAACTATCTGTCTTTATAAAAATGTTCTGCCTGCGATCGGTAGATCACACTGAGTGGATATCGAACTCAAAAGTACTAAAAAGAGCCTTGGATGGACAAGCAGGCAAGAGAAGACCTGTGGGCAAACAAAGGCTCAGATGGGTTGACAATGTAGAGAAGGATGCTGTGAAACTGTTGGGAGTAAAGAACTGGAGAAGGACTGCCAGGCACAGGGAAGTCTGGAGACCGAAAATTGAGTAAGCCAAGGTTCGATTTGGGCTGTAACACCATCAAAGAAGAAGATTAAACATTTTACATACTTTACAGAATGAAAAAATAATATTTGAATTGAGATTTTGATTATTAGATACTTTAATTAATAATTAAAATATATTTAATATAATTCTTAAATATAGTTTTCGTGTATATAATAAGTATTTAAATCATGATTTAAAACTTTAGAATAAAATATCAAGAAATATTTTCAATCTTAATAAAAAAAATGTATACAAATTCAAGTACATATTAACGCAATTATGCTAATATATAACTCTTTTTAGATTGACCTCTCACTGGTTATGTATTCATTCAAATTTCACTCATCAAAAATCGTACGAATTATATTTTCGAATCTCATCCATTACATAAGGAGTAATTCGTGCGAATGTATAAAAATGCGAATTGTAAAAGATCCGGTTTGATTAAAATTTTTGGCTAATTTTTGTCAGAAAGTGAAATTATTTTGTGTTGATAATAAGTATTGCACTGAATAGTTGTCCTAATCATTATTTAGTTGGTTTATTATTTGAAAATGAATGCTGAAAAAATTATAACGCTTCTTTTCTTTATAAAATAATACTATTAATTAATTTTATGAAACACTTTCAAATATATCTGAATTGTTCATTCTATATTAATCTAAATGTTTATCTTGATGTGTTTATAAGTTAATAAATAAAATTAATTTTATGAAATTTCATGTTAAAAATTTTAATGTATTAATTTTCATTGATATTTCATTAGAAAACCGTATTTATACAACCCATTCGACATTCAGTATACGAGATTTACATTGATAATATTTCTGAGTCCATCTTGAAAACTTTAACTAAATCAAAACAAGCCATTAATTGACAGATAATTCAAAAATTATAGCCATTTTTCCAATAAATGAGACGCAATAATTAACACTACTTTTAGAAATCTTCTGAATTCAATTCGTACGATTTTTGAAAAATGAAATTTGAATAGTCTAACGGTCAACCTAAACTGAAAGTTAGACAGTTAATTGTACTGAAATGGGCTCCATTATACCTCTTGGAGCCTTTAGATTTCTAATGCCCCTGCGTCATAAAATTTTGCACATGAAGAGAAGTGACTCCGCTTATAAACGTACAGATAATTTAATACTTCAAAACGAACATTTATCATGCATTTTACTGTCTTAATTCTGTAGATTTAATAATTCAACGAACTTGTTTCTTAGCCAGTAGCGAATTTCTGGACTTAATAATTTTAAAAATATTTGAAATTTTTTCTAATTTGATTTTAAAAATATTTTATTTCATTTTATTCCTTTTCTTATTTATAAGAAAATTATATTATGTACTAAAATTCTATATTAGTTTAACATTAGTTTGTAATATTCTCAAAAACCGTAAATTATAAAAAAGAGAAGAACAAAACAGAAACAATGACTTGGATTTAATATATTTTCATCATAATTTTAAAAAATATTTTTGTATTTGTATTTTTGTTTCAAATTTAGAACTATTAATTAGTTTCTATATATTACAAATGGCAGATTTATAAATTATAATTTTTATTTTTTCATCTCCAAAAAAAGTTATAATTTTATATAAGTAAAATAAAATCTGCAGTTCTTAAATGTTTTATATTTATATATATATATATATATATATATATATATATATATATATATATATATATATATATATATATATATCTTTATATCTTTATATATGAAAATTGAAAATATTTTTTCATGTCAAAGTTTGGCTATCATTTAAAAAGGCATAGGAATATTTTCATTGAATATTCTTTTAATGAAAATAAAAACTAATTTAATTAGGCAAGTTTTATTTTTTTGGATAAACATTTTTCTTTCAGTTAGCCTGAAAGTCTTGAAAATATAGGAACTTAAAAATATTAATTAAATATTAAATTAAAATATATTTTCTTTTTGATTATGCAATATATTATAGTTTAAAAATATCTTTTATGTTAAAACTAGATATGAAAGTCATGAAATACATAGAAATAACTTTAAAAATGTCCTTTTTATCAATGTCCTTTTTATCAATTTATATCCTTTTTAAGAATATAAATATTGTATTTTAATAAAAATTCTTTCTGTTTCAGTCGCAACAAGCACAAATGGAGGAAAATATGTACCTAGGGCGATCTTACTTGATCTCGAACCTGGTACAATGGATGCCGTTCGTTCTGGAGTATATGGAAAACTATTTCGTCCAGACAACTTCGTATTTGGCCAGTCAGGTGCTGGAAACAATTGGGCCAAAGGTCATTATACAGAAGGTGCTGAACTTGTAGATGCTGTTTTGGATGTCGTACGTAAAGAAGCAGAAAACTGCGACTGTTTACAAGGTTTTCAGTTAACTCATTCACTTGGAGGTGGTACTGGGTCTGGTATGGGAACACTTCTCATTTCAAAAATTAGAGAAGAATATCCAGATAGGATAATGAATACTTATTCAGTCATGCCTAGTCCAAAAGTATCAGATACAGTTGTCGAACCATACAATGCGACTCTTTCAGTTCATCAATTGGTCGAAAATACAGATGAAACGTATTGTATCGATAATGAGGCTCTTTATGATATTTGTTTTAGGACATTGAAGGTTCCAAATCCTAGCTATGGTGATTTGAACCATCTGGTGTCATTAACAATGTCTGGAGTAACAACTTGCCTTAGATTCCCAGGACAACTTAACGCAGACTTACGTAAATTGGCTGTCAACATGGTGCCTTTTCCTCGTCTTCACTTCTTTATGCCTGGTTTTGCCCCGTTAACATCCCGAGGCAGTCAACAATACCGTGCTCTAACTGTCCCAGAATTAACTCAGCAGATGTTCGATGCAAAGAATATGATGGCCGCATGTGATCCAAGACATGGTCGTTATTTGACCGTGGCAGCTATATTTAGAGGCAGAATGTCGATGAAAGAAGTAGATGAACAGATGTTGGCCGTACAAAATAAAAATAGCTCGTATTTTGTCGAATGGATCCCCAATAACGTAAAGACTGCGGTATGTGACATTCCTCCTAAAGGTTTGAAAATGTCATCGACATTTATCGGTAACACAACAGCAATACAGGAATTGTTCAAAAGAATATCTGAACAGTTTGCCGCCATGTTTAAACGTAAAGCTTTCTTGCATTGGTACACTGGGGAAGGTATGGATGAAATGGAATTTACTGAGGCTGAATCGAATATGAATGATTTAATTAGCGAGTATCAACAATATCAAGAAGCTACTGCTGATGAAGAATATGAAGTCGATGAAGAATGTGCTCAAGATGATTTTAACTAAAAAGAATGGAATGCTAATTACTATCGATATCGAGTATTAAATTGCAAAAATCCAATGAAAATTATTTATATATTGATATTTATATAACAACCATATTTTTAATTCTTGATCTTAAAATATACTGTTATTTTCTTTGTAAACTAGAAATGCCATTAACTAGTTTATAGAGTTTGCATAGATCAAAATAATTATCCATCAACATATCCATATATATATATGAATAATGTTAAGTTATGCATTTGCTTATCGAATATTTTTGTATAAAGAAGTGTTGAAACATATTTTGTCATTATTATTTATTGAATTGTAAAGCAAATACAATTTTAAAAAATCTATTTGTCATCTTTGTGGGGAGCTTAATTTAAATTTTATATTTATATTGGAGTATTTCTCAGAAGAGTTGCCAAGTATATTATTTAACACTTCTTTATATTGTAGATGAATAAGAATATATTTCCAGAACAATGGAACTGAATAATTTTTCTGAAAAACCTTTGGTATTAGTACCTTATTTTAAGTATTTCTGTAATTGTATCATTTTTCGTAATTTATTATTTTTATTATAAGTATCTCATCATGTTCTTAATCAGTTTTGTATTTCTATGAATTTTCAAAACATTTTTATAAAAGATTTTTTGTAAAAATGATAAAATAAAGTCTGTACCTAATAACTTGTTTTAGTTTTTTTTTCTCTATAGAAGTAATATTAATTTATAAATTTCAATAATGTATACGAATAAAAATTACCTATAAAATTTGGTTTTGAGTGTTTCTTTCTGTAATGTTTATACTTTTAATTATTTGCTTCTCGTTTGATTTTTTTACTGTTCGGTATGTGAAAATTTTATTGATTTTCTTATTTGATATCTGAACTGTATTAATACATTTTTTTCATATTATTTTAAGTTCATTTTTATACAAAGATGCCAATAGCAAATTGTTTTAAGCACTGTCATAAGTTTTAAATTATTATTTAGGCTTCAAAATTATGAAGAAAATAATAATTATCAACATTTTTATTACAATTGAATTCATTTATTTTTATAATAATTTCTTAATCATCATCACATTGTCATGTTTTTAGTCCCACTAAAATACATTAGTCCTATTAATATTTTGCCAATGCTGAAAATTTTCATTTGAACACATGGACAGATTGAATTAAATGAACTTACATTTCAATTATGTCAATCTGTATTATATAAGATCAAGCTGAAGCTCATGATTCTAGATGTGTTTCCTGTAGTGTATATTGTATTTCAAATTTGATTGTGCCATCATAAGAAAAATGTCAATAAATATATATAAATATATATATATATATATATGTATATATATATATGTATATATATATATGTATATATATAATTATATATATATATATATATATATATATATGTATGTATATATATATATGTATATATATGTATATATATGTATATATATGTATATATATGTATATATATGTATATATATGTATATATATATATACATGTATATATATTTATATATATATATGTATATATATATATATATATGTATATATATATATGTATATATATATATGTATATATATATATGTATATATATATGTATATATATATATATATACACAATTCTTTACATTTTTCAATATTTTAAAATGAAAATAAATGTAAAAAATTTTGTCTAATCAATAGATGAATATTGATCACTTTTAATTCTTGGCAGCTATCGAAATGCGTATAAGCAACAATCAAACATGAGCTATAATCATTTATTGAACATTTTTTATGAGAATTTTTTGTGGTTTTTAGGATGAGAAAATAATTTATTTGTGAAAGGGTTTTTTCAGAATTTAGTAATTATATAAATCATGCAATATTATAAATGTTCGAATTATATCAAAAATCGTTTGCTTTGTTAGTGTTCTTTGTTACATATTTCATTTTTTTAATAATACATTTCTTTATGTGCATATGTACTCCAGGTTTAGATATTAAATAATGTGGTTTGTGCTACTATCTATGAATTGGAAGCTTATAGAAGTTAGTAAGGAAAGTAGAAATGCAACGTACAGTTGTGAAACATTGATTGCTTAATTTATATTTTATTAATGTATTGTTCATACATCATAAAAAAATATTAATTTTATGATATGAAAACGTTAATAAACAAATAATGGAAGTAAAATATATAAAAAATTAAAATCAAGAATGGGTACTACAATTATTATATGTAAAAAAAAATGCTACCAGTTAATCAGTCTCAAAAATCTTCATTATATCATAAATATTTTATTAAATAAATTTGAATGAATTAAATGATAACACTTCAATTAATATTTAAATTGTTTTCGATTGTATATATTATATATATATATATATTATATTCTATAAATAAAAGCATATATTCTACATATAGTATAATTTTCAATTTTTGTATTAGTAGGTTCTTGTATTTTAATCTGTTTCAATTTTGTTCTTTTTTTCTAACAGACTTTTAGAAAAAATGAAGAATATAAATATTACAATTCATATTATTATTTTTATATTCATATAAACTATATTTTAGAAAAAATTATGGTTTGTTTACACATTATGACAAACTATATTAAAGATTGTTTTCTTTTATTATTAAGATTTGTGATAAATTTGAAATGTTTATTAAAAATGTAAATGTTTATTAAACAACACTTCATTTGGTATTTATTAACGATATATATATATATATATATATATATATATATATATATATATATATATATATATACGAGTTTACAAAAACTCCGAAAGATGGCAAAACCAGTACTAAAAGCTCGCATATTTCAATTTTATTTCTACAAATACATATTTTTTAGTTTGTACAAAATAAGAGTGAAAAATAATAATGACTTCAACAAGAAGAAGATAGTATATGATACTAACTGCAGAAATTACTATAATCTATGTTTTTATTTTTATTTTAATTTGTTTTGAATTTATTCATATTATTTACTTTGATTGATAACTCTTAGGAATATTTCAAAGTCAAATATAGTATTTTAAAATTAAATCAAAACTAATACATTAGTTATATCAAATATCTAAAGTAAATTATTTTAGTCATTGTGTATATTTTATTTATCTTATTATTTATTTTGGAAGAGTTGTTGTCTTTGTATATATTTTGTTATTTTCATGAAATGAAAAATGTTTAATGTTTATTTTGTTTGATTTCTTTTTTAGAAAAACAAAATGTGATATTTACTAGCATATTTATTGTTATTAATTCTCGGTTATTCAATATATGGATTTTTTTAACAAATGCAATTCCAGATAGATATACTTTAATCATTATTAATTCAATGTATTATAATTTAATTAATAAATAAGAAACTGAAGATTTTGAAAAGAAAAATTCAATGTGAAAATATAGAAATCTTATATATGAAAAGTTCAAGTTTTCACATCTAGAAGTAAAAATATCGCCGAAATAGCTCAGTTGGGAGAGCGTTAGACTGAAGATCTAAAGGTCCCTGGTTCGATCCCGGGTTTCGGCATATGCCAACATTTTATTATTAATTATATGGGGAAATGATTAAATTTTTCAAGTTAAAGATTTCTTGATATAATATTTAACTTGTTATTAAATTTTAAGTTGTTTGAAATTTTTTTATAACTTTTTACATTAACTCTAAAAATGGTTTATTTTTATAAGAAAAATAAATAAAAGTTCAAATAATTTATATTTCTCATATTCATACTCTCTAAAAGAGAAAATAATTCATATTCCTAGTTTAATTGTATTGTCAATGAGGTTCAATTGACTACTTATTTTTGTTGGCGATATTGTGCGATTTTTCAAATCAATTTATAGAAATTTAATTTATTTTTATAAAATATGTATATTTCAAAAATAGATGGGTGGGTTGTTTTGGATTATTATTTCGAATTAGAATTCTAAACAAGATATGATATTTATATATTTATTAATAATAATGCTATTAGTAAAAAATCATAAAACATTTTTAACTGATTTATTTTCAATATATTTCTGTCTAAGAATTTAAGAATTATAGACATTAATAGTTAATATATTATTATTTTCTTTTTCAACATATTATTTTTTACATAATATAGTTTTTGGTTGTCTATACCTTAGTACTCTGAGTATGTTGGTATTACTACTCAAATGTGTACAAACAACCACCAAATTAATCATTCATTAATTATTGTTGAACATTTTTGACTAGAAAAGTTCGTAGTTTGTGGGGAGTGAAAAATTTAAGCAAGAAAATGTTATTTTTAATGTGTATTGATAACTTATAGACTCTTAAAGATAGCTAGAATGAGTAATGTTTAAAACAGAAAGGGAAGTATTTTATTTTAAATATTTATTAATTTATGAATATTACATTCACGTATTTTCCTTATTAATTATCGGTTGTAAGTAATTTATGATGTGTCACTTATGAGATTGCTATGAATTCGGGTATTGGTCATATTTATATCATACACATTAGATAAATAAATTAGTAATTATATTGAATATAAACACAATTCAATGTATGCAATAATTTAAATTATTATACAATTTTAAATCATGCGATGAGTGATACTTAGTGACAACTTGGAATATAAACATACGGCAATTTGATAGCATATATATATATATATATATATATATATATATACATATACATATACATATACATATACATATACAGGCTGTCTTAAAAAATGTATACACATTTTAACAGTCCATAACCCTTTTAATTTTGTTTATTTTTTAGGTAAAAGTGATTTAAAATAATGGTTGATCTTAGACCAAACTTCGAAAAAAGAATATTTGTCGTGAAGTGTTACTGAAAGTGTGAGAACGTAATTGAAGTGCAAAGACAGTTTTGAAAGCGTCATTTAAATTAAATAGCTCAATTAATCGCCACAATTGCAGCTACTGAGCATCTGAAAATCCGCATGTTAACGGAAGAAGATCATGTTAATTTACCAGGAGTTACAGTGTGGTATGGACAGTGATGTGTTATCCTATGGATAATTTCCTGGGGATCCCACCAGCAGTGAGACCCCAAACCAATCTTTTATGAACTTATTAGGGTAGTACAACAATGTACATGGAGCCTCCTAATTCAAATTTTCCTGGGATCTATGAAGCTATAACGCACCACTGGGTGTGGATTATCAGCAAGAGGTTTAATTGGACCATTCTTTTTTAATACTACTCTGATTGATGCCATTTACTTGAACCTTCTGCAAGAATTAGTCATTCCATGTTTTTGTGAGGTGTTTAGGAATAAGGAGGACTTTTATTTCCAATAAGATGGCGCACAACCCCACTATTATCCTGATATGAGATCCTCTCTTGATGAAAATTTGCCGAACAGATGGATTGGACGTAGAGGTAGAATTGAATACCCTCTACGCTCTTCATACCTTACGCCAGTGAACTTTTTTTTATGGGAACTCATCAAAGATAAATTTTAAGGCACAAAACCGGCAACATTCAATGAATTAAGTGCAGCTAATGAAAGAAAATTTGCCCAAATACCAAACTATTTGTTCTGTTTGCGATTCCATTGCTCCACCTTATCAGCAGTGGCTGGACCAGAATAGTCATCAATTTGAGCACTTGCGATAACTAAAAAAAATCCATGTCTGTCTTCTTTAATTTGGAGTTTTATCCCTAGTTATATCTTAATAAATACTAAATTTATAATCAATCAAAATATGTACACATTTTTTTTGGGGTGCCCTGTATTTACATATCAGTATAAAAGAAAGAGATGAAAAAAACTATAATATGAATCAGTGGATAACACGATAGACTCTGAGCATGATTTCAGATCCAGACATAGAAATGATATCACTTTCATTAAGAAATCTATTGTCTTGAAGATTTATCAGCTAGTGTTTTGTAGGGTTATACCAACTGCTTGGCTAAGATATATAGTATTTTTAAATGTTAAAGTTGGCACTTCAAAATGCTAAAATGACGAGGAAATATTTTAATTTACAACAGAATTATGATTGATTCAATGTAATGGAAACGAATCAGTTTTTACACCTAATAATAGGGCTGCTTCAACTAAAAGTTAATTTTCAGAATTTAAAAAAATAGAAATACTTTTTTTCTTAATATTTAAAATTTTGGCTATTCATATTTTTAAATGGATTTAATATTTATTTTAAACTTATTTTCAATACTGACAATTGATGTTATGTCTTTAATTAAATAAGAAATGTTAATGTTGTTATCAGTTAATTAATTACTCAATTAATGTTATTTGAATCATATATATGTGCATACATGTATATATATATATAAATTTCTAAAACAGTATTATTTTCATGAATACATTTTGAAGGCGCCAAAGCATACCCATTGTTATCAGTATATCGTAACATAGAAAACATTACGTGCTCACTAAACAACAACAAAAATTTATTTTCAAAAAATTGTACCTACAATTTAATATGCAGTAATGTTTTATAATATATTTATGTATTTGCGAAATTTTGAATATAATATCAATGAGTAATCCTAGTGTATAGTTAGAAAATCATATCAAAAAATGCTACGAAAAAAAGTATAAATGTTGATAATGTATTACATTTGTATTTCGTAGTAAGGTTATCTGAATATTTTTATTTTATCTGTTTACATGTTTATACGCTCATACATAAAAAAATGTACTATTAGTGATAAAGTTGAAATAAAATGTAGATACTATTAAATACTAGTAGTTTCGAAAAAATCATATTGACAAGACAATATTTGTTATTTGAAATTTAGTGCCAGTTATATGATTTTCTGATATCATATATGTAAAAGTATATTAATTTGAACGTTCTAATAATGATATATGATGATATAATTTAAAGTAATCCATATTGATTTATATTTTTATTAGGTATGGAAATCAGTGAAAGTGTGGTTGAAACTTCGTCCAGGTTACTGGGACAGTATTAACTCAAAAATAAGCCACGATTTCAAGGATTGTATCCTATCAAAAACTTAAATGTGAACTTAGATGCCAGCATGCAAGCATCCAAGAAAAAGCAATCTGCATTAGTTTATAAAATTTAATTAGCACTTTTATACTTTTTTTTTTAAAAAAAATGGCTACAAAGGACGATAGAGTTTGGAAGTTTATTTTTATTACAGAACTTTTTTCTAGAAATAAAAATAAAAGTAATAGCTTTTTAAATACAATTTACGTTTCATAACAAAAAAAACTTGATAGGATTTACAAATCCATAATCGACAATTACCTTACTATTTAGAATAAATATCGTATATTTTTATTGACATTTAGGGTCAATGATTTTCCAAGTGAAATTCAGAATGAGACACTAAATATATTGTTATTTGTGAAGTCAAACAATTTGTATTTTTTATGCTACAGTATAGATATATATGAGTTATTCATAGTAAATAAACATCTGATGGAGTTATACATAACTTGCGTTGCCTTAAGGATCCAACTCCGAACGAGTTATATTTAATTCACGTGGTAGACAAAGTATAAAATTCAAATTAAAATTTTAAAAGTTCAATGATTATTAAAATAAAGTTATGTTACTATAGATTCCTTTCACAAATTATTTTTTTAATAAACCCATAAATCAAAAAAATATATAATCAAAAATGTTTATTAAATGATTATTAATTTTTGATGATTATCTCGGATTCCGATCTCTAGCCAGAAAAGTTTGGGTGTACTTAATCTAAATGTTTGAAACAATTTGAAAATCATAGTTGTTTTAATTAAAAATTTAAAAGCTTTTAGTGAAATACGGATATGTCTCTATTTGCGATAAAAATATACCCATTAATGTTTTTGAGAAGATGATACAAGACATTTGAAAAGATTCTATTAATTGATTGCCTATTCGATTCTTAAATTGTAATACTTATTTAATAGGTTTACTAGTATAATGAAAAGAGAAGATTATATTCAAGAAATTGGGAACGTTGTTAAAATAGTTCTTTTTGATTACAACAATACAATTTACTGCTTTATTATTTATATGGTTTTTATAAATTATCTTCTCTTCACTTCAAAAAAATAAACTCATTTTTTTGATTAAAAATTTTCAATAATTGATTATTAATAATTTTTGATTATCATTTAAATACATTTAAATGGTGAAAAATCATCTTCAGACCGCTAAGATAATGAAATACCAGATTATTTATCTAATTTTAGATTATTAGATTTTTTTCTTTCAAATTTAACATCCGCTGATTTAAAAGTATTTTGAAAATAATTAATAGTATCATATTATTATTAACAGCATGAAAAGGGAACATTCATATAAAATTTGAAAAAAATCAGTCAATTATATTTTGATTCATAAAGATCAAAAATATAGATTTTATAATTGATAGATATTAAATTGAGATATTAGACACAAATGAACATGCTCTTATAAATTTGAAAAAATCCCAATGAAAATATTATTATTGACACGATATAAATCATATGATTGAATAATGATATTTGTTTGATTGTATAATGGTACAAAATGATAAAAAAAGGTTACAATGTGCGCATAATGTATTTTTTTGTAGTATTCATCAAATGAATATATATTGAGTATAAGGATAAGATAAAATGTATTTTACTAGGAAATTTCAAACATTCCATCGATATATTGATAGTGTTATTCATTCTTTGCTTAACGAGATTTGTGTTTTTATCAACTTGTTTGTACGCGATTTTTTTATTTTCAAACACACACATACATATATATATATATATATATATATATGTATGTGTGTGTATATGCATATATATATATATATATATATATATATATGTTTGTGTGTGTATATGCATATATATATATATATATATATATATATATATATATATATATATATATATGTATAATATACTTGAAATTAAAATTAGACTATAAGACAATCGGGTAATAAATTTTTAACTTTTAAACCATCGTGCATAAAATGATCTGTATTCCAGTTTTTTTAAATTACTCCTATTTTCAACAAAAGTTCCGAGAACAGACCGAGAAAGAAAATCTTCAAAAAGTAGCTTTTTGTTCATTGAATCCTTGCAATCTGATTTGCTTTCCTAAGCAGGTGTACATACACACACACACATACATATATATATATATATATATATATATATATATATATATATATATATATATATATATTATCAACCTCTGTCAGTCCACTGATGAATAAAAGCCTCTTCCATGATTTTTCATGTTGTACGATTAGATGCCACTTTTTTTACTGGTTTTCAATAAAATTTTTAATTTCCTTATCCCACCAGTTCATTGGTCTATATGTATATATATATACAGGATTTAAGAAGTGAGATAGAGCTTTAGTATATTATTAAAGTCGAAATTCACATCACTTCGAAAGTCATCAAAATACGAATAAAATCAATGAAAAAACAGATTTTTTACATCTCATAAAAAGAAAAATTAAAATCAATAATCAATTTATTTATATTGTCAATTAAGATCGTTTAAAATAATTACTATTTTTTAAAGAAATATTACAAGAACGAAAAATGGACCGGTTGCATGTTCCTAAAATAATTTTCAAGCGTTTTTTTCCAAATTATCAATAGCTAAAATGTTTTCTGTCCCTTAAATTAGCTGCATATGGGTAGTTTTTTATGCAGAATGTTCCTAATTTGACTTTAGAGATGACAGACATGCCTTATAAAGTTATGCATTTTCTTATAAATTTCAATGGCAGAGTTTTATAAGGCACTGTAAATATTTCTAGAGCTTTTATATTGTATTTATACCCGAATTATGGTAGCTCTATGTGAAAATATTACCCGTGTAAAATCGCTTTTTGAATTTAGATGGGTTAATATAATAACATCATCTAGTATTTATTGAGATACTGATAGTCTGTTACGATTTTTTACTTCTTCTAAAAGCTAAATATAGAATAGCAACATAGAAGTTCAAAGTATTGTCAATGCTATAGACAGATTTGGTAACAATTCAATCGAATCTTAATATTATCCCGAGTGATGTTTGTTCTTTTGGATCACTTAAGTTCTTGTTCTTTGTTATTAGTTTCAGCATATATGCAATCTTCATGTTCATTTTAGAGAACTAAAATCTACCCATAGATTGCTCATATGTCATCCGAAGATTAACAGAACAACAGATCAACGATATCGCATGTGTAAAATCATACACATATAATTGTGATTATAAAATATTAAAGTATTGCTTTCTTTGGTTTGGTCCCAACACAAAATCTCGCTATATTCTGATATTAAAAACTATTATTGTTTATTTTTATACAAGTGATCCTGTTGATGTTTTATCTTTTTAGAGTTTATCTCATTGATTCACTCTTCATTCTACCATGACCTGTTTCAATTTTTAAGCTATCTTCTGATAATTACTGTGTACACGATTACCTGACTATAAAGCAAGCTAGTACAGTACGAATTAAGAGCGAAAACCGGTCGTATTAGAATACTTCAAGAGTGATTTAAGGAAAGCAAGCTGAAGACGACAGTAATTTAACAAGATAATTAGTATAAAAACAATTATAATTTTAAATATTAAATCCTCGGTAAGAAAATTTGATACAGAGAACATTGGTGACTCTAATTTTAAAGAAAATACTCCAATTAGTATTTTCTTTAGTTTATATATATATAAATTTAGGTTTCCATATGAAAGTATTAAAAAAAATTGCAAAAATTTAATGCAATAATATGTAATTTTTGCAATTTGTTTTTAATACTTTCATGTGGAACCTTAAATTGAATCACTTATATATATATATATATATATATATATATATATATATATATATATATATAAACATGTAATAGTATTATTAATTAATCAAAACTAAATAGAAGAATCTTTCCAATATTCGTTTTTATAAAATAAAATTTCTTAAGCATTATAAAGAAAACTAGTTATTTTAATTTAGATTGTTTCATAATTATTTTAAAGTAAAAGTAATTATTCCTTCCTTTAAAAAATGCTTATGATCATTTTTATATCTCGAGAATAAAATAGATTGTTTATTGGTGAGATTACATTTATATTTCGTGTTATGTATATAATGTTTTCCACAAAAACATCATTTAAGAAAATTTTCCTTTAAAATATTAATTTATTTCTATCATATATCTTTAATATGTAAAGAAATCAAACAAAATTATAAACATTGTATGCATATATATATATATATATATATATATATATATATATATATATATATATATATTTATGCATATATGATATATAATGTATCACGCTATTTACGAAAACTGTTGCAAAATAGTTTTTTATTTATATAAAAGAAAAAAAGTATTTTTTCGGCAGAGTTGTTTATGGGAACTAGCACATTCAGCACTATTCAAAAGATAATCGTTCCGAATTAACTATTACACAAAACGTGAAATGCAGACGCGTGCATTTTCCTTTATAAAAATCAAGTAGGAAACGTTTAAATACTTATCTCCATTTCAAGAATGTAGAAAAAATACGTCCGATCAAAACAATCAAAATGGCGGCACTATCTGTTATCAGTTCGAGCTGTCGCCTATGGCTGTTTAGGTCGTCCAGACATTTATTACGTTTTACAATAATAGTTTGTACTAGTCTACATTATTCTATATCTGTCTGGCAATGAACTTGTATATTAATGCTGATTTTATTGATTTTCTCATTAATATATCAATCGTTTGCTGCATGATAATGTTTACTTATTACGTTAATATGTATTCTTTTAATTAATGCAATTATTGTATCTTATCATATTGGTCCAATTATTATTATTACATATATATATATATATATATACATATTTATATATATGAATAAATTATGATGTGAATAAAATTATTTGTATATTTAGTTTATTTCACTATTAATTGTAACACAAAAGAATACAGAAAAAAATCAGTCCATAACCTGTTTATTAAATTAAAATTTTCATTCCGGTACCGATACTTTTAATAAATGTTGGTAAATAATGGCAGAAATAAAATAATAAAACATATGCAATAAATATTCTTACTTGGCAATACATATAGAAAAAGATAAAAATATTAAAAATGTGAAAGGATACTAAGAATCTTCAGTAGCATCTTTTTTGTTAGAATAGCATCTTAAAAACGTCTTTTATCAAAATATCCTAATGATTTCATCTTCAAGATATTTTGTAGTAGTCTTATATTTTTAATGAGATTTTTATTTGATCTGTACAGTGCTTCCTGTCGTACTACAACATCTTGGGAGCTCTGTTACGGTACGAGAAGAAAAGATTTATAGAATAGCAATGCTCATCTAAAGCTCTTCGGCGTTCGTTATTCGGTGCCCCTCAATTACAGTGAGCTATGTAAATTAAAAGCGCAGAAGTAATAAAAAATATACCGCAGTTTGCGGTACGACAGGGGGCACTGTATATGTTTGTCCTTACACTTTTTTTAGATATACTACTCTGTAGTATATTTTTAAAATATCACACATTTTCACATATTAACTTTTAACTGATTGTTTTCCCAAAAATATAAATAAAAACAAAAAATCTGTCGTTACTTCCAGAAACCCTTTCACAAATTTTCAATATTATTCTTTGAGAATTTGCCAAAAAACGAGAAACACTACTGTAAGACATTCAATGAATTAGCTTAGTGTTTATTGAAGAAATAACAAATGCGGATAAATATGTATTTTTTTCAGAATAATTTATCTGTTCATTTTGAAAAATTAGACTTAAGTAACTTACAAATAACATTTCAATCATTATGGTTACTAGGGAATAATTATTTTATAATATTCAAGTAAAATATTAGGTACGTAAAAGTAAAATATTGGGCATGTAAATATTTTTTATGCAGACAATGATGATTTAGAAAGTAATATAAATATTTCTAATTTATTTAAAACATTGTGGAATATTAAACAAATAACATTCAAAACACAAGATAAAACAAGTTTAAAGTATAAAAGAAATATACTACATCATATTTCAGAGATCTTAATAACAGTATAAACTAATATGCAGTACTTAAGTATCCTCAAAAATTTAAAAGACAGAAAACTATTTATTCTTGATGATCTTTAAGTAAATCTAGCTGTCTAATAACTAATTATTAACCCCTTAACTTTATGAAATAACAAATATGTGTAGAAAGATTTCAAAATGAAGTTATATAAATACTTATGCGTATTAATATTCGAATATTATTTATGGAAATCACGAAAACAATTAGTATGTTAATGTGGTCGTTTTACATGGCATTTACCATATACGTGTGCCCGTTATAGCTGTATTTTCTCTTATAATTGGACAACGTCCAATTGCATAAACCTTTATAGTGGGATAGGCCCTTTGCATGTTTATTACTTTTTATAGAACGTTTCATACTTCATAAAATTAAGAAATACAAACACTACTTATAAAAATAGTATAGAAATATATTTATATATATATATATATATATATATATATATATATATATATATTGTTTTGATATTTTTTTTACAATTTTAGTTACATCTTAATATAAAGGAATATTTAATAAAAGTTTTCATTGTAGAATAACATATCATTCTGGGATATGTATTTTCAATTTTTCTGATTTATTGTATAGTTAACTATATATTTAGATTCGATTAGTATCTCTAAATTCACCACTGATAGGCTATATAAAATAGAATAAATATTAAAATTGACATTACCTGAATTTAATAACCAATGATGTGTCATTATATGTTGATTTATAATCCTTTCAATGAAATGAAACTTCACTTTTTCCAAAATTAGATTTTTCTTGAACACACATTTCTTAAATTTATTTTCAATTCACTATTCACAAATGTAATAAAAAAGTATTATTTAGATACGATTGAGATAAATTTTGAAGTACTGATACATGTGGTAGACATTTGTTTTATATTTAAGTGTCAATTACACAGGATGAATTTAGGTTTTTTTCATGATACTTAATAATGATATTACTTGACTATGTTTATTAATCTGTATGAAAAGTGTATATTACTAAACACAGAATAAAATTTTAGTTTATTAATTGAAAAGGCGAAATTGTATTCTGTTTCCATTTATTTGTCTGCTTCGACATTTTTTGTAAATGAGAGCACAAGCAAATAAATCTAATTTTTCATATAATACAATATTTAATAAATGTATTACCTGCATAAATGTTGTAGAATATCGTGCGTATAACTGTTTTTATAATTTTGAACTGAAAAAAGAGGAAATTAGAGTAAAAAGTTTATTTGACAGGTAGCACCCATATTCTTGTTATATTGTTCGAGAACAAATGAACATGAGCTTCCTTTTAGAAACAAAACAATATTTACTCTTCGTTTTTTTAAAAAAATGAAAATTTGTATCGTGTACCTGTTTTCTTACAAGAGAATATTTGAAATTATTAAAAAACAGATTATAAATTCCTCCTGTGTAATCTATATTCGACACTAATACCGCCTATCAAACAAAGCCTACTTGTAGATACATTTAATATAAAATAAAATCTATTAACTTATCGAATACTTATAGCCATCTAGTGTGAAATTGTTGAAATTAAATGATGTCATAGTTTTTTTTATTTTTTAAATTTCTTTGGAGGTAAATTGAAAATATACGAAAAGTAAGTAGAATAGTTATTATTAAACAAAATAAATAATTATTTATTATTGAAATTATACTTACTAATTTATTTTAATACAGTTTCATTTCATTTGATCTACGACGCTGTCATTTCAGGGAAAATCCAAGAATTATTTTTTTGAAATAGTATTAAGTATTTTGTAACTATCATTGATACTCTTACATTTCGTGAAATATTCTTTATTAGAAGTTAAATTTGAATAACAGAAAGGTCATAGAATAAATATCTCGACTATAAATTGAGTGAAAAATGCATGAAATTACCTAAACAAATCTTTCATTAGAAAATAGTTTACTTGTGATAACAACAACATATTTATTTCTCAAAAGATTTTGAGAAATAAATATGTATATACAAAAAGCAAAACATATGCACAAAATAGCTCTGGGACTTTGGTTAAATTTACTTCCAAAAATGAATTTTTTCTCTCAAAAACTTCAATTTTGTTCTAACAAAAATGTTCAATAAATAATTTTTGATTATTTCTTATGCACATTTAGATGACTATACCATCTTAAGAGAGTTAAGGAACAGAAAACTAGAAAACTAGTAATGGAAAAAATGTCGAAAATACATTGGGAAAGATAATTTCTATAGGAAAATATATTTTTAAATTTTCTGTAGTTTAGTGCTCTAATGATAATGGTATCGTCATAGAAATATACATTAGCAACAATGAAAAATGATTAATAACAATTATTGAAAATTTTAATTTAGAAAAATTGTGATTTGTGGGGTGAGTGAATAAATAATGTGTGAAAAAAATATATGATTTTTCAATTTTTTAATTGATTAGGTAATATTTTTTGCGACTGACTTCAGTATTTTACATTGAAATTAAAGTTTAAAAGAAGGACCTTATCGTAATCTAAAGGAGCTATTTTTTAAACAATGTATGCGTTTTATAACTTAAAATATTATTTAATGTAACAACATTATTTAATAGTTTGAATTAAAAGTAAACTTTCCATGACTAATTTAAGAGGTTATATTCAACGATATTAAAGAATGGAAACAATAGACATAAGCTTAAATCGGTAATGCTAATTTCATGGTTTATACTGATGTATCACATGACTATAACAAAAGATAACGGTTACTAGAAAAATCACCGCCAAACTTAAAATGATAAAAACCGCAATTATTTTTGCACCAATCTAATATTTTAATGATAATAAGAAAGACGTAAGTTTTAATAAAGGCGTCGTTTAATTTTTACACCAACCTAATATATGAAAAGAATTTAATACTCAGATGTAACACTTAATATCTTCTAAGTCGACCAAATTTTAACCAAGATAAGATGTTTTTGTAAATGAAATTGGTTGTTTCTTTATATATACATCGAATTTGGTTAAGGATTTTCTCTAAAAATTTCCTTAATATTTCATCTGTTTGAAACAATGAATGTTCTCGCTTCAGTTATCACCTTAAGATTATACAAACGCGGTTTCTCTAGGGACATTTTGGTAACTTTATGGCCACATTACGTTATAAGATGGACTTTGTGTGTTTCGCAACACCGAACACTCCGCTACAGACAGAAAAAAATGCTAATGATCCAAGTAATCGTGTCACAGTTGGCAAGTGACAAATTTTGATCGTTTTGTGATCATTCATTCAAAATTCAACATTTCGAATTCGATTGTTGCATCACGTGGCGCTATCGTTCACCGTCCAACAGAGGGCGGCGGTGCGCGAGCACCGTCGTGTCTTCTGTCACGTTTCCATAGTTACGGCATCGTTGTCGTCGTTATATTATTATTATTACTATTATTATTGTTGTCTGCTGCGTTGTTGTCGTTGTGAACGACGAACGGTTTCGCTTTTTATTCACGGCCCGTTGCCCGCTTGTTGCTCGCTAAGCAAGCGTAGTCTGCACAGTCAGTCGGTCGCATAGCCTACTTTGTTTGTGTGTTAGTTTCACTTTCGTTTTCATAACCTCAATTCGTGCAGTCACGTTGGAATTAATGTTATGAATATGCTCTACGGATGGTTAGCCTGTGTGAATACCGTCTTGGTGTACGCGACACGATTGTCAGCAGCTATCTAATAATGACGATAATAATAATAATAATAATGCGGGTTTGTTTCGGGTATTCCCATTATAGTTGATTGTTGTTTTGTATGCTAATGAACGGAATTTATTTTTGCGATCCGAGTTTGTATATAAATATAATTGTTGTATTACAACTCAATTATAATTAAATACAAACAGAATACTTGTGCACACAAATTCACACATCCCATATATATCTATATATATATATATATATATATATATATATATATATATATATATATATATATATATATATATATATATATATATATATATATGTGTATAAATATACGTATAAATACTCATGCACATAAAATATACATATAAATGACAGGTTAATGTTCGGTTCATTCATCTATTAGGTAATTCGAGAAAATGATGCCGCAACAATGATTATTTTTCATTTTCTTGATATTTCTGATTACTCGTGACGTCTACTAACCTACGGGTATTTTTTAAAAATATATCTAATTTATTAAAAGTAAATAATAAACTAGTCTTTCATAGATTCTCTAGTATGACAATGTCATATTGTGTGGTAAATTGAATTGTAATTTGTAATTACTGGAAAAATTGCATTCGGTTGTTATTTTATAAAATTTGTATATATTTTCAGTTATGATAATTAAAAAGTAAGAGTTGATACTATTGATAGATATAAAAACGAATTCTGTACGTAAAAGGAACATTTTGTATATTTTTTCATTTATGAAGCTGATTTAAATATTGAAATCATTATAATTAGGAAAGAGAATTATCTATAACTTTATAATAAAAGTAAAATTAGGCAATTAAAATAAAAATTAGAGATGAAATGAACTTTTAGTGATGAAATGGCAAGAAAATTGACGGATTTTTTATAAAAAAATATTTTTATACATGTTAAATTCTTTGAAGTTGTTCTTGAAACTTGTATTGCTTTTAAATGTTTTGTTTGTTCAATAAATATCCAGTGATTTGATCTCGTATGTAATGTATGAGTACCAGTGTAGATTTTTATTATGTTCAGTTTGATATTGAACTTAAGATCTACCCGAATTCAAATTCTATTTAAAATAACAACAGTTGAAACCGGTCGTAGAAAAAACAAACTCATACGTGATCTAAGGATTCACATTGACAACAATATAATAAAAAAAAATTATAGAGACCACATTTCAAGTTTTAATTTAACTATAGACCTAATATAATAAAACGTAAATTTGGATATTTGATATACAACTTTCTAATAGATTAAGTGAATGATAAAATAGATATTTATCTTTGTTTTTCAAAAATTATTATTTAAAAAACACTGTCAAGATTAAAATTAATCAAATATTTGAAATAATTAATCAGTTCGTACTAAAAATTACATTAAGTTAAAGTAGATATTAATTTTTTATATATCAGGTATCAATGTTTAACGAATAATTCTGTGCATAGCAGGAATAATTAAAAAATAACTTAATTGAGGTTTGAAATAATTGTCAATTTAAAAATAATTGTAAAATTGGAACTAGCATTTATTTGTTAAAAAATTTCTTAAATAAGAAATTATTTCAAATAATAGTAGTTGAAAATAGTAAAAAATATTGAATCTAACCAGTTTTTTTTGTTTATTATTAACTGGATTATATTAAGATTACTTTGAAAAATAGTACATTATACGAGATTCATTTCAATTATTTGATTGTTATCTATACTAGTCTTGTATGGTTATTTCTTTTTTATTATATGAAATTATGAACTTACAACGCTTATCAAACTGTTTATAAAAAATTGCACAATGTAGAGTAAAAAAGAAATAAGTTTTACAGCTATGTCGCCTGAAGATGTCGAAACAATAGTGACGAAATACGATGACAAAGTATAATAAAATGACTAACAATAGAACAAGTCAATTCATCAACCTTATTTAGCTTACCGCAATGGAAACATCGATTTATTTATCCAAGTTTTCCTAACGAATACAATCATGGTTCTGTATAACATAGATAACGAATTAATCTGTATTTTTTCATGTAACAACGAGTAGTAATCTGAAAAGTTTTATATTTTAATATAATAATGTTATAGAGTTAAGGATGTAATTGTGCTTTTATACATTTACTTTCATCTTTTAACAGAATGTATTAATATGTTCACAGGAATTAAAATTGTTTTAAACACTTTTTATTTCCTTTTACGTTATAAATTTTATATAGAATAGTTCTAATTTTTGTTATTAAATAAATGTTATTTAATAGAGGATATTCTTTTAAGTCTAAAAAATATCATTTTTGTATATAATAGTTTTTTAAAAAATATTACCACTATTTTAAAAACAGTACTTTATTACATTTATACTAACAATCCTTGCAATACTAAAAAGTGTTTTTTTTCTATAACACTTACTAAAATATAAATAAGTAAAAAAACAGTGAGATTTGATTTGTAATACGACATATTTTATGAATGTTAAAAAATATGAAAGAAAATAAAAAAATATGGATGAAAGAATTGATAATAATATTTATTTATTATACATATTTTTTTTTAAGTTTTTGCAAATGTTTGAATTAATAAAATATAAAGCAAATTTATGAATGTCAATGAGTATAATAATAATTCATGTGAGGAAGTAATGGAGGTGTTTATCTTCTAATAATTTTCTGTAATGATAAAAATATAAAATAAAATAGAGACTGATTTTTTTCTAATGATTCGGTAACGCTTTTGTAGATAATTTATTTAATAAATATAGATACATACTGTGTATTTAATTATAAAATTTAATAAACAAATATATCTATTTTTTAAATCATTAAATAAATTATCATCTCCTTTACATAGATTGGATTCAGCCTTGATTATAGTTAGAATTAAAATTTCATTTATTTGTGTTAACTTTTTCATTACATATATTTTAAAATACAATGGTGTTGCATATTTTATTTGAAATAAGATAGACTCAATATTTTGTATTATTTATAAAGAAAAGTATAATTTAAATAGAAATGCTTTTGAATGATCTATAAATAATGTATAAATAATTTTGAAGATAAATATAGATTGTATTATTGATCTAGAGATTAATTTTTCAATTAAGCTTGTCTTATAAATGAACTCAAACATGAAACTAGATATATTAAAAAAAGTGTTAAAATCTCGTTATGCAATAATACAAATGTTGATATTAAAAATACCTAACACGACATTCAAATCAGTAATTCACATAAATTCACGTTCCTCTACATAGAAAGCGAACCTACACCATTTAAAATCTGTAAACTGCACGTTCCTTCGATTTGTGTGTTTTTTTTCTTTTGTTCGATTTTCTTTCAATTTCATATCGAATTTCTTTTTGCTATTTCATATACATGATCTGATGAAATTAATCACTTTTGTCATTTACATAATATGTATGAACACGAAAAAATACATATCAACCTTCCAGTTTTTCTCTTGACTAAATCATAACTTTTCCTTTCATCCAACGTGCGTGAAATACCACATAAAAATTTCATGCTTGGATTATTTACTACGTGAATGCACTAATGACGTAATTGAATTGAGGACAGGATTCGAAACTGAGATACTTGGAAACTGAGTCATGCTGGTATGCTTAGAAGTCAATTAAAATGTGCTTATATGAATTTATTCACGTATATCTTACACACGAAAATACGAACACGGAATATTATTTTCTATATATAGACACACATACACACACACACACATATATATATATATACAAGTGAAAATTAAATTTAATAATCTAAAAGATTACAGTTTTTATAAAACAAGAATTTATTCAATAGAATTTTTTTTAAAAAAATATAGAATTTTGTTATTTGATGTTTAAATGACAAATACTGTAAATGTTTTCAAGAATATGTTAATTATTTAAAATAGGGAAATTTCTCTTCAATCGTTTAAGCATTTTATACTTTTTTATTTATGTTTTCCTTCTTTTCATTAATTGGTTTATTTTTCTTATATCTTTACTTGCATATTATTTTTTCATTTCATTAAGATTCATGCATTTTAAGTTATTTTAAAAATCGTGCGAGATAAAGAATTCATTGACCTCTTTGAATGTTTATTCAATTAATTATTTATTGGTCATTTCTTTTGTTTCTTTGCAGATCAATTAATGTGTATTCATCCTTCTACTATACATTGTCTGGCAAGTTTTACAAAAACCATGCGTTTTAGTACCAGTTCAAACAAGTTAACTGTCTATTGACTTAACTTTATCTTAAATAAAAAAACTTTTAAAATTCAGAAAATGAATGTCTAATTTCATATAAAGATAAATCATTGTACTTTTTTTTATTTTTATCAATGTAATAAAAAATAGAGAATATAATGGAGAAATGAAGATATAACACACCAAAAGGGCTCAAACGTTAATAAAAATGAGAATATATAAACATCGTAAATGCAGTTAAAGAAAAATATGTGATATTAAAATTTAATAACTTATTAAGGTTAATCTGAGATGTGAGTAAAAGAGAGCTTAAGACGAATAATTATGCATCATTAATGTATACAAAAAAGTCGTTTATAGGCAAATCATATTCAAAAAATTAAAAGTATTTAAATGATATATAGAATAGTTTATAGATGAAATTTAATTATTGATTTCATATCGAATGTGCATAGATTAGTATAATCTGGGCATAAAAATAGATTTACTGGTTTTGTAGAAAGACACTAGACAGTGAATATCCCATATCTTCGATTTCGTACAAAACTACTCGGCAGATTTGATAACACATCGAACCAATATGGTGCGAATGACCTTATTTGTCAACGTCTCAAATATCTGTCTCTCTATCTTAATATCTGTTCTGATAAAAATTCAACTGAAAGAATGTCTATTTAGTACACTAAATATTCGAGTTTTACAATTTATTGGACACATTGTGAATAGGACAGAATCTAAGAAAGATTCTAGTACAATAGAAGACCTAGTAGATTGTCTTAAAGTTGCGCGATTATCGAAAAAACAGTTCTTTATGAGCTTTTGTATATAGCTTTAAGAATAATTGAAGGTAGGGTCGAGTGAAAGATCTAAATTCACTTTCACAAATTATTTTTTCACTCATAAAGCACAACTATTTTTGATCAAAAATGATAACTGATTATTGCTCATTTATTTTTGATTGCTGTTTATGTGTATTTTTATCGAGCTGCTATAATCTTTCGAGCACTAAAGTACAGAAAAATAAGATATTTTTTAATATCTTGACGTTTTTCCTTCCTTCTATATTGCCTTTAAAATATCTATACAATGTCGAAAAATATTCTTGTTTAATTACAACGCATCTCTTGAGATTTCACTATGATATTCCAAGAGATTTTTTCCTGATCATCACATATTCATGATTTGTTAAGGTAGTGGTAAAGTGTGAGGTTTTTAGGGGACTTCGCTAGTAACTTTCCATTTCCCGTACTTAAAAAGCAGTCAAAGTTAAACATTTAAATTTATTTTGAATATTCATAACTTTGTTATCGCCAGATTTGATCTTATACGTTTCTTTTTATTGTTATATGCAAAGAAAATGTTAGAATTATTTAATGATTGCATAAAGATATGTTTTTTAAACATAATATTACATGCTGACAACAACTGTCATTATTATGTTTTCTTTTTATGCGTATCTCATTTAAAATAGCTATACTTACATGAAAAATGAATTTATTTTCTTCATGTATCAAGTAAATATTAGGATTAATAATTTTATATATATATATATATATATATATATAATTTCATAAATCTCTATGTAAAAAAATTAGCCATATTTTCCGCGAAAGCAGTATGTCGATGACTGAAAGTAACAGTGGTGGAGCAGATTTATAATGATGATAGGATAATGTGCAATTTTCACAAAAAAAAATCCAGCGATGAATAATGTAAACCACTTTTGAATCGTTGAAAGTCGATAGAGATCTATCGGTACTCAATCCAGATATTTTTTAAGTTACTGTTTCATTTGTGCTCCATTCAGAAATAGGATAAAATAAGATGTTGAAAACGTATCTTATTTTTTTTCTAAATTCAATAATGTAAGTATAAGGTAGATAAGCTAAGAATATTATTTTCAGAAGACACGTTGAATTGGCAAGTATCAAAATCATCCAAGTTAATTGGATTTAGAATAGTAATTGTGAATTAGTATAATAGCTAAATTTTTGAAAAAAAAATAAACGATTTTTTTGATAAATCAGATATTTTTATAACTTTGCATATTTATAATATTTAGTAATGTATGAAAAATTGTCGTTTTTGTCTATACTCTTTGTTTGTGTATTTTTCATATGAATTTTTAAAAATATTACTAAAATATATTAAATATAAAGTGGTGATAACTAAAACGATAACATATTTTATATCAATATATTATTTTATATAACTGTAGAATCTTTTTGGATTCTTTATAAAAATATTTTAAAACAAATCTAAAAGGATCTAACTATCAATTCAGACAAAAAATAAATTTTATAACTCCTTTGGATGTATCAGTAGCCTTATTTAGTTAGTCGTATATTTTGGCACCAACTAAAAAAAATTGACAGTATCTTTAACTATTCTAGATGGCTTGAAGCCAAAATGTTGTACAGATGTGACATGAAGAGATAGATTTTTTATTTCTTTGGTGTTATGAAGTAAAGAGCACCTGACTAAGAAACGGTTTCTTTAAAAAATTATATGCTTATTAAATCTTGGCTTGCGAGCTTAAATATGAATATATTTTGATTAAGAGGAATTTAAGTACTTGAAGGTGCCAAAACTAACATTATTACCGAGGTAAAATTGGATTTAATACAAGTGGGACTATTTTGATATTATTTTTCAACAAACGATTAACTTTCTGAGTACAAAAAATCAAAAAATAGATAATGAGTTAAAGAATAATTATTCAAAATGAAAAAGGAACATTGACATTAAATAAATTTGATAAAAGCTAATAAACGTCGAAAAATGAAATATTTTTCTGAATATTATTCCTCATTTACATTTTTTTTTTCGAATATAATAGAATTATTTTTGAGACGTTTGTTAGAAAAATATTTCTTAACAAAATGTGATATTTTTTATATATTTTCATATAATAATTTCGTGATTTTTGAAAAGATAAATCATTTTTATTAAGTTATATGATTTTGTGTAACAAGTAGACTTTTTTTTGATTATTTATTTGAGTTGTTTTTGAACGTTTACCCAATAAACATGTGAAAACTAAAATAAAGTATTTTCATAAGAAAATTAAACCTGATACATAAAATATCTTCTTATTAAAATGTAAAATAACTTCAGTGTGGAAAAATAAAAATGTCAAAGTAAGAAAATTACAGTTTTGAGAAAATTAATAGAAAAATATTGTAGTATCTGAGGCATATAGATTATATTGTTTTAACATATGTCTAATAGCTTACCTATAAACAAAGTGTCTCCATCTCTTATATAGACAATATAAGAACTAAAGATGTTTTACTTTACTTACATTACAACCTATGCATGTAATCAAATGTGTACATAGGCCTTTTTCAATAAAATCGGCTATAAGAACTTAGATTCGCTGCCATTCATGTTTGCTTATAAGTTTTATGATGGTACATAGATATTTTGTATACTATCGGGAGTCGAACATAAATACTAAAAGATTAAGATCACAAAACTTCTATGTATGACTCTAAGATCCTCTTGGATTTCTACTCTTCAGTTACTCATTGTTCCTGGCTTATTTATATTTTAATGTTAATTTCATCTTCGTACATGGACGATGGCATTGATAAATCTTCTTCTATGCTTTCGTAATGATTGAAATGTGATAAGAACATTTTTATGGTGCATGAGGAGTAATTCATTAGTGAAAGTGAATTTATACATTCGCAAAAATTACAATTGTAAATAAAATTCATTTATTCATAAAAATTAAACCATATTTTCTAGTTATAAATCCAGGTAAATATTTTTTTATTACACAATTGATTTAATTTTAATTATCAATTAAATAGAAAAGTAATTTCCGTATCAAATAAACCGTATAAAAAAATAAAAACAGTAATTAACTCCACCTTTCTATTAATTAACACGGTAGTCTGGTTCCAAAAGTCTGGTTGTCTAGACGTTCCTCTCTAAAACTGAATGTCACGGGTTAAAAAGTGGCTTAATATTTTCATTAATAATAAATTTGCATATGTGATTCAGAATTTTATACAAAACTGTAGACTGGCAGTGGAACACTTTTTCATGTACAGGTCTAGAGCATTGTATTATGTAACAATTAAAACTAAAATAAAATATTGTCAGACAGATTTTAAATTAAAATACGAACATATAGATAATTAATTTTAATATAATGCAACATTTTTTTATTTTATTGGAATGCTTTTTAAGTTTTTGAGATTGAATATCACTTTCTAACATTTCAGTGTAAAAAATATTTTAGTAAATATACTCTCTATTAAAAGAAGTGAACCAGTTTTCATGTTATATATATATATATATATATATATATATATATATATATATATATATATATATATAAGTATAATGAACAGCCTGTTGTTGCACATATCATTGATGCATCTTTATCATTGTAAATATTTCTTATTAAAAATAATATTTCATATATATATATATATATATATATATATATATATATATATATATATATAATAATAATATGCCGTTCTCATGACTTATTTTTTCATGAGTTATGCTCTAACTGATCTGTGTACAGCTAAACTGTTTGCGGTTTACTGCCTACGGTTCCAATGAAACCGACAAAAAATTATTGAAAATATTGTATATACTGAAGTAATAGAGTAGAAAAATACACTGTTGCTTGAAAAAAAAAACATTCAAAACGTCCCTGTAGATATCACAATTAAATCATGATTGAAAATGAAACAACATGCAATGACATATGTGTTCTTCTGAAAATTGGTAGTCCACTATTTAGTTTTCGGATATTAGAAACTTTTTTTTTCGTTCAGAACAATAAGTCCACAATCTGTTTTAAAATATAAACACATCTTCACATGTCAGAGACTTAAGTCTAACTGATTCTAATTTACTTATTAAAAAATATTGACGACTTATAGGTACACCTAATCATCATCATCATTATCAGCCTCTGTCAATAAGTTGGTGGATAAAAGGCCTCTTCCACAAGTTTCCATTTTATACGATTGAGAAAACCTTCCTTCTCCGCTGATTTTCAATAAAAATTTTAATTTTTTTATCCCATCTTATTAGTTATTAGCTAGTTTATTAGTCTCTTTCTTGGTCTTTTGATATTCCTTGGTTCCCAGTTAATAATTTCTGTTGTCCATCAGTTGTCTTTTCACACATAATATATATATATATATATATATATATATATATATATATACATGTTTTAGTTAAAATAAATTCAGGATTGTCAATCAATGTTTTTTAATTTTTTTTTATTTTGGCCTTTTTTCTCACTGTAATAGATTTGATATACCGTTAGTGAGTTTAAAAATGTGCTAATTGGAATATTTTTACTATTTTACTTCATTTTTATTATTTTTGAGTGGTTTAATTTTATGATTTAAATATTATTGTTTATAATATTAAAAACATAATAAGAAGAATATAAGTACCTAAAATTATAATGTTGCAAATCTGACTGGAAAATTTTAAATAGTTCAGTTCATTTTTTTATCCATGATAATTAATTTAAAAATTTATATATATATAGAGAGAGAGAGAGAGATTTATATATATATATATTTTCAATCAAGGTTTTTAAATTTATTTTTTTTATTTTGGCCTTTTTTCTTACTGTAAATTAATAGACTTGATATACTTTCAGTGAGTTTAAAAATGTACTAATTGGCATATTTTTACGATTTTACTTCGTTTTTATTATTTTTGAATGGTTTATTATTAAAAACATAGTAAGGATATAAATACCAAAAATTATAAATTTATAAATCTGACTCGAAAATTTAAAATCGTTTAGTTATTTTTTTTATCCATGATAGCTAACTTAAACATTTATATATAATATATATATATATATATATATATATATATATATATATATTACATTAGTGATTTCAAAACAATACTAAAAAATTTCAAAACAAAAATCATTCCAAATAAAAACCATGCAAATTTCACCTACTTGGAACTACTAATTACCATGAATTTTTCCAATATTGATAATACTCTGAACAAGTATGTGGGTCAGACGAAATCTTTGTTAAAAACCGGATAAATATCCTTCCGCGAACTCTGAATCATTTCCTTGAAAAATATACACGTTACGCACGTTGAAAATAAATAAAATACCTTTTTATTAAAATTGAACTTATTTCGATCGAGTTCACCGCTGCTGACTCACATTAAATTAAACCAGTCCTGATAGATTCGTACCCCACGCGACAGAAATTGACCTAAATCAACTTTCTTGGATCTAACAAGATCCGAATCACGATTAATAATGGGTGTCGACAACAAACTAGATTTATAATTACACGTACGTATCCAAGCGGTAATAAAAAGTATTGTTCTAAAAAATAACATATATATATATATATATATATATATATATATATATATATATATATATATATATATATATATACAACGTAAGTATTTATAGATACGAATAATTAAATTGCATCGAAATAGATTGCGTATAAGGCAATTGTCTACTGTCTAATATTTGCTCTCGTACATTACGAATTTAACTATAATTTATGACTTTCAATGTATGTATATACATTTTTACATGTTCATTTTATTGTGTATGTTATCTTATAAGAACATAAATTAAATTATATATAGTACAGAAAGACGATTAAATATCTGTTTATGTCTATAAAGAGCAAGTTCTGAACTTGAGTTATTTTCATGACATATTGTTTAAGAGTTTCATTTGGGAATAGACTTACATTGATTTTAATTTAAAATATTAAACATTTAATAAACAGTTAATTATAAAAATGAGTTATTAATTTTGAGTTGACACTTTATATTAGATTTAGCATTGTGTTTGGTTTCATAAAAGGAAGAAGTAAATAAGTGAGCATTTTTTATTTGAAAATAGTTTTTTAATATAGAAACGAATTATTTAAACAAATTATGTTTAAATTTATTCAAATGTACAAGAGAATTTTCAAGTTAAATTTTGTTATAGGAAAAATACATTTTTAAAGCTAAATAATTGGTTCTTAGGGTAAAGTTTTTTTTTAAATATAAGGTCCTTTTATTAAAAAAGTGTTAGTAATTGTCATTTCTGAGTTTTTTATGCGTATTTTATTCAAAACTAGGTATAATTGAACGCTACTTTTATTTATTCGCTTGATTTTATTACACTTGGTATAAATTTTGTGGTATTAATTTTTTAAGGTAATATTTAGATCAGTGACCTCAAATTGTTTTAATTTCTGAACACTATGATAGTGAAATAAACAATGAAAATCGTCTCTGCATGAAATATTTATATTATTATAAATTATATATTTATTTATTAGGTTGGTAGGAAAATAATTGCAGTTTTTTTTCTGAATTCTAATCTTGATTTTTTTGAATGAGTGTCATTTTATCATGTTCACTTAATATAATTTTTGAGTGAATTTTTCGGTCTGTATTTTGGTAACATAGACTGGTTTTATTATCATTTTGCTTCAAATTGGGCTATTGACTTAAACATGGAAAAGAAGCAAATAAGAGCATTTTTTACAAAAGTTCGAAACGGGTGGTAAAGAAGCAAAAATTGCTTATAAACTAAACGATGCTTTAGGTGTGGATACTGTTAAGGAAAATATGGTGGTTTCAAATTTTTGTGCTGAGGACGAGAGCCTTGAAGGTCGCGGGCGTCCCTCTTCAATTTATAATGACCAACTGAAGGCGTTATTTAAATCAGAACCACGCACAATTCGAGAACTTGCATAAAAGTAAGGCGTTACTCATTCAATAGTTCTGGACCAATTAAAATCAAATGTATATGAATTTGACGGTCATAAACCGCAATTATTTTTCTAACAACCGAACAGAATCATATATAGATAAAAATAATAATTAAAAATCAATAAAAAAATATAAAATAAAAGTAATAAAGAATCATAAACATCTTTAAGACAGTGTGATTGAATATTTTTCATTATTTATGTATATCTTAATTTGATTTTTGCAAATGAGTTTTTGCTCAGATCAAATCAATTTAATTTTCCACAAAATTAAACTGATATTTATCTGATATTTCTGTGATTTATTTCTCTGAGCCGGATAGCATCTTCGTCAAAACGCTCATAAGCTATAATCAAAAATGTTCAATAATGAATTTTTGATAAAAAAAATGGTTTGTAGGGTATGTAAAAAATTAATTTGTGAAAGTGAATTTAGTCAGAGTGCCAGAACTATCTATGATCTTGATTTGTTAGATTTCAAATATTTAGATGCAACACATATGTGAAAATTCGTATCAATTTTCACATATTATTTACTTCTAGTATAATTTCCGAACAGTAAATGAAGAACAAGGAGAGAAATGGAAAAAATATATAAGAGCAGATGGAATGAAAACATGCAGACCGATCACTATTAGTCTCTAAAACGGAAAGTACTGTGAAAAAGTAAGTTTCAGAAACAGTAATAGGAGAAATAGTTTTTTTAACTCAAAAAATGATTTTCTGCATCTTAACGTTCTGATGATAATGCGATTACTATGGAAATGTATACAAGTAACAATCAAAAATGATTAATTATCTGCTATTGACATTTTTGGTCGGAAATATTTTGTGATTTGTGGGGCGAGTGAAAAAATCACTTGTGAAAGTGAAATTAACCACAGTGTAAAAACAGTATTACAATTTACATTATAATTTCATAATTTTTAATTATCGCTGTTAATATTGAACAATTTATGTTAACTATATTAAAGAAAAGTTTACTGTTTTTCATTATTTATATTTTTAGATTAATAATAAAATTGTCAAACTATGTTAAAAAACTTTACAGTTTAATCCTAAATCACCTTTGAGCAATTATAAATGTCAACAATTAATTTATTTTATTGTTACATTCGAATATAAAGAAGATTAAAGAAATAGTTTACCATCTATATTTTTTCAATAGCTATTTCAATTACATGAAAACGCAAATATTCTTTTAACGCACATATGGCTTTTCGCAATATACTTTGTAATTATTTCACACTGCGCATTAATTTATTATTCATATTTTCCAATATCTGGAAAATGCGTACTTACTAAGTGATTCATAGGCTTTTTATAATATTATATAGTATCGCAATAACGCAATATTATTTCATGTTAAATATTCATTTATACTTATATATATATATATATATATATATATATATATAAATATATATATATATATATATAACAATGGGTGCATAAATGTATATGATATGTATGTAAATGATTGTATTTTCTTGAATATCAATTATAATAGAGCATCATATGGATATTTTTAACTATTTGTTACAATAAAAATATTTTTCTTTGATATCAACGTTTATGAAAGAAATAAGTTTTAATTTTGATTAAATACTTTAATATGAAAATTACAAATATATATATATATATATATACTTATATATATATATATATATACATTTTCAACGAATATCATTTTTATAATCGAATATCATTTTAATAATTGTATTAGATATCATAATTATTTTTTTGAAATTTCAAATATGAGAATTAATTTTTACAAATTAATCATTCCACAATTACCAAAATATTTTTTGAGTAAAGTGTCCAATAATTGGTTATTAATTACTTTGATGATGTGTTGTGCGATATTAATGGGGGTGATATTAGGTAGACAAAAAAGTAATTGCTCGTTTATAAAATTCAGTTTAATCACAGTGCTATATATAATATTGTTATCAACTCTTGGTATGGTGAATTATAGATTTATATGTGATACTTATTTTAGTGAATACTCTTATTAGCGATACGAAATATTATGATTGAAAAATAAATTATAAAACCAGCCAAAATGATCAAATCTGATAACAGAATTTGTTTGTAATTTGATCAAACGTTTCGCACGTCTAATCTTTATTCTAATCTTAATTTAATTGGAAAATGTTTTGTAAAGTGCATTTTTTAATATTAAATAGATTGATGTTGATTTCAATGTTGTATTCAAAAGGAAAACTTAAATATTGTTCTTTAAATTTGTTGAAAAATTTGATCTAAGAAAAAGATCCATTTCATTAAAAAATAAAGCAGGGTACAATACGGGAAATATTGACCAATTATATCTAAGTTTGATGACGTTTTTGAAATTATGTAAAAGAAGCAAACTTTTTAGTAATAATCTTAATATACATATATAGCTAAATTTATTGCTATTTTGTATTTATTAACTGATCTGAAAAAATATATCAATATTAAGCTGTTGACTGTAAGTGTTTTCGATTAATTATATTTTCTTTTAATTTATGTAAAACACTAACTGTCGAAGTAGTACGAATAACTACTCGAACCGTTTATTAAAAGCAGAAATGGAACCTGCTTATCTTATATGTTTACAGTTTTTCATTTTTAAAACCATTAAATATATTTTTCATACATTTAATTTATTTGTTTAAGATGTTATAAGTTGCAGACTTGATAATATTTTACCCTTTTTGGAAAAAAACTAACAGCTAAGCCACGTTTTATTTCTTCAAAAATTTTTAAGTTTTTTTTCCAAACTTAAAACAAATAGAGTTTTACTACTACTGCTCTTCAATAGTTTTAATATATATATATATGGTTCGAATGAAAATGATGAGTTTTTATTCTATTCTGTAATGAATATTTCGACTTTTTATTGAAAAGAAATTTTCATATTGACAAGGTGTTTATTTGATCACATTTTATAAATCCCTTTGATCAAAAATTTATAAAAAATAGTAATTCACATTTTAGAACATTCTACGTTTCTAGAGAAGTAAGTTTTTTCTACTATTTTTATAATTTATTGTACGTGGAAGCCATATAAGAAGCAATAAATTCAAAAATATATATTCTGTATATATATTATCAATTAAGCAGATAAATTATACTAATTTCTTAATACAATAATTTCATTCATTCGTGTGACTGTAAATTGAATAAACCGGAATAATAAAATATGATACTGTATAAAAGTATCTCTAAATTAAGACACATTATTACTTATTGAAATAAATTAATATGCTTCTTAATTATATTTTAATTCGATCCTTTATTAGATATTTTTTTTGTGAAGCGAAATCACTTATTATTGTAAAAAAAGAATTAATTAATAATATTTAGTTATATATATATATATATATATATATTTAATATGAATATAAAAGAATATAACTATTTTTTACACTTAATACATTTACTAATTAATAACTTTCCAGATAAGTGGTTAATGCATGGTTCGTCTGTCGATGCCTATTGAAAACATCTGTCTATTGTATTAAAAATCTTACTAAACGATGTCGATTGTATGCCAATTGAGATTCGATATTAAAAGAAATCGTAATAGTGTTTTAAATGTTACATAAAGTTCTTCAGTTTTTTAATATAATGTTTTGTTATATAAGTTTTTTTGGAGCCGGAAATAAATGTTTAATTTAATTAGTACCAATATGTATCGGAAATCATTTTCAAAGAGTATAAAAGTTAAATTTATATTTATTAAGCAATTAAAAAATGTATTTAATTGGTTAAAATTTTAAATCCATGTGATTGAAGACAAACAAGTCTAGATTTTTCGATTGTTCTAATATAAATACGGTATATATTATATACTATTTATGATCCTATATCATCAATTAGCACAATCCTCTTATGATTAATATAATAAGAATGAGAAGAAAGTAATAAAGTTTACTTTTATTTTATGAAAATTAAAGAAAATGTATATTGAATATTATAATATATTTAAATATGAATATGTAGCAAAATAAATGTGTACTATTTCTATAAAATTATATCATTTTTTCTATTTATTGTGACTCGAAAATATCAACATCTTTCATACACACATACACGCACACACACATACAGAATTATGTATGTATATATATATATATATATATATATATATATATATATATATGTATATGTATATTATACGGACTGCTATTTATATTTTTCATGTAATTAACATTTAAATCCACACAATGTGATTGATTTCATATTTTTATAAAAATTAGTTGGAATTTCCTCAAATTTTTATATTTAAATCATTTTTATTTGTAAAATATTTTATGGTTTTTATTATATTTCTAAAATATCAATTTTTATTTTTGAAAGATAAAAATCGTTTTGGCACATTACAATAAATAAAGCAGTTGTTTTTAAATTATTTTTCTATTTATTCAGTGTTAATGTTTGTCCTGTTTGAATTTTGTTAGTGAAACGAGGTGAGGTTTTTTGGAGGTTATTTATGAGTCCCTTTCCTTAACAGAATATACAAGAAAGAGCTCATTACTTTCAGAATTCATACAGAACTATTAAAACTAAATTAAAGTCATGAGCATGTAAAAAGGAATAGAGAAATGGAGAATATATGATAAAATCTGAAATAAATATATTCATAAATTATTTTTTTGTAAAGTAATTAGTTTAAATTATGAGTAACTTCACTATTTAGTACTGAATATGTCAAAGATTAGGTATTAGAACATGTTATTAATTTTATAAAAATATTACAGAAATCTACTCTAAACTTAAATAATATATATATAAATATATATAGATGGATAGATAGGTAGTTAGATTCGTATCAATAAAAATACTGACTATAAAATTTGAAAATTTTAATTAATATAGTTAGAATATCATTACATTTCATATGAGATTTTATATGTTTGGGTTAGGGTATCATACAATCTTATTGTAAGCCTCAGGATTTCAGTAGCATCCAAACCATTTAGAGACATCGATTTTTTTTATTTTTCAGAATGAACCAAATGCTTATTTTGTTCTCTTCGTTTTAGCTCGTCAATATTATTTTCCTTTCAACAATTATAAATAATTTAAGTAATGGAGTCAAACGATTTGATAATGCAGTAGACTTGAGTAATGATTATTTGTAGTCATTGCAGCCTGTATTTAATATTTTATCATTATTTTAATATTTTTCGGTTATACCTGATTTTAAGGAGGAAAAGGTTGTGGAGGAAGAGAGAAGTAGTAGTAGGAAGAGTTTCTAAATAACAATATATATTTTTAAAAAAATAGAACATCTGAAATATTTTAAAAACAAAGAATCTGGGTATGATTTGAACAATAATTCAGTGTACCATATATTAATATTCCAAATGACGTTTTGAGATCTCATATAGAATCTCAATTTAAAAGAAAGGTTTAAGTTATTTGTATTATTGAAGAAATACAGCGGAAATATATTTTAAATATTATGGACTTTGATACTGTGTACCTTTAAGCTTAAGATTAGATGAATTAAAAGGTAATAACGTTGAATTCTAATTGTATATTTATACATATATAAACTAGGGGGCTTCGCCTGCTGCTCGCTTCGCTCACCAACCCTCGGCCTCGCTGCGCTCGCCTACTTCTCAATTATAAGCTTATCTACGCAACCATGAAACAATAAACATATTTTTTTAAACTCATTATATCTATATAATTATTGTCAGATGTATAGCAACGTAATCGTTATACATACATACATATATATATATATATATATATATATATATATATATATATATATATATAAATAAATATATATACATATATGTATATATATATATATATGTGTGTGTGTGTGTGTGTGTGTGTTTGTATATGTGCATATGTGTGTGTGTGAGCGTACGTGTGTGTGTGTGTTAGTATGTCTATATTAACATAGCAGTAGATTATTTTTTGCAAAATTTTAGTTTCTTGTGGCTAAATATTGTTTTATGTATACATACATACATATGTATATATATATATATATTTATTTATATATATATATATATATATATATATATATACAGTTTGCGTGCGTATGTGTATAAAGAAATAATTACAGTTATCTAATGAAACATAATAAGTTATAAATTTCCATTCGTGTATTACTGTTTCATGAGAAAAATCATAACGAACGCGAGAAAAACGTCCAATTTGTTGCGAATAAACGCAGAAACGTATAAAAAAGCATACGATCACATTACATATAACCCACAAAAGATGACAGAGCATAAAATTCCGTATTATGCAACAGCATAATAATAATTTCCGAGAACGTACAAACCTACTTTCCTCGTTAACTTACAAGTATACAAGAATGTTAAAAAAAATCAAAGTAGGTCAATCGAGGTACCACCACAATAACAATAAACAAATAAGCAGATAGACTTTATTCAAATCGAATCGAATTAAATACTAGTAGGAAATGACGAACTAATATCAAAGAGGTTCACTAAGTAGGCCCAGCGCCCGTCATCTCGACCCACTTTTGTCGACCAATAATAATATAATATCGATGACTAATAAATAAACAAATGAATAAAACATATAGTTGGATATTATTATATATACAGTTGGGAAAAAAAACACAATGAAATACGGTCGACTTGGTTTTGTTGCTGCTCTTCGCTAGCGAAAGAAAAAAGTGAAAGTTATGTATATATATAGTTGCTGTGCAAATTGAACAAGATGGCGTAATATTTTAACGGTCGCAGCCGCAATCGTAGTCACAGCACACCGCGATTTCACTTTCGACGACGTCTGTTGTTTAGTAGGCCATGCCAGTGATACGTTTACAAGATGTCTGCTTTCGCATGACGTCCGAGCGTAACATACACCGTATCACATTTTATGAAAAATATACTGTATGTCGTGTTCTAAAACTGAAATACTGACCAAGTCCAGCCGTCGCAATATGCGCTGCATCGAGATTCATCGCGGAAAAATGAACAGTAGATTGGCTGCACTTTTATAAAACTACGATTATATATATATATATATATATATATATATATATATATATATATATATATATATGGTAGTGTATAAGCTCGTTTGCAACAGGAAACCTAGTACTTCCATATCTTCATAGAAGCCTATCCTTGCAGAAATTCTGAAAGATTCATCTGAAAGGAAGTTATTAGATATTTTGAGCTTTGTTTAACGTATTCTTTTATTGAAAACAAAAAATGACAATCTTTTTCATCTACTTTATGAATTATATATAATTTTCTATCAGTGCCCTATAGTTTAATCGTTTATTTATTTTAATACTTAATTAGTTGAATAACGTAGTCTGGGAAAGAAAATGTAAAGTTATCCATGTCTCAGAATGAGCTTAAGAAGATCTTCTTCTTCTTCGATGACACTATAGCCCAAATCAAGCCTTGGCCTCCTGAATTTTCTGTCTACAGATATCATTCTACCTGGCAGTCCTTCTCCAGTTCCTTACTCTCAACAGTTCAACTGCATCCTTCTCTCCATTGTCTATCCATCTATGCCTTGATTTGTTCACAAGTCTTTTTCTCGTCCGGTTGTTCATCCAAGGCCCTTTTTATCACTTTTGAGTTCAGCATCCGCTCAGTGTGGTCTGCCCATCCCAGGCCCTGCATTTCTATAAAGATCAATAGTTTGATTCCTTGTAGATATTACAGTTTTACTCATAATTATTTTGTTATCAACTTCCCTTATATTAAACATAAGAAAAAACCACTTAAAAAGACTAAAATAGAAAATCTGTTATGTTTTGTATTATATATTTCCGTATTGAAGTAAAAAAAATATCATCCGATTAATAATCGACGAAACTCAAAAATTTTCAGATATCAATTTTCATAAAAACAGAACACAATTTAAAAAAGAATTACATTTGGGGCTATTATTTTGCATTTCAAAATTTTAATGTTTCTCTTCAAGATTTTTAATTTTATAATAAATATATAAATATTGTAGTTATTTGCCTTTACATATAACATTCTAATGAATGAAAAATGATGATTTTAAAAATATTTAAAGCTGAATATTTAGCTCTTCCTTTTCTACCCCTCAGTATTAGACTTTCGGGTTATTTGATTTATAAATATTAGTTTAATGGTTTTTGTATAACCCTGATTTTCAATCATTCCGAGTTAAACGCCCTCTTAACGAAAAACCACTATATTATAGTACATATTACATTTGTATGCACCTTTTGAAAGCATGAAATGCTATTAAAGCTAAAATTTACTCATCTCAATACGCTACTTAAAAGTTATAGTAGTCGTTTTCAATCGTACATTCAAATAATAAACCAAATATTTCTTTAAAATAACAAATTAATTTTGTTTGACTAAAAGTTTAAAATTTCACCTTGTTGTAGGACAAATTATAAAAAATCTTCAAATATTATCTTTTATCTACATATAAAGACTAATACGAAGTTAACATGATTAAGTTATTAATTTTTAAGTATAAATACCAACAGTTTTATCAATGTGCAGGAAAAATATATCATTTTTTAACGATTTTTACACTTCATATCGAAAATAGTTTCTGTGACTAAGGAATATTTTAAAAATAATAGAATTTTACTTTAAATTTCAGTTTTTTATACAATTTATTTAAAAATTTTATATTTCAAATGCGCAATAATATACAGAAAAAAATAAACTCTTATTTATTTTTTTATAAAAATGACATGAAAATAAAAACAAATTATCTGCCCATCTTTAAATATCTATAATAAATAGTGATTATGTATATATATATATATATATATATATATATATATATAAATAAATATCAAAAACTAATATGATTCATCATTTTTGCCACAATTATGTGAATATATTCAGTGAGTTATTGAATTATAGAGTATTTATAAATTAATCAATTATTTATCAAGTAATTTATCATATTATTCATATAGAAAACATATATTTACATGTAATTTAGATGGCATGACATATTGATGACATTTTGATATATGCGATATCGAAACATAATTACAAATATAAATTTTTATTCATTTCATTAGTTCGTTATTTGTTTTCCCAAGAGGTAATTATTTTTTGTATCTGTTAGAATAAACTGAATGTATACATACATTTATTTTCTTGCTTAAAAGTATCAGTATTATTTATTTATATTTGTTTATATCACTAATATGAATTAAAAAACGTGATTTTATTCATCGTGAAAGAATTATCGAGTATTAAATATTATGGTAAAAAAATAAAAGTAGACTGCTTTTATATTTAATCTGATATAAATTAGATTGTGTGAATCTGAACTGATGTAATAATTGCTAGAGTTGCGGAATAAACTTGTGAATTTAATTATATAAGTATTGTTTAATTGTATGAGCTTTATTTTTTGTGTGAACGTACATACATATATTCATGAATATATATATATATATATATATATATATATATATATATATATATATATATATATATATATATATACTTCATTTGTTTATAGTGAGTATGAGTATAACAAATTCACCGCTATAGTCAGAAAATGTTCATATGGCAGAGAAGAAAATGATTTTCCTCTTTAGTTATTACTATATTTCGTTTCTTGATTATTGATAAACTGTTATAAAATGTATCATTATAAAGTATATCAATATATCATTTTTTGTAAACTTAAAGAGCTACACCACAAATGACTATGAGTTGTATAAGACTTTTATGATTTCAAACGATTTTTTCACTCACTCTATTAAGCACAGAAAATTTCCGATCAAACATTTTTAATAAATGATTATTAATCCTTTTTTGTTTTGGTTTCTTTGCATTTTAATGGCGATAGTATGATGCGTAGATATTTAAATGTTTTGTTTGTAAATAGAACATTTTTTATTATAATTTTTATAATTTATACAAAATACAATAATTAATAAAAAAATGGACTTTAAGTATTTCTCGATCAATGTGACCCTTGTGATTGATGAGCAGATACAAGTGTTTTATATCCGGTTCTATTGCTGTGAGGGATAACCGAAGATCACCTCTGTCCATTATGTTAACGAGATTCCGCATTAGGCTGAATAAATAATTCACACGACTCGAACCTGATTCTATCAAATACGAAGAAGGAAATGTCATGAAAAACAATTTTGATTTATCCCAAAGTTACGGAAACTTTTCTGATATCGTACTTTTGATCCAAAAATGGTGTTTTCCTTGACTGAAAGTTATTTTGACTGATATGTTGCTTTGTAGCTCTATGAGCGCTTCTTAAATTCTATTGATAGTCACTTCTCTGTTCACTTCTCATCTCTGTTTTCTATTTTCTTTTCTCGATGCCTTTTCTGTTTTTTCATTTCTCACTTTTATCTGTAGCAATCTAATCTCGTGTCGTGGTCCCATTTTTACATGATTTTCACCTGTATCCCCTTGGAACTCTTGGGGCCATCTAGGGAACCTATGGCCCAAGGTTGAGAACACCTGATCCAAATGATCTATGATATTCAAAAATAATTAATTAAAACAATACTATTTTTTTAATACGAGCTACTTAATTTACTTTTTATTTTATTTTAAATATACAAATATGTGATTTATTAATTAATTATTTTATTACTATGTATTAATTAATTAAAACATAAGTATTAATTAATTAACTAGCTCTCTCATACGAGAATTTAGTTACAAAGGATTTAAATTATCCTTTAAATAGGTAAATCAATATAAAAATAATCGCAATTAAAAAAAATTACAACCATTGTCTGCTATGTTAAACAGTCAGTTTTTTTTAAAAAAATATATAAAAAACTACAATTGAGAAAATGTCTTTTTTTATTTACATTGAGATCTAATCAACTAACGTGAATATTTTAAATAAATGTGTTTATGTAAATGTGAAAAAGATTTTATGCACGATTCTCCAAGTTTTTTCTAAAATAAAAAAGAATGAAACGTGATGAAAATAAACAAAATATAACCTCAATATATAATATTATCGTCATTCATCAAGATAATGTCATTGATTATATAACTTTCTATCGTTGTGATTTTCTAAAAAAAACTGTGATATATGATAGGATATTGAGTAATGTTTCGACAAAATGTTGATATGTTTATAATTTATTTGGAATTTTAATAAAATAGCAGACATAATAATTCAGATTATTTAATTAGTTATAAATGTTGGACTGAGAATTCACACGCTTTTTCAATATATATTTTTGCAAGTATGTTTCTTGTGTCATCGGTTTTAGTTTCAGCTGTTCAGTTTTATTATTAAGTTGGTAAGAAAATAATTTCGCTTTTTGTTTTCTGAATTCTAATTTTAATTTTTTTCAATAAAAGTATCATTTCATCGTGTTTATGTATCATTTTATCATTTTAATATAATATCGTTTTAAAGTGTATTTTGATAACATTGAGTTTGGTTTCATTATTAATTTTGCTCAAATTTGATTATTGAATTAAAAATGAAAAAGAAACAAATAAGTGCATTTTTTATGAGTTCAAAACTGGTGGTAAAGTAAACTAAACGGTGCTTTTGGTATGGGACTGTTAAAAAACGTACGGTGCAATGGTGCTTTTAAAAATTTCATATTGAGGACGAGAACCTTGAAGATGAAGAAGCTCGCGGGCGTCCTTTTTCAGCACATAACGACCAACTGAAAGCGTTAGTTGAATCAGAACCACGCACAAAAATTCGAGAGTTTGCAAAAAAAAGTTAGCTGTTAGTCATCCAATAGTTCTGGACCACCACAAACAGCTCGAAAAATCAAAAAAGAGTAAACGTATATGAATTTGAAGGTCATAAACAGCAATTATGTTTCTACCAACCTAATATTTATAAACTGTCTTACTATTTACAAGTGGCGATAAATAAAACAAACGATTCAAAGGTAGAATATTTCACAAACAAAAAAAGCACACAGGGAAAAGAATAACAACTCTTTGATGAACTGCTTCTTCTAAAATCTAATAGAATTATCGAAGGAAAATTACAAACTGATTTTTTGACCAATAAGTACTGAATGAGAGACTCAGTTGTTTTTTTAGATACTAATATCGTGTACTATTGGAGGTACATGTAATTTATTTTATTCGAGTTGTAAGGTGACTTGTTAATAAAAGACATGTTTAAATAATTAAGTTACATTGTATGCAATGGTATTAAGGAATGGACAGTTAAAACATTTTGTGTTTACTTAAAGTCACGTACTCAGTATAAGCTGACCAAAAATCTGCTTGCGTTCTGTTTATAATAAATTTAACAGAATTAAGTCGGTGATAAGTTATAATGAGCATTTGAAAGAGACAACAGCATACATATCAAGCATTTCAATAAACATCCGATATTTATAGTTAAGTATTTAAATCATTACACTCCCATCGCTGCGAGGTCCATCATCATGATAAGTTAACATCTTGTTTCTTTGTAAGGTAAAGCGGTGTCAGAGTATAAAATATAACAAAATTCTCCAGAACAATAAAAACTCTGTCATTAGAATTTGACACTAAAAAGGACTTATATAATCTCAACTTTTGTAGATGTTTATACCAAAGAAAACTGAAAAGTTTACAACATAGGCTTCTAACATTTGAAAGAGAAGGCATAAGTAAGGTCGAAACCTTTTAAAGACATAAATTGTAAGTTATGAGAACGTTCGGAGATGTGTTATAGATTTACGATTTTAATTTGTTTATATAACAATTTGTTTGTTAATTGAGACCTACATTATAACTAAACAATTAATATGAGCGTGCATATTTCGTTCCTAATGTTATATTATATATATATATATATATATATATATATATATATATATATATATATATAGTGCATATGAAAATAAACAAGGAACAGAAATATACATAAATTCTATAGACTTCAAATAGTTCAGAGAGGGACAAAATAAGAATGGCATTTTCTAAACAATCAATTAATGTAAAATAGTAATATGAAAAATAACCAGAAAGTAAAAGAGAACTGTTAGAAATACATTAATGAAATGTACCAATATATGATAATTAGAGACATATGAGACAGATAATTTTTAAAAAAAAAGATTTTTGTATACATTTGCACTCTGAGAATGACGGCTTCATCATTTAAACATAGAAATTATAGCATAAACTATCAATAATCAGATTTTTTTTATTTAAATTTGAAATTACTTAAATCTTTTTTAAAAAACTATGTACAAAATGAAGAAACCAAATTTTACTTGTGAATGATATAATAAATATCAAAATGCAATTATTTTTCTAAAGTTCGAAATTCGAACATCTGTATTTTAACAATTATCATACATTAGTCTAGATTTTTAATTTTGTGATTCTTTTTTATATTTGAAACTAAAGGGAAGATTATAATAAAGAAAATGTTGAAGGCAGATACTACTTTTTTATATATTATTTAGCAAGATACTATATTTTAATAATACTTTTAAATGATGATAATTGACTAATTGAAATACATTAATAATGTACAGAATATTATCATAAATACTTCGTTCAAATTGTTGGTAAATAATTTTATGTACAAATGTTTAGAGGTTAATGATTTATATAATAAGTTGATTTGATTTTATTGCATACACATATACATACATATATATATATATATATATTTATATGTATATATATATATATATATATATATATATATATATATATATATATATATGTGTGTGTGTGTGTTGTATGTATGTTTATTGAGTTATTCCATAAATTAGGCAGTTTTTTTTAGTAAGTTTTGAAAATGCGAAAAAAATTGACGTTTTAATTTTGATCTACAATATGTTTTCCATTATTATTTACAACTTCTTCTGATATTAATCTTCAATTTTCAACACCCTGATGATAAAACTTTTTAAGATTTTTGCATTAAAGTAAGAGTCGAAAAGAATCTCCTTTCAGACATCACTCTCTACATTAAGCTATTCTCCATTGTTGTGATTTTGGAGACTTCAGAATAAATGACAATCCGATGATGCTAGGTCAAGAAAAAATGGTGAATTTGTCATAACTTCACATTCAAATTTTCTCAGTTTTTTGATGGTTTCGCGTGCAGTTTGAGATTGGGTATTGTTGTGGTGAAAAATCACACATTTTATGTTAAATAATACTGGATGTTTTTCAACAATGGATTGTGTTAGTCGCACCAGTGGTTCGGAATACAATTTCTTTGTAATGGTTCATTTCTGTGGTAATAGTTCGTAATGGATACTTCCTTCCATATCCCATCAAATAGACAACATAGCTTTTTTTAGATGAAGCCCTAATTTTGTAAACGGTGAAAATGGTGTTTTGTTGCAGTCAACTCTTTGCCTTTGACGTTTAATATATAAATAATCTATTTTTCATCGCCAGTAACAATTCTGTTCAAAATAGGATCATTTTATAATTGGAATAGATGAGAAGTGCAAATCTCCATACGTTTTTTTCAAATTAATTATCGATAACTCGTGCGGAACCCACTGACCCGGCTTAGAAATCTTACCAATCATTTTCAAGTGCCGATGAATAGTTGAATTCGTTGACTTGAGCTTCTTGACTAATTTTTCTACCGTTGAACTAGGATTTTGTTCCACTAGTGTTCGTAGAATCACATCATCAAAGTC
>CM068316.1:9355699-9398199 GCA_034766995.1 Acanthacorydalis orientalis | reverse complement strand
TTTAGTCATGACATTACAATACTCACGAATGAAGCCCTGTAGGGGAATAAGCTATATGTACTCCCAAGCTCTTCTTACAGCTTAGAATTGGTACCATCTGATTTATATTACTTTCAGCACTTATACATGATCAAAAAAGAAAATGCTTTTTAATTTTTTGAATAAGATAAAACTAACTTGAAGGAATATTACAGGAGAAACACAAAATTTTTTCATCGATGGAAAAAAAACATTTTATAAATGTTTATGATAGAATTCGTTATTTTCAGAACGATAAATCACACAGTTTAGAACTCATTCAGAAAATTTTTAAGCAGAAATATATTTGATGCCTCTCTCACTTTCCTTACACTCAAAATCTGACTTACACTTATTTCCAGCACTAAAGGAAAGATTTTTCACTCACAGTTATGTTAAAACTGCTGCAAAATGTTGATTGAAAGAATAAAATTTATTCACTAATAGAATAAACAAACTTGACTTACAAGGTAGCAGAAATATAATAACCCTTTTTACTCGTAAAGTTAGCTGTACTGTATAGGCCCTTAAAACCCTTCTACTTCTACGGCCAGTGTCACTGCCCATATTTTATCATTTACAGATAAAAGCTCTGATAAGCGTTCGTTCATTAATGTCATCGGGTGATTAGACTTTTCTGTTTATCATACTCTTATTAATTCAGTAATATAGAATATATACATATATATATATATATATATATATATATATATATATATATATATATGTATGTATATATATTATAATAATAATAATAATAACTGGGAACCAAGGAATACAAAAACATCAAGAAGGAGGCCAATGAACAGGTGGGATAAGGAAATTAAACTTTTTATTGAAAATCCGTGAAAAAGAGAGGGATTCAATCATTTAAAATGGAAAATCATGGAAGAGGCCTTTATCCAGCAGTGGATTGACAGAGGCTGCTGATGCTGATATGTATATATATATGTGTATATATATATGTAATAAATATGTGTATGTATGTATGTATGTATGGTAAGCACTTAAAATTGTTTATTCGAGCTATTTATGTTCTTTTCTTTAATCTTATCTTCTGATATTTGAATTGATAAAGTTTTCAAATATATCATTTCCGTTCCGTTCTATTTACTTCGTTTTTGATTCTGGAAATTTTTAATTTTCATGGAAATATTTTTTTGTAGTTTACTACTGAATAAAATTATTTATAAATAGTTTATTTATAAAATACAAATAGTTTATTTATCATATATTGTGTGTTGTAATTTATGTATGTTAAATTAAAAAAAAAATATGTGTGGAAAGATAAACGAAATTTTTAAGTTTGAATAATATTTGCTATTAGAAAAAATAAATACACTGACAAAAACGAATATATGTAGATTTTTTTATCACAAATAAATGCGACTATTAAATTCATTTCCAAGTCGTTGAATACCATTTCAAAATACTGCAACAGAAAACTAAAACAATATTCATTAATTCAATTGTTGTTCAAATATAAAATGTATACTTGTATGTCAGTCGTTCATTTTTATTTGTTCTATATCAGTTATAACGAGCAAACAACATGCTAATACATAAAAAAATGTTTTAAACATGAATTTGGAGGTTGTGAACATATGCACACATCTGAATGATTTAAAAGTTTAAAAATAATTATATACTAATACATGGATTTTATAATAAACTCTAGTCGTACGAATAAATAATTGATTACATAAGAATTGATAATGGAATTCGTCTTTATATTTATTTATTCGATGAACTATTTTAAAAATATAGTAAATAGTATTTTATCTTGTTTTATAGTAATTACTAAAGTAAAAATAATTTTAATCAGAATATAAACAATATTTGGTGAAATATTCTTACAAACATAGTTTACTGAATCTTCGTTCTGAAATGCATGTTTGATTTAGTCTTTTAAGTTCCAATGCTAGAAATATAAAAAATCAAATTTTTGTATATACATATTTAATGATTATTAATTTTTTTTGCACTACACTGTAATAAACCAATGACAATTTACTGTTATTTTTATTGAAATTAATCCAAAAGAGGTACGATTATAAAATTAAACTTTCATATGTAGTATGAAATTATTGTAAGTTTAATCCTCCTTTTTTAATCCTATATGCATAAGAGATACTTCTTGGCTGTATTGTGATAGGTAATAAAATCATACTATTACAGAAAAAGATAATGGAAATAAAGACCAAAAATTTCAAAGGAAATATTGAATTCAAAAAAGAAATTCTTGTATATTTGGTGAGATATGCGTGATACCTTTTAAACTATGAGAATCTAATTAAATGATAAATATAGTAAAGAAGAATAAATCTAAATATGTGTACTCTTATCTATAAAATATGTGTAGTGTCATTTATTATGAACTGTTAGTTCCTAATGAAATAATATACAATAATATCAGTTAATGAACATAGACTTAATTTAAAATGGTGTTAGTAACATGTTGGTAGAAAAATAATTTGTTTTGTTTTTGTTTTCTGAAAATTTGTAGAAATCATATTACTGTTGAGTGTGAAAATTTTTGAAACAACAAGTTTGCACAAAACGGAATCGCATCGGTCACATCTTGTACCTGGACGTACAAGATGTCTTGAAATTTTTTATACGCTTTCTTCCAATGATGAACTTTTGGAAAAAAAATATTATTCAACCTAATTCTCAAGTTAACAATTTTTATAGGTTTTCAAATGAAATAACCGCGATTTTTATGATTTTTGGACGACTGTATTTTTTTCTAATGAAAGAAAGTGTTATAAATTTAGTCTGATCAGAAACAGATTAGTGATTTTTAAATATAACATCCAAAAAATATCGCTCTGAGACCATAGTTTGTTTGGAAAATATCAATAGATTCTTAGATCCACGCTCGGCTTTAAAGGATTAAGGTAATATTAAAATTTTTATGATCAAATTTTAAATATATTTATAAATTAATTACCATGCAGCTTTTTGATAGTATTTGATATTTTTGAACTAAATATACTGTGATGTTAATTAATGGATTGGAATCTAGGTTTGTGATTTGTTGTTTTTTGCTAAGAATACTGTTATTTTGAAAGTTTTAGTTTATGAAAATATCAATACTAATGATGTTTTTAAAAGAACTTCAAATGAAGATTAATATTTTAAAACACATAATATATTTATATATGAAGAAATATGCTCGAAGGAGAACTGAAGAAATAGTGTGTATTTATTATTTGTCAATCAATTGATTGCATCAATGGGGATACGTACAATGATAAATCTTTAATGAAATTATTTTTGTAAAATAATTCACTGCATATTTAAAAATATTTATGAATTTTATTGATAAACTGTTGTACGTGATTACGTGTGAACTTCTTATTAGATTGCAGTGTGTGCAAGAAAGTGAACAACGCATTTTTTCGTACGATATTCGTTTATATGTAAATAAATATTTACGAATCTGTGTTCACGTTTCGTAGACTCGCTTCACACACAGATAAATACATTTATGTATACAGAGATTTAATATATTCATATCATCGTGTCTCACATTAAACAATATAGAAACAAATTTACGATGGAAATTTCTGGTAGAACGCTGTCGTCAACATTGCAGTTTTAATAGGTGCCTATTAGTTGAGCGACTGTACTGTCCATTGGTGGTCAGTCCACGATCACATGACTACGTCTCTGTATATATTTTTTTATTCCATTGCTGTTCAGTATAATCGGAACAAATTAAGAGATGCGTGTACTAAAATAGACACGGTGTGTACGAGCCGAGTACACATGCGTGTGTGCGTTTACATGTATGTGTGTGTGTGTGTGTACGAGTCGAAGCTGCATTTATACGCACAATGTATTGCCAGTTCGTCGCAGATAACACGCAAAATTGGGTCACACATGCTTGCCTTACGCACAAATTCACGCGTTAGTATCGAACTAACCGAGTACAATCGTCGGCCGATCAACATGCAGGTCACGTACTCGACGTTATTAACGTATCGGTGTTGGCGTTTGAGTCGAGTCGATTTGTTGTATTTGAAATTTTTTATTATAGCCGATGTTTGCTTTAACGCACTAAATTTAACTAGTTGAACATTTTCTGATAATTCGTGTAACCGATGCTCGAGATCTGACGTATAGTCTGCACGTTATCTCCAGTCCATCGAGACGAATGTTGTCAGTGTGAACGAGGCGTTCGATGTAGGGCCATGTTTTGTAGTTTCGCAGGTCAGATGTTATTTTTATTTGACGCCGAGGAATCAAAGTTAAAGTGTTTATCAGTTTTATTTATATTCTTTCTGCATGCTGTATATCTTTGCGTTGACATTTGGTTTACAGAAATATTGCATTTACATTTAAGAATCGTAAAAGATTCAAAAGTAAGTAAATAACGAGACGAGTTTACAGTAGAGACACGAGCTGATGGGTGGTCGGGGCGTGGCGGGCTGGAATTAAATCGTGATCGGAACTTTTCCAGAACTGTGAAATAATAATGTTTGCACGTTGATGGATGGTTCAACTATTTTTGTACATACGAATGAATAATTCACAAGCTTATAACCAAGCTAAAATACATTTAATTTCCTATTAAATATGTATTATCTTGAATAAAAATAGTGTATCATATACATTGTCGTTCAGTATTGCAATACTATAACTCACTCCTCTTTAAAATATCTTCTGAAATTTGAATCTTAACACATTACCGTCCGGAGACACAAAAATATGGTTTTTACTAACTGCTCTTGAAATGCCGGAGACAAATACGATTTTACTCACTGTACATTAAATTCTGGTGATATTTAAATATGTGTTACAATATATATGTTAAAGATGATATTTCTTATCGACTAGACTAATACCGCGTTGTTCGATCATATTCAAAGCAACAGATAACAACAAATTTCAACCTTTAACCCCTGTTCGGGATTCTTGCAGTTCCAAGTAGACATTTCGTGCAGGTTTTTCCAATCCCTGCACAACTGACCAGTGCATACCCATACCCTCCTTTCGTGTAACAATTAACAGGCTTTGATGCACCCTCATGTGGCATATACTCAGCACTGCTCAAGCACGTGTGCATCGACATCACCACGGCTAGCAACAATGATGCATCACAGAATGAAAAAGAAAAACGCAGTAACAATTAAGACATATAGTAGATCACACACCCCGAATCAACACAGTACAGTGAGAACCGCATTCGGTTGCAGTGGAGACCCGTAAAAGCCGCGCTCCACTGCAGCATCTATTATTATTATTCTTTGTAACTTTACACACAGTAAAGTTTATCTGTTCAACTACACATTTCTTTTATTCGCGTACAATTAGTGGTCCGCCGAATCGGATCACATTAAAAGCGCGAACAACCCCACAACTTTCAAATATTTCTTTTAACGACTAAAAAAAATGGTAAAATCACTAAAATGGGTAAATCCATATATTTATTATTACTGGCGAAATCCAGGTACAGTTGGAATCCTTCATTAATTACCATAGTTTGAAAGGATTTTAAAAATTTAAAAACTACCTGCAGCTACAAGAAATTCATTCTTTTTTTCGTAGCGCGTGGTTTTAAAATTTTTGTCTGCATGGTATGTTAGACTAAAAATGGTCTTCTCTTTTTTATGATGAAAATACAAATAATCAGATTTTGTTTGTAATTAAAATATTTAATTACTCTGATTAAATATGTAAAAAGAACGCATCCAGTTTGACTTGAATAAAAGTGAAACTATTAGATTGGTAGGAAAATAATTACGGTTATTGTTTTCTGAATTCTAACATTATTTTTTTTCAATGAAAGTGTTATTTCATCGTGTTCATGTTAATATCATTTTAAGTGCATTTTTCAGCCTGTATTTTGGTAACATCGACTTTGATTTTATTATTAATTTCGCTTCAAATTGAGCTATTGGATTAAAGATAGAAAAAAAGTAAATAAGAACAATTTTTTGCATGAGTTCAAAACGGATGGTAAAGCAGCAGAAACTTCTCGTAAACTAAACGATACTTTTGGTGTGGGTATTGTTAAGGAACGTACGGTGCAATGGTAGTTCCAAAAAATTCGTGCTGGTGACGAGAGTGTTGAAGATAAAGAATGTCCCGGATATCCTTGACTTCATAACGACCAATTGAAGACATTAATTGAATCAGAACCACGCACAACAATTCGAGAGCTTGCATAAAAGGCAGGTGTTAATCATTTAATAGTTCTGGACCACTTAAAACAGCCAATAAAATTAAAAGAGTTTGACAAATAGGTACCGCACGAACTGAACAAAAACCAAAAAACTCACCGTTATGAAGTTTATTCTACGCTTCTTTCAGGCAACAGAAACGTTTTATTTCTTCATTGTATTCATTCATCGTATTGTAACATGCGACGAAAAGGGAATCCTTTACGATAACAGAAAGTAGTCTGCACATTGGTAAGACAAAAATGAAGCTCCAAAGCATTTCGAGAAATCGAAATTACAACAAATGAAAATTATGGTAACTGTTTGGTGGTCTTCGCTCAGACCGAAAAAAAAACGATACGATTATTTTGTATTTTTTATTTCAGGAATAGATTGATAGTTGCGATTAGGTCTTTCGTATTTTTCGTATAAATTAAAAAGCAGTCTTATATACTCACTGAATTTTCAATGGTTTGCATATCTTATTTATAATTTTTTGTATGATAGTATTGCATTGTTAGAAATTTTGTTTTTAGTTATAATACATTCTTTCTATATTCTTAATTTTAAAAATAATTCTTGGAAAGAATGTCAATGGCAAGGTCTGTCCCAAATGTCAAATCTTTTAAGAATGTTCCTGGCTGTATGTATGTTTTTTTTTGTTAAGAAAACGGGCTAACCTCTTTTGAAAAAAACGTTTGATTAATTTCAATTTCAAAACGATTGCTAAATACTTAAAGAGAAAATATGAAGGAATAAAATTTTTAATAGAACTATTTGGTCAGATGAATAAACTTTACAGTTTTATTAAGTAATCACACACAAAAAGTTAAAAAGGCAATCGAGGAGAAAAAAAACATCGGCAAACAAATTTCCTCTACGCATCTCGTTTCAGCATCAAATGTCTCGAACCAATTTCCAAGAACGGCACGCAAAAATACAATAACAATGACAACGCAACGACGTTAAAAAAGCATTAGCGGTCGTATTAAATAATACGAGGCGACTGATTTTTCGCACAGAAATGAACAGCAGAAAAACAGAAAGTGTGTTAAAAACGGAATCGTTATTTAATCGTCGCCGCGTTCTGTTTATAAAATGAGGACCCTCGAACGCAATTTGGCGAAAGTGAAAAGTGCGGTCGAGAAGACGACGGCGGCGGATCGTGTGTACGGTTAAACGCGGCTCCGCCACGCGAAACGACACGGGAAATATTAAAAAAAAACATACGTACATACACATATTGACTCGCACACACACATACACACCACACATGTTAAATATTTACAACAAAAACGAAAGTTATGAATGTTGTTTTTATATTGTTTTGCTTGTAAACGCATGTCCTGTAATGGAGGAAGTACAATACAGATAGTGTATGTAGAGATTTGTCAGATAGAGTAAATGGTAATTGCATTGAGACCATTATTATTTTGATACATGTAGTTTACATATAAAGCATACGTTTTATGTAGTGCACACTAGGTTTTTGTAACTATTTCAGTCATATATTTAGATTTAAATCAAGATCAGAAGATATGAAAACCGAAACAGCTTCGAGATAACAGCATGGAATGTTCGCAAAACACATTATTGTGAAATATCAAAAGAATAAAATAGATAATCAATACAGGTTTTTATCGTTCTTCATCGTCTGAATTATATTCAAATCTTTTCTAATAATAATTCATTCCTGCTTAAATTTAAAACTGATCCTGCGATAGAGAACTTCTTCGGAATTAATTTATTATTTACCGTGAATTTCTTTTCTAGCCTTTTAATAAAGACAAGTATAGAAGAAAGTAACGATTTTAAGGCGTACAATTTCAATTTATTTCAAGATTGTAATGAACACATATATAAATATTTATTTCTAAAATGATCATGTTTAATTTAATATTTATTTTCATTTGTATGGATAAGATGAATTGATGACTATTTTGTGTCATATTTTTTGCCTTAAATACTTGTTAAGTGATTTTAATAGATAAATATTGTAATTAATTAATTAATTTAATAGACAAGTATTGTAACCTGTTTTCCTAACCTCATCTTTTCCAGTTATTTATTAGCATTTCACTTAAGTTATCTGTTTAACATATTTATTTAACCCTTTATCTTACGATTTATTTTGAAATAGACGTGTCTGTCCAAACTATTTAATTTTACCATAGTGCTGTTCGCACAGCTCTTACAAGAAAAACTAAAATATTCCAGTTTCATACTTCATTATACATAGTAAAGAAAAAATGAGTTGCAAAGTATGGGGCGGGTGTAGCCCATCAAAGCCCAGTTTGATACAGAGATTTGATGCTGGGAATACTTGTCATTTCCACACAAGGGGTTAATAGGAATTGTGCAACTTTTCTTTGTATGATTTCAGTGTTTCATGTTTTCTATTAAGAGTTATTTAGATATTTTCATATAAGAGTTATTTAGACTGCGGAATTTGGTTAAAATATTTCAATAAGAGTTTCGATAGTGCTTTGCGAGATCTTTCTATTATTTTTAAATCACTATATTTAATCAATCTTATTGTAAATTTATATACTCTAAACTGAATTAATATTGAATTAAGAAATTCATTACTTTATCAGTGCATTGACATTCTATATTAACCACAAAAATACTTTCTGGTTAAATTGATTATTTTTCATAATGATTCTAGATTATATACATTTGGATATCAATGTCATCACAATTGGACTTCTAGGGTACAGACTCTAAGTTTTTTTATCCGAAAGATAGGATACAGATCTTTAGATTTTCCTGTACATTAGTATCATGAAGAGGATGGGATTGTTATTGTTAAAGTAAATTAATCGATAATTCAAAAAACTATAATTATAAATTAATTATTTATTTTGAACATTTGAGTTCTATTTAGAAGTTATTCATCGAATTTATCTACTATCTTAATCCATTAAAACTTGTTTAAGGTTATGTAAAATTTACTAAATTCTTTCTAAAAATTAGACTGATTTTCCAACTATCATCGTGTTATATTTTTAGTTTTCATAAATATTGGTGAAAATGTGAAGAAAGGTTGGAAGGGCTGACATATTTAATTGCAGATTTTATTAAAAACTAACAGTTTGAACTATGTAAAGTAGAAATGTCTGTTTTGTTTTCATTAATATTGCTATAGTATGTTTGAAATATTAACTGTGATAATATATAAATATATAATAGCTCTGTTTTCTCTCATTATTTATAGCACTCGATGAATTGTAAACGAAATTAGAAAATTAAGATTTAGCTGAATATTGTGATATAAATTCAGGTTCTTTTTTATATAATTCTATATTAAAATTTACTAACTATATGCTTTACAAAATTTATATATATATATATATATATATATATATATATATATATATATATCACTTATAAAAAAATGACTCAATTTATTTTGTTTCTGAATTTATTTTGTATTTCTTTATCTCGGATCATTATGGTAGTAATATGTTAATACTGTAATAAGATTATTATTGAAGTTTTTTCGATATATGACATCTTATAATTGACAATTTCATAATAAACCCATATTTTAAATATTTATTCTGTTATATTTTGAATTAAATTATTGAATATTTATATATTTTTGATTTCTCGAAAAGAAAATACTTTCATGTATTCCCTATATCATCACAAATATTGAAAATCCAATCAAAACATGATTTATAATTATAAAAATCATCAATAATATAATAAGAGAGACATATGAAACGCATATAAAATTTATAAATTGAATAAAAATCATCAAATACCTTGAAAATCATTCTTGGAACATCCAGTGCTTCTTTTTATGCGTTTACGTTTTTCCATTCCTCTCACACGATTATTACATTTATTAAATTCGTGTCGAGTGCACAAGATCGTAGAATTTTTACATAAATCGATTATAATTGTGTTAACTATTTTATACAGTTTTTAAAATCAAGAATGAAATATTGTTTCTTTGAAGCACGTGATTGATTCAGAGTATGATGCAATCGTACCATGTAATTAAATCATTTTATAGTTCGAAGGAAAGTTTATGCATATCATTAAAAAATGAAAATAAGAATACTTTTATCGATTGGAATGAATATTATAAAATCGTAATAAAATAGCGACACCGAAGGTGATATAATTTTTTGCGCTATATATATATATGTGCGTGAATGTTGTATGTGGATATAAAATAATGTTAAGTAAACATTTGTGTCAACAGTACGTCAGATAAATACTAATGGATATAAAAATAAGGAAAAAAAATATAAATAAACACATAAACATAACAACAGATATATATATATATATATATATATATATATATATATATATATATATATATATATATATAATGATCCGTTACGAAATCGTACTCATTTCGTTTACAGACTCAGGTGAGACAATGTATTTTACATGAGACAGAAGCAGAATCAACAAAAGGTACTTAATAGAACAATAATTACATGATAGAGTTCACAGCATGAACGAATTTGAATACATAATGCGTACATAAATGCATAAATTTGCCGGTAAGAGATGTGTCCCTGTGTGCAGAGAATGGAGTCCGCGCACCGTTGTTCTACGACCGACAGAATGAGTAAAAGTCACTCTCACTTTTTGCTCATTGTATTCACAAATCCATCCGGCATCGGACTGTTGATTATTTCGCACGATAAAACAATCATATCCATCGAAATGAAGACGGGCGGACGGTGGTGTGCGCCATACGTGTATTAGACGAGACATCATTTGCAATGCGAATTCGTTCTAACGTTTGGAATTGTCACGGTGGGCCGCGTGTCAGTCAAAACAGATGTAAATGAAAATAGCTGTATAGGAAGGCGTAGATTAATTGTTTACTGTTATGTTAGGTTTTTTTTTTCAAGGAAGTCATTTGTTATGTAGGTAAAAAAGTTTAAGTAGTACATTAACGAAGCACGATTATGATATCATCTCGACGATTAACAATACGAGGGCGTTTTGTGTGTAGAAAAAATCAAAATTTCATAACATTGATGTACATTTTATTGTTGTTTATATCATAGGTAAAAATATGATTTTATTAGATTTCAGAAGCAGCAATTCATCAGAGTTGTAATTCTTTTTCCTGTATGCTCTTTTTGTTTCTGAAATATTCCGTATTTGAATCGGTTGTTTTATTTATCGTCACTTATAAATAGTAAGTAAACTAATAAATATTGGGTTAGTAAAAAAAATTGCTGTTTATACTCTTCAAATTCATATATATTTACACCTTTTTTGATTTATCTAGCTGTTTAAAGTGATCTAGAAATATTTGATGACTAACGTCTAACTTTTGTGCAAACTCTCGAATTGTTGTGTGTGATTTTGATTCGACTAACGCATTTAGTTGGTCGTTATGAACTGCAGAAGGACACCCGCGACCTTCTTCATCTTCAAGCGTCTCGTCGCCAGCACGAAATTTTTGAAACCACAATTGCACCGTACTTTCCTTAACAATACCCGTACCAAAAGAATCGTTTCCTTTACAAGCAGTTTCTGTTGCTTTACCATCCGTTTTAAACTCAGACAAAAATGCTCTAATTTGCTTCTTTTCGATCTTTAATGCAGGAGCCCAATTTGAAGCAAAATTAATAATAAAACCAAAGTCGATATTCCCAAAATACAAACCGAAAAATTCACTTTAAAATGATATTAACATCAATACGATGAAATGACACTTTAATTGAAATAAATTAAGGTTAGTGTTCAGAAAACAAAAATCGTAATTATTTTTCTGTCAACGCAATATCATGTGCTGTCCTAATTAATGGAATCTCACCAAGATGCCATGCATCTATTTTAACGTTGACATGTATTATCATTAAAATTGTTTTCAAGATTGTTATTTGAGGATCAACAGCTCTACTATTAAGAAGTATGATAGAATCTAAAAGAGGACTAAGTCATATCCAGAATAAAATAAACTCTATAAACGAATACAACGACAAATGAACGAAAATCGTAAATTTGGTGTCTCACACACAACAGTAAGAATACAATTTAAAATCATAAACATATTTTCAAGTTAACTGTGGCGATGCCCAAGAAAATTCATAAGAGCATGCAAACAGTTTGATTTTTTTGTGGACGGCGATTAAGTCTTTATTTGTTGTTAGAGGTTACATGCCATCAATGATAGGATTTTTTAATTTTTTTTTTGATGAGCAGCAATTCAGTAACGAAAAAGAAGCACTAACATTAATTTTTTGTTACATATTTTCTTTAAAAATGACCATTTCTTCGATATTATCAAACTAAAATTTAAATAATTTAATCGATTGAAACATACTATTTTTTTATTTAATATGGAAGAACAAACGGTTTCAAAAATCAAAACAAAAACAAACACACTAAGCTCATGCTAACAACTCAAATATCAAGTATCAAGCAATAGTCTTAACAAAGCTGTGTTTGGTAAAAAGCCTGAAATGAAAGTTTAGTTTTCCTGGTGGAAGTCATTATCAACAATAATCTGACACGAGAGTATTTATGAAAGGTGAAGATCATATTTGATATTCGAGGTTCTATTTATTAGTAACTTCTGTCCAATGGAAAATAGTCAATCTGAACTTATATAAGAAACCTTCATTAGATTGAATGAAGAGGTTAAGAGAGACAATTGTGATATGCAAAGAAATGGTCATTGATTTTTGTATTACAATAAGACCGTTTCATACATTATTGTTTATTTTTAAAAAAAATTGACGGAAAAAAATATTTTTGCGGTATCATGTCATCCGTATTTGTTTGGGTTCACTCTGTATATTTTTTTTGTTTTCAAAAATCATAAACAAATCCAAACGAGAGATTCGATGTTTCAGTCATTCAAAAGAATGCGTAGACAAAATTAAATTGCATAATAGTGGACTTTTCTCAATCCTATTTTGAAAGTGGCGATAATACTGGAACAAATACCCATCTAGAAAATATTACCTTGAAGGGAATAGCACATAATGTATATATATATATATATATATATATATATATATATATATATATATATATATATATATATATATATATATATATGTATTTTTTAAATGAAAGTGAATTTTTAGATTTAAAAATGAGCGTTTCATTCATCCCACAAACTACATTTTTTCTTGATTAGTAATGTAAAATAATTGATTACTGCTCATTTTTGTAATACAGATATTTCTATACCTTAATATTCTAAGAATGGTTGTATTAATATCGAAATCGTATAAGTTACAATCAAAAATTATTAATATTTGATTGAAAAGTTTAGATTAGATAATTTTTTTCTGGTTTGTAGTGAAACAACAATTTACCTAATTTTAGATCTTTTTTATAAGATCTTTCAGTACAAGTAAAATACTTTTCAAGATTACAAATTAAAATTAAATAGTGTACACACTCCATTAATCAATTTAAATTTTGATTCAAATATAAAACAATCTCTTTTAAAACATAGTTAAAAAACTATGTCTATAAAAAAGCAACATCGTTCTCTATAATGCATATTTGTGTTTTTAACAGTTGCATCTGAAAAAAAACTTGCTCCGCCTGAAATACATTGAATGTTTGATAGACATCTGTATTTTTAGTTAGTAACAAGGATGTAACACTATGATTTGTGAGCAATGTGCGACCATGACTTATAATATTTATTTTAAGAGCTTTACATATGTTATTAAATATATAACATGACAAAAAACATAAGTACTTATATATACCTTTAAAACATTCAATTAAAATATTTTTAATATATATATATATAAATGTATATTTTATAATATCTTAGTTTGAATAACATTTTTCCTTTTAATTCCCTTGACCTGGAATTTTGGCTGATTATTAATTAATATCTGCTTGGTCAAAATTTTTTGGAAAAGTTACAGATAGCAGGCATAGATCATTTATATTCTACCTATGAAAATGATCGTATTTTTATCAAAATATGTTTCACATAAGTTTTAAAATATAATAGTTTATTAATGAAAGAAGAAAACGATTATTATTTGGAGTATAAATATCAATTCGTTTTTTTTTCTTTTCAAATTTTTATTTAATTATACTTTATTTTAACTTGCTAACCTTTTTTATTTAGAGATGTACATCCCTAGGATTAAAATATAAACTCTTATTTCTTGTCAATGTATTCTTATTGTGTTTAATTTGATATCAGTGTGACTGTGGATTAATGTGCTTTTATTTATGTGATTTTATTTGCCTTTTTAAACATTTGTCAACTAATAAATAAAAAATATATAGTTAAGAGTTCTATATTTAAAATTAATTGAGTGTAAGTCATGAGGAACATGATATCTCTTATAAAAAACATATTTATTTGCAACGAAAGAAATCGTGGAAGGAAATATTTGACAAAAATTTGAACTACAGATGGTGTATGAAATAGTATTTTAATTATGAATTTTATTTATATTATCGGAATTATTTTTTATTCACTTGGAGTATTTATTAATTTGATTTCTTTTCAGAGGGTTATAGCTGAGTAGCTGGCTTTACAATAGAATAACTATGATCCAAAGACATTTTCCACTAAGTAAATGTTTTTCTTTAGATTTTATGAATGAACTTAACAACACCTTCTCACACACTTTTTTACATCAACACTTCCAATAAATACTAATACAGTATTTCTAATGCGACACAGACAGAGCCTATATCTGAAATCTGAAGCAGTGGGTGATCCTATTGAAATATCTTCTTCTTATTCTTCTTCTTCTTATTATTATTAAGCTGTGAATTTATTTTTCTGTTGTTTTTCCTCTCATTTTAGCTCGATGGATGAGGATTGCTAGTACTGTGCTCATTTCTAGAGTGGTCGTCTAGGTAATCTCTTTCCTGACGTTTGTCCATTTTTACGAATGCGGGCAAGTCGCTCTTTTCCCATCCTATTCACGAGATTCTCCCACTCCTTTTTTTCTTACGTTGATCCATTCAACCACATCTTTTATGCCATATTTCCCTCTTATATCTTTACTTCTTTGAGGGTCTAGAAGTATTAATCTAAAATAATATATTAATTTAATATATTATAATATATTAATATATTAATTTAATATTAATATAAAAATTGTTTTGAATATTTAAAGAGTTTATATCTCAATAAAGTCTAAAACAATATAACAAAAAGTGTGTAATGCTGTTCTCATTTTTAAAAAAGTGATCATTGGATTGAAATTCATATTCTAAATGTACTGCGTGTTTCTTATAAATCTAAAAAATGATTTAGAATCAGAAATAAATAAGGTAAAATGATAACAAATTCATGAAAAAGAATTCAATCGGTAAAAAAATAAGTGCACTATATTTTTCAATATTTCCGTACTAAAAAAACATAAATCTTTTATGCTGATAAATATGTTTTTGATTATTCATTATCTTGCAATCAGCAACATACTTTTATTCTTTTTTAATCTTCTTAACCTCTATTTTTTATTTCAATTCACGGTTATTTTTCAATTTTACTCTCATTTCTAATAATAAGTCGTTCTCAGTACAAACATATCAGATTACTTCTCAGAAAAACAACTTAGTGAAATGTAATAGGTGATTGATAATAACTTATTATTTGATTGTGTGTTATTGAAAATGTAATAGTAGTTAAGATTTGATGTCATTGACATTCTTTGTATTTCGATTAAAGAATATTTTTTTACTAGAAGTAATAGAAAAGGACACGTTTTCATTAAAATGAAATTAAGTTTAGACAACAGTCATATGAAAAGATGTGTGATGAGATAGGAAGAATAAACAGAAATATATAAATTATATTCAAGACATTTATTTTTTCACATGCGAATTATACAAAAATGTATTAGTTTGAAGAACATTTACATTTTTCTTTTTCTAGAATGTATTTTGGTATTTTAGTTATATATATATATATATATATATATATGTATATATATATATTAAATCTAATGTTTCAATATTATATACCGTGGGTGGCAAATATTTGGATAATAAGAGCCACATATATTTTTCATACATTTGAATGAAATGTTCAAGAGCCACAGAAAATTTTATTTTAAAACTGTATTTATAGATAATAAAAAATACAACTGTATAGTAGTCCTACTCATCAAAGTAGAATATGTTTAATCTCTATTCATTGATGACTTTAATTGAGTCTTCATTTTTAAAGTTAATAGTTTAAAATCTGGCTATAGATTATTACTATAATTATTAATATAAAAGTTTAGGAAAAATGGTAATGAAACCCAATATTGTCTCGGGAGCCGCACAGAGTAGCTTTGGGAGCCGGAGCTTGTCCATCGTTATAGACTAAATATTAAATAATCTGAATTTAACATTTAAAAATGTTAACACAATAAATAATTTTTTTAAGATACATATAACTCAGTTATGGAATAAAATTTACAAATGAATTTTTCATTAATCAAAAAATTCAAAAATAATTTTTAGAGTTCAAAATATTGTTATGACCCGTATATTAATCATTGATCATTTTCGATCATTGTTTATCATAATATCAATTCTCATGTCGTCATCCTGAAAAATCCATTCCTGAAAAATATCATTAACAAATTTTGCTGTATTTTAAAGCTCTGAATACGAAGAAATAACTCTCTAAATGAGCATAAATAACAATAAAAATATTAGTAATCAAATTATGAACATTTTTGATCGGAAAAGCTATTATGGTTTGTGGGATGAGTAAAAAATTAATTTATCAAAATGAGTTTCAGTATCAAATATATTGTACTTATATATATATATATATATATATATATATATATATACAGACAGAGAGAGAAAGAGATAGCAACATTGATATTTAACCATACATTCGATATGAAATACATCTTGAAATATTTTAAAAATATATTATTAATAGACATAAAAATAATCAAGTGTTTCTATAATATTTTCAAGTGTAATGAAATAAATTTTATCTTAAAAGCAGCAGCGACATTCAAACATCAAGAATCTGATATGCAGATTCTTTTTATTTTTATCTGAATATTCTAAAATTATAAAAATAATAGTTGTGAAGTAGGCCAGAAAATAAAAATAGAATTTAATTAGATCGTTATATATATATATATAGTTAGATAGATATAGATATATAGCTAAATTCTATTTTGACAGCAGATGATTAAGTCAATTTTATTCAGATGGAAAATTTTAATCCCGAATCTATATTCAATGGACAATAACAGCGCTGCTCGATACGAAAGTCGATTAATTATTTCTAGCAGTATACTTGTTTTGATTTTTTGAAAGAAAAAATAACTGGTTGAGTGGCTATTACATAAAATTATTGAATAATATATTTTATTTCCAGAATAATTTATTCACCTATGTTATTTTTTCTCAATTCATTTAATACAGTGTAAAAACCTAACAGAAATATATCTGATATCCTTCTCATAGTATCTACGAGTATTTTGCATTTATGTATTATATTTTTCTAAAGGAATTTTACATTTCATGATTTTTTTTTATTTTTAAATAAATATTATTGTAATGTTTTCGATAAAAAATATATGTTTGAAAATTTTATAGTTTCTACTAGAAATTAATATAAAATTCAGAGATGTCACAATATAGTTTAGGAATAAAACTAAATTCACACCCACAAACGATTTTTTTATTTACTGCAAAAACCAGAAATAAAAACCTGATCAAAAATATCATATAATTGATTAATTTTAATTGTTGATTATGGGCATTTCAATGAAGATTACATCATATTCAGAGTGTTAGTGTATAGAAAAAAAATATCTTAGCTTACCTTGGTTTGTGTAGCGAGGAAAAAAGGTCATTTATGAAATTTTGGATGTTATCAGAGTAATTAACAATCAAATAATAGATATTTTGAGTTATTAATATATTTATTTTTAAATCACTAAAAGATTCTTTTTGTTAAAAATTAATGCCATTTTTACTGTGGTTGAAAAAATTGGATATGTCATATATACTTGAATATCATAATAAAATTAGGTTAATCAAAATATTATTAATTGTTTTGACACAGCTTATAACAATAAACAAATATTTCTAGTGGAAGATTGTTACTATAATTAAAAATAATTTAAAACCTACTTACTTTTCACAATAATATTTCAGACTGTGATTTCAGTTTAGTAGTAAAGGTAAATTCATCTACCTTAAAAATCATTTTATCAAAATAACTAAATATTAATTCTCTCCTATTCAAATACAAAAGTTTTCATATTAGATTATTTGAGGCAACTTGAGAATAATGGATATTTATTTTATATTTAATACTTATTTATTTTAATGATATAATTATTACCAGTATATGCTTTTTGAAAGAACTATATTAGGTAGGTAGGAAAATAATTGCAGTAATGTGTGTGAATTTGAAGGTCATAAACCGCAATTATTTTTCTACCAATGTATAGATAAAATTTTAGATATGAACAAATAACTTGTGAATATTGTGAAATTGGTTCTGATTAATAAATTGTATTAGCACTGTTATATGGAAATTTTGAATTTATGAACAGTTAATTCTAGATTTAATAAAATATAAGAATATCAGGGAATACTCATAAGTAATTTATTACAAAAATATAGAAATTTCGAAAGAACTGCAAGAAATTTAATAATGAAGGTTTACAAAAAATACAATCCTTTTTTATTAACCTATAATTAACGAACACGATTAAAGGTTATATTAAATTTGAAACTTTTAATCGAAACCATAAATAGTGATTCGAATAGAATGTTTTGTTTCATTTTGTAGATCTTATCAATAGATTCATTAGTCATCATTTTAAGTGGGTGCTAAACCTACTTCTAAAATTAATAATTTTTAAGTGTTTTTCTGACACGTTTCTTATTAATGGAATCCAGCTTCGTTATTAATTATATTCTTTTATGAATACACGTGATTTATACTTTTACATTTCCTTATCTAAATTATTTGAATATTAGTAGATACTACATGATTACTAATATAAGAAATATGTGAAGAATACATTATTTTCTATACGTTTTTAAATATATTAATAAATAATTTTATTTTTTTTTTGTGTTTAAATTAGTGAATTTTAAAATAGGATCTGTTACCAATTGATCTTTATTTTAAAATTGTAGAATGATAAATCAAGAAAAAATTAATGCAATTCATTTGCATTTTCAAGATAAAAGAAACTTAACAATGTATGAGAAAGTAGTAATATAATAGTTTTATTTCTAAATATGTAAACATAAATAAGGAAATTAGACAAAAATGATATATACAGATTTGAATGCTGATAGAGAAGGAACTACTAGTTTTAATAAATATTATCAGATATGAAATAACTAGAAATGCCTTCTGTACAAAAACTTTTTACTGGGAAATTCAACAAAAATCGAACTTTTGATTCTAGGCATTGTTATTTAAAGTGAAAAATGAACTTGTAAAATATATAATAAAAATTGAAACTTACATTCTGGTATACAAATCACTAAATGTAGAAGTCTTGGGCATCAAGCAGGTACAAAATTATAATGAATAATGAATTCCATCAAGAAATAAAAATGAATGGTATAATGTGGTAGTACAGTTTTATGAAACACCATTGAAATTTAGAATTGGCAAGACAAGATTCAGTGTTTTAAATGTAATAAATTGACTCACAACACCTGTGCAGATATTAAAAAAGCATATAAAAACTTGACTGGCCAATTATGTTGAATTTTTATCACTTAATAATATATTTTTTTTCCTTTTGCTCATTGACAATTAGTCTAATAATTATATTATTTAATTTATCTACAAGATATTTTGTTTATTTTCTTTACTACATCTTATTTGATGATATTCTTTTTAGACTAGAATAATTTATGAATTAAGCGCTTCATAATGTACTTTTTACATGAGTTTAAGGGTTTGCAAGAATATGTAAGAAATCGTTTAAATTATTCATTGAAATTCAATTTAAAGTATTGTACTGATGCTGCCGATTCTTCTGAATAACATATTTTTTTTATTTTCTAACTGTACTTCTAGCAGAAGATAAAAACTAATATCATTTAATGCGAAAACACTAGAAGAATACATCAACTGAATCATAGATATAAAACACAGTTAACTACAACTTCGGTTTAATGTAACACAAAAAATACACAATTAAGCTAAATATGTGTATTGATCAGTCATTCATTTTTTCCAAATATAAACTTTATCTCTGTGAAAAGTCAACATTCCTTAAAAGAGATGATATAGCTACCCTCCCTCTCTTACTTATTTAGTAAATTAATTTTTTTCTTCTTCTTCTTATATATATATATATATATATATATATATATATATATATATAAGATAAATAAAAAATAATCTAATGAATATTAAATATCAGCATATTTTAGAATTATATATGAAAAAATTTCTTAATTTATCATCACCTCATCAGTTATATCTGCTCTGAAAAATTCAAGGCTTTATATATATATATATATATATATATATATGTATGTATGTATGTATTGAACTTTGGACAATATTTACAAAATAACAACATGTTAGTGAAATTACATGTAGTAAAAAATAAATACAAATTGAAAAATATGTATTACAGAGAGATTAAAATTCATAAAAAATGTTTATTGAAGTTAAAAATGACTACACTAAAAATGGAGTAATGAAAAAAGGTTGAATATAGGATCATCTTTGTTTTACGACTAATATAGTGCTCTTTACAAACACAAATATTATGGAAAAATAAAGAAAATGAAGTTTTAGATGAAGCCAGTCGAATAAAAAATCCCAAATTAATTTGTGAAAAAGGAACTAGTTAAAGTTACAAAATATGTCTGTCTGGACCAGTTCATTAGCAAAAATTAATTATTCATTAAAGATGTTACCTGGAAAATAAAACAAGATGAAAACAAAACCAAAATTGTTCAATTTAAACAGGAAATTCTAATTTGTTAAACAAAAAAGTATTCTATCAATATGTTTTCTGTCTTTAATTAGGAATGTTAAACATAAGTATTGAATGTAAAAATAAGTCAAAAGTTTAAAACGATATAGAAAACGAGGATAATATGTATATAGAAGTAACAAAAAAGAAGAAGAAATGTTTAGAAAATAGAAATTATGAGAAATAAAATGAATATAAAAATAAATAACAGATACAAAATACTGAAACGAGTCAAGATTATCAAATATTATTTAATATATACTATATGAAAAAAAGACAGCAAATAACTGAAATTATGAACTGGGAGACAAGAAAAATGTAGAAAAACCTGAAGAAAGATCTGTAATTTGGTGAGATAATGAATTCAGAAAATTGATATGAATTGAAATTATATAAAGAAGAGTACCAATAGATAATTTTATCTTAAAAAAGTTTTTAACAAGCATTTTTCAAGAATCAATCGTCAAAGAAGAATCTGAAGATGACGATGATATATTTACATAAACATTTTCATTTTTTCTACATCTAATATTATAATATTTCTGATTTTTGTTTAAAAATGTGTACCCAACATAATTGTATTATATTCTTTGTACAACTACTTGACTTCAATATCTTTTTAATCCGAACATTTTTTGTTAACAAAATTCAAGTATGTAATTATTAAGACGATTAAACAAATTATAGACGCGACCCAAATGAATAAATCGGGAAATGATTGGCACGAACAAAAGATTTCTTAACAAAATGTTCCATCAGAGAATTAATTAACCAAATCTTCGATATGACTGCGTAATCATTTTAATAAGAAACGATAAAAATAATTCGTTAAGATGTGTGTCGCTTTAGATTAGTGTTATTTTGTTAATTTAATGAAAAAAAACTGCAACGTATTGATAATTCTACACAAAAGGAATTGTTGCTGTCATAGGAATAATACAATGTTTGCATATATACATACACAATTGGATAAACGTGAAACTGGGTTACTTTGGGTGCATGACTTTGGCACTAAACTATTTGTTTACGATGGCAGATCAACAAGTGCATAGAGTTTGATTCGAATATATATATATATATATATATATATATATATATATATATATATATATATATATATATATATATATATATATATATATATATATATATATATATTACTAAGTCAGCTGTGTTTTGTCGGTCGTTTCGTAATTATTGTTTTATTCGTTTGTTTTTACTTTAAAAAAGTGTCTACATACAGAGTTGTATAGTTGATGTAGTTTTACTAGCAGCTCATTATGCATATATGGAAAATTATAGTTCGAGGCGAGTTTCATACTTGTTACATCATGAAATAATGACAGTTATAAGCGATATATCAAATGTACTAAATCTATATAATATTTAAGTAACGTAAAATAATTGCTTATTAAAATAAACTACATACTCTGTAATATAATAAACGTGTATGTATGATTTTGTTTTACAGCTAAATTGATGTTTCCTTATTTGTATTTAACCGTAATGTTCTATTTTTACATGTATACATAATGCTGAATAAAAAAAATGTTATGATTACTCTGTCACGAAAAATCATTACTATCAAGCTTAAACAATACGTTATTTATATTGTGAAAAATGAAACTTTTGTAATTTCTTGAAGGTGTATTTTATTAATTGAGATTTGATGCAATTTATAAAAGATATTCGAGTGGTCCATTTTTATAAATACTTGAATAGTTTTATAGAAAAGAATACTGTTTTTTAAATAACTAATTGGTTCACTTTTTAATAAGTATTTAATCAATTAATGTTTTATTTTAGAAAAAAATGATCTAAATATTAAGTTAATATCAAAATAAATCAATAATATATATATATATATATATATATATATATATATATATATATATATCTTGTATTTTGGATTAGTAAATATCATCCAGCTGAGAATTATAATTCCTGTATCAGGTAATTTAACAATTTTCTGCTTTAAATAACTACAAGGTTTTAATTTTCATTTATTTTATTTTGTTTCCAAAAGCATTCCTGTCACCAGACTGATTTATACTAAACATGTGTATTGTTTTTATTATTATTATTAGAAGTTAAAATTGAAAAGTAGTCAATTACGATTCAAAATTTAGAAAGTAAGTAATGCTAAAGATATTTTAAAAATGAGTAGATTATAGAATTGCGATATTGGAAGACAATATATATATATATATATATATATATATATATATATATATATATTATACACACCGAAATTATTTTCCTAGCAACCTAATACATATAAAAAAGTTCAACTTATTCACAGGTCTCCAGTTTTTTTGATTTAATTTTTTTTTGTGAGTTAGTAAGAAGATTAAGAAATTACTTAGCATTTAAATATTATTTATGCAAACTTTTTCATTGACACGAATGATATCAGTATGATAGCATAAAAAAAACTATTTGGAATATTTAAAACTATAGTCGAATAATTGAACAAGAAAAATATATAACTTGAAATTTATGAAAATCTTCCACGAATTCTCGCAAACAACTCCGATCATATTTAACATTCTGACCAGACTATACAAAGATGGTCTCATACGTTCGTAACACTTTCAAATATTGTCAAACGTATAAACACATCTATTTATACTGTTTGTACAACGTTGAACGGATCTTTCCGTTCTTGTTTGTTCACAACAAACTTGCACGAGCCAATGTAATTCATCACGTTTTATATAACATATGTACAATGACAACGTGTTATATGATTACTGTTCGTGTCCTTACTTTCTTTAACTGAAAAATACGTGAGAGATGAAATAAAAAACAACATACAAACAATATTTCATCTAAAACAGCATAATTAAAACTGGATTAATGAAAATATTAAATGCGGTCAACGCTAAGTCATAATAATAAATAATTCCTTGTTAGAAAGTAAGTAGGTACTGTAATGTTAACATATACTGGTTCTTAAAATTATTTATGCGAAAAAACCTGTGGACCAAGTGACCATTATGTGAAAATTACGTAGGAGGTTAGTAAATATTTTAAAATGTTTTTATCAAAGTACACGTACACACACACACACACACATATATATATATATATATACACATACATATATATATATATATATATATATATATATATATATATATATATATATATATATATGATAGATGACCATATATCATAATATATTAAAGTGCGTTCTTAATTAGTGTCACATGAAATCAGAATTTTTTTATGTGACACTTAATCTTGTTACATTTTTCCGTAATTATTTTACAAGCATAAACATTCGTTTTTCAAAATATATGCGTATTTTCGAGAACGAAATATAAAATATCTACAATTAAACCATTAATAAACACACTTATTTTGATTTATTTCAGGTCATTTTGAAATTTTTCGAATTCATTTAATTGGTTTTATTGCTGCCTTTATAAAAGTTTGAAATGAATTCAGCCTAGCTGTTCGTATAACAAATGTTGTTAGAAATTAACTACTGCTTTTTTTATGAACGCGTTTGCAATTCTTTTATCAAAATACTAAAAAAGTACAATCGGAACAAAAAAGAAATGTTTAGTTAACTGTATACATTTATTTTTAGACGAATGTTTTCATTTTTTTACATAAATTCGTATTTGATCTTTAGAACATTTCATAATAAATAGAAATTTAATTTCGTGTTAAATAACAATGTATTTTTTGGCACTGTACATAAAATAATTTTTGTGAATAAATTTTTTACTCTCTCGAAATGTTTTTAGTAAAAAATATTTAATAATTGATTATCAAATATTGCTGATTCACATTTCAACAGCATTGCCAACATTATCACAGCGTTTTTTTAGAAAAAGTATGTCAGGTTGAGAAAAAAATCATGTATTAAAAATTTTATTAATATTAAACTACTATATATATATAGTAGTTTAATATATAGCCCTACAAGGTACATTAAAACACCTAATAAGGTGTTTTAATGTATAGCCCGTCACAATTGGTAGGAAAATATAAATAAAAATTGAAAGAAACAGAAAAAAAAAACTGTTGACCCTACTAAGATGACATAAGGTACTTTATTAAACGCTTTATTAGACTTTGAAACTAAATTCATACATTTGCAATTATACATTAAACTTAGAAAAAGAAAAAATTCTTAACTAATTGTAAAAAAAACAATAATATCTTTATACAAAAAATATTCTTTCTATACATACTCTTTTAATACATCAAAATAAAATCAAAAATTTAATAGTAGAGTAAATTTTCGATTATTATATGTATCAAAGAATAAAATATGGAACCACATGAAAAAAATTATGAAATCATTTGTCTAAAAATAAATATACACCGTCAATCGAGCGATATCTTTCATATTCTGTGTAAATTAAGCAAAAGTACTGTATTTCGAATAAAATATTCATTACAGGAGGTTGGTACTTACATAATACATTGTCTTTTATATATAGATACGGGACAATAGATTTACTATACAATTCTGCTTATCCTATGTCAAATTCTTATATATAAATGCTTACATAATGGCAATATGAACTAAATAAATATTTATTTGCCGTCTATTTTATTAGGTAATACATTTTATTGAATATTAGATGTTCGTTTAGATTATTCAGTATCGATTTCAAGAAACTAGTATGAAGTTAAAAGTGTCGGTCATTTGTTCGGTGTTGATTTATATTGATAATATTATATTTTGATAATATATTTTAGAACTGATACTTTCATTACAATACAGAATACGTCTTATTTGTGCAATTAAACGTTTTTAGTTAGCTAGCTGGTAAATAATAAAAGGAGAGATATACAACAGAAATGCGAGTAAGTGGAATAAAAATTATTTATTCATATTTATACTTTTAGTTTTTAACATTCAAATGATAAAATAGTAAAATCATTAATTTTCTGTTTGCAAATGTTGTAAAAGGATGTACATATAGAAATTGTTGTTGTTGCATTTTTCATCCAGGTATTTTAAATTTAACTCAATTCGAAAAGATATATATACAAGGGGCTAACAAGTATTGCATGATAAAATTCCTCCACTTCGCCTGAGGTATCTCAGGTATATTTAATGTCTCTTGATATTATTTTAAAATTTTTACTGTCCATAACTCTTAATTGACTGAATTATTCCGAGTAAAATTGAAATATGTTTAGATTTTCTGAAATACTGTTTATCAGATAGAGAATAAAAATATTTCTTAACAAAAAATAAAAGACAAATTCTTGGTTATTAAATATTTTATTTAATCTATTCAATGATTCATTCTTAATGAATAATATTTTATAAATGTTTATGCATTTTGGATATGATTGTGGTATATTTTCGATTAATAGACATTCATTCATACATACATATATATATATATATATATATATATATATATATATATATATATATATATATATATGTGTGTGTGTGTGTGTTTATGTGGGTGTGTGTGTTTGTGAATATTTACCGTTGAACATGTCCATCAGCACGTACACGTATATTAATCGAATACAGGAAAAACAAAGAAAATTATCAACCACTCGAATTCACTGACTAATTGAATAAATAAATGAAAATATAAAAAAATTATATTTCCGTTCGTGTGTTTTTTACCGTTCGAAAAAGAAATCGTAGTCAATTCTATATGAAAAATTAAATACGAATCGTGAAAATTGATATTTAAATCAATTCAGATTGAAACGCAACTTAGATTATACAATATGACAAAAGAACGATCCGGACAAAAAAAAGTAGGTATTTATATTCGCATAAGCGCGTTGGAAACGCAATAACGCACGTATTTATAAATAACTGGAACGAAAATAAATGCGGAAAACATCGAATAAAATACATATTAGACGATTAATCACTTATAGAGAGCCTTTTACAGTAATTGATTTAACCTTATTTACATAAAGTGCAAGTTTGTACTGAAGCATATGTGTATGAAAATCCTTACGGAATTCGAATACGTTCGATGTGTAATGTGCATACGTTTATATTGGCCCGCAAGCCAATACAATTAAAATAATTAACTCTTCTCGGTAATTGAAACGTTTTCATTTTGTATTGCTGCAATATTGAACGAGACAATTTGAATAATTTCAGAGCTTGTCAAGGGAATTCATTAGTTATATTATCTGCACACTAGCCGTACGATGGTTCGTTTACAATCTATTTTAAGTCTAGTAAATATTTTGAAGGATAATAATGCAATTATTTATATTCAGTAACATTTAAAACATTATAATTGTTAATTTAACAGTTTCACTTAATAATATTCATCGTATTTGTTCATATGTAATAATGTATTTATTCGGTCACTTATTTTTTAAGAAAATCAATAAAATAATTGTCAAATTTGCATGAGATGCTAAAATCATTATAGAGTAATAAAATATTTCCTGTTTGAATATTCTCATAAAAAGGACCGAGTTTGAAAATACATTTTATTTTTATGAAACTGAAAGTTATATTGTAATTCTAAATTCTTATTCCAATTTAAAAAGCGAAAAATAATACATTTTCAGGAATTAACAAATCGAAAATAAATACTGAAAATTCTTTTTCTTTCATAAAACAATTTTTACTCATTCTAACTGGCTATAAATTGTTAATAGCAATATGATTTATCTACAAATTTTTCAAGAATTTACTCAATTCATCCACGTTCTGATATCATTTTTAAAATCATTATTTTAAAAAAAATTCAGATACAACTTTAAAACTTCTGACGTTGTGGTTAAATTCATTATAAAAAATGAACTATTTTTTCAATTCACAAATAAAAAACTTTTTTCTGATTGAAAATATTCAGTAAAACATTATTGATCATTTTTGTTTCTTATTTATACGCAGTTCAACAGAAATTACATCATCCTCAGAGCTCCAAAGTATAGAAAAATCTGATTTATTTCTATCTTAGAGCTCTGAGGAGGATGATGGTATGCCATATAAATGTACATAACAATCAAATTAGATCAATAATAATTTATTGAACAATTTTGGTCAATATTTTTATGGTTTGTTTGACGTGGAGCAAGCGAAAAATTCATTTGTGAAAGTGAATTTAGTTACAGTTCCAGAAGTATTTTGTGACCTTCTTGATAGTTTAATATTTTAATATAGTTTTTGCTTCCTAAATTTTATGTTAATAAAAATTTATTTGGTAAAGATAATCTTATTTTTGCATTAACTTATGTTTCTTTTATAATAATATTTCTTATAAACATCTAGTGTCTCATTTCTAGTTGATTTAAATATTAATGTCTTTATACAGCCATAGTTTAGTAAGCTACAAATACAAATCAAGTTAAATAGTTTCTTCCTGCTGTTAACAGATCCAAATCTGTAATATTTGATTTAATAACAATTTTCCCTATTTATTCTCAACTGACAAGATTTATTTCTGAAGTAAAGGAAGATACAATCAAATACACATTCGAATATAGACATTTTTATTTAAATATTTTATTACAAAGGTCGACCTAAAAAAAATAAGAAATAAAAAAATCCCCCTTATGTCATTTCACACTTTGAACATCTAATAAAAAATTATTATTGAAATTCTTTCATATATTTGTTAACATCCTACAAAACTCAAGTAAAAACTACTTAACAATGTTTGATTTGAACTAATAATAATTTTTACTTATTCATAATATAAATTAATATATAACTATTATACACAGCAGACACACATACTCATACATATATATATATATATATATACTCGTTTCTATGTACCACATAAGATTAGAGCCAACATAAATAAAAGATAATAAATTTCTTCGTTTTTGATAATCCTAAATTCTGAGAAGATATATTTTATTTTAAAAAACGGATATATTTAATATTTCCTAATCGATGTGGTCAAAACGTTTTTTTCTTCTTGTACAGGATATGAGGGATTTTAATAAAAACTCACCATACTTTTCTTTGAAAAAATTCTACTTGCTTTTTTATGTTTTATTCGGATTTGTGAATATTGTACTATATACTGGTTATTTAATGTAATTAAAATAATATTGATTTTTTATGTCTTTGACAAAATAATCAATTACTTTTCAACATAATCTAAATACAAGTCTGGCATGACATGGATTCCCTTCCGAAATATCATTAGTTGTTCGGTTAAATAATTAAATTTTCAAGTTTGTTTTCCGAGTAATAATAGTTATTTTGTAATTCATTATAGAATATTTAAAAAAAATATATTTCTCAAGAACAAATCTTATATGAAACACGAGTTATGTTATCACTTCAAAATCAGAACATTAAATTAATTAAGAATGCGAAATCTTAAGAGATATTTCGATTTCGAATTTAGATAATCGGTCAATATATTTAAATTTTATCATGTGACAATAGAGTTTCAAATGTTTAAAAATATTTAATAAAATTAAACTTAAATTTTAAAATCAATGAAACATGTAATTAAAAACTACAAAGGATTAAGTAGTACTTTAAAATTATTCCCAAAGCCATGAAGATATTGAAACACATTATTTTATTACAAACTTTTTTTGATAAGTCTTCAATATTTGGACAAAACTGAAAGTTAGAGTTGATTTTAAAACTTGTTCCTGTACGTTTTGCTTCATAATTACTCCAGTGAATCTGCTTAAAGTAATGCTTACTAACGTTATTCATTAAATACTCGTACACGGTGCTTACTTTTACATCTTTATGTACTTCAGTACTTTTCAAACTGGGTTCCGCGCAACCTCTTCAGGTGTTCTGCGAATCAAAATCAAAATTTGAAACATTTTTCGAATAAAAAACCCGTAAAGTTAAAAATTAAAAATAGTTAATTCATAACAATTTCTTTCATTTCTATAAATACCTATTATTATGTAGTAAAACTGAATTTATGAGTACACATTATAACCCCGCTCAATCAGATATAAATAATAAAATTTGGTCATGTAAGATGGCTGATTTTTAAAACTTGAAAATCAGCCACTCCTGAGTTTTCTGGGAATGGTAGTAATTCCCGAAAAAAATATAATCTTAAGGGTTCCGTGAGTCAACAAAGTTTGAAGACCACTGATCTATTTCGTATGCCTGTTTGGTAATTTCTATCTATTTTTCAATCATAATATAATTTGATTTTGTGGCAGGAATATGGAACGAATATTTTAATGTAAAAGTAAACATTTTCTAGTAAAATAAATATTCCAGTCTTTACAAAAATGAGAATTCAAGTCAGTCTTTGTTAAACAAACTCAAATAGCATTCACTCTTTTTTTAAAACTGTACCCGTGCCATGCTGGGTTTATTCATTTTTCTGGGTTTATTAATAATAAAAATGAATTTGAAAAATGGAAAATATTTATAAAAAAATGACAGTAAATAAAAAAATAATATTAAAACGAATTGTTTTGTGTGGAATCAATTGATGGCCTCACCTCATCCATCCCAACACCAGAATTTTATGCAGTGTATGTAATTGATATTTTATTGATAAAACATATAAATGATGTGTTAGTTCTGAGAAAAAAGCATCGAATCAAAAGTCTTGAATTGTATTTTATGTCAATTTGTATGTACTTTCATGTCATTAATGATTTAAATAAATTCTGGCACATTTTTTGTAACTGACTCTAAAGGTCTTTTTCTGAGTAATTACTTGATTTGCAATTCATTTGTCGCAGAGTTTATCAAATAAACATTTTCGTACATGTTCTATATATATATATATATATATATATAATCAATTTGTGTTAACGTGTATATTCTGAATCTACTCTGTAATCAAGTATCATATCTGATATTCGTTGCATTATTGTTACGATTATTTAATAAGACAAAGGAATATGATTCTTAGAAAGTAAACGTAATAATATTTTATGCCAAAAAGCAAAATTGTCAACTTGTTTTGAATCGAGTTCCGGGTTGAATGCAGTGCGTTCACCCCTCGAAGAAAAGCAACAGAGTTGCATTTCAGAAAAAAAAATGTGCTCTCGTCGACGAAAAGATCGACGGTCATTAAATGTGTACCGTCATTTGTTAGTACGATGGTGATGTCCGACCCGGTGGTTAATGACCCCATAAGAAATAAAAACCACAACGCGTTGTACTTTTTACGCGATTGTCAGAAATTACGCCGAATAGTGACAATTATTATTGCGATAACGGGTTTTTGACGTGCGCTAAGTTTTCATATATATATATATATATTAAAATTTTTTTTCTTTGTTTGTTATACAAAGAATAAAATATATACATTTCTTTTGAAAAAGCGCGAAAAAATGAAAACGACAAAAATTCAGCGAATACTCAGAACTTAATTGTATAATTCACATTTCCGGTGTGTTTTTGTAAATTGACTCCATTTAAAAAAATCTCTAATAGAACATTTGTTTAAAATAAATATCATACCATTTTTTTTGATAAATAAAATAAATGTTAATACACATCTTATAAATTAAAAAATATGTTTTTATTTAAAACCGAACATACTCTACACATGTAGTGAAAAAATATCTTTTTTATCAAATCATTTACCTATTGACTCTATTCAAGTGAAAATATCGATCAAATTTTGTACAAAGTTTTTCTATAAATATTTATGAATTCAAAATTTACACTATTTTTTTTACTTTAGTTCAAATTTTAAACAGTTCTTTATTTAAGGACATCTCGAATTTAATGTTTGAATATTCGATGGTGATTCAAAGAGTTCCTGGAAATATATAAAAAGAAAACAAACATTTTAAATTTATGTTTATAGATATCCACTATCAGACTATTAATATTTTTTCTATACGGTCTCGTAATCGTTTCTATCAATTTTTATAAAAAGTTGAATTAATTTAATTTATCTCTATTCGTTTCGGCTCAGAAATTGATTCAAACTGAGTTTAACTCGTTTGGGCAAGATAATTTGCTAGATTTGTATCACATGGCTTGAGGCAAAAAGCGCATCTACAAGTCGAACTCGTAGTGTGAATATGTATTTTTTATATAATGATTTTCCTGAAAATGTACATCAATAAATATATTAATAAATAAAATTAAATTATATATATAAGAGGGCAATTTGAAATGTTCGCTGTCTAACTATGAAAGAATATAACTTGTTTTTTTAAAAAACTTCTATATTTCAAAATGTTACCCCTGAACTTCAACGCACTTCATCTAGTGATGTTTCAGTGCTTTTATCCCGTCCGGGAAATTTTTTTCTTGGAGATCATCAAAGAGAGATTCACTGTTACCAATCCTTCATGTGACGAAAATCACCTATCACTATTTTTTTTTATTTTTGGGAACAGATTGATATCTGAGGGGGCCAAACTGAAGAAAAGGCTGGATGGGGCAGCAAGTCGTACTTCAATTCAATGAGTTTTGCCATGGATACAACATTTGTATGGAGACGTGTATTATTCTGAAGGAAAATGATTTTTTTTTGATAAACATGGTCTTTTCTCACGAATTGTTTGATCGAATCGATCCAAAAGTTTATCATAATACTTTCATGCCTAACTCTTCAGTTAGGATACGATACACGTGTTCATCTGAGACACCCAGAACCTTAGAAATTTTGTACACCTTCAATCGCCGATCATAAAAGACAATATCGTACACTTTGCGGATGATTTCTTCTGTCGTTGCAGTCTTTGAACGACCACTACGCGGGTTATCTTCAAAGCTTGCACGCCTACATTTAAATTCAGCTGGCCATTATCTTATGATTGTATATGTAGGTGTACTCAATCAGCACATTTTTCATCTCATTAATGATTTTTGTTGGCGTTAAACCTTTTTTGACAAAAAACTTTATGATCGCATTATGTTCAACTTTATCCATTTCAACAACGGCACAAAAAGAGCTTTATTTAAGTTGATGTTCACAACAAACTACTTAACACATTAATTATAGACTTGGAGGTTATGTATAAAAGAGATATCGCTTTTTAATACACCACAAATATTTAAAATATTTCCGCCACTTATATGTAAGGCCGTGAATTTTTCAAATCACCCTCATATATACATAATAATTTTATTAAAAAAATTGTTAAAATGTAAAATGAACTCTATATATCCGAATATAAAAAGGCATATATATATATATATATATAATGTAGAATAACTGCTGATAGCTTATTCTTCAAAGATCCAGAACTATTTTAAATTTAATTCAGTTGTTTTTCCGGTTCGACAAGACCATTATTGTTTTAGCTGCACTCAATTCATGCCATGTAAAAAATGTTTATAATCAGCAACATTTCAAACATGGACAATTATTATGCACTCATTTATATATACATATATACACAACGCATAAGTACATATATATATGTATATATATATATGTATGATTAATTTAAAGGTAAATTTCTTTTTCATATTACAATTTTAATTTATGAAAAATTCACATCAGGTTTTCAGAATGTGATTCACATTCAAGAAAAATACTTTATGCAGTTTTCCAATACGTATATTTGTGGTTTTATTAATTTCCTGCAGAAAACATGAATACTTATAATACGAACAATGAAACATATATATATATATATATATATATATATATATATATATGTGTGTGTGTGTGTGAGGAAAATAAAGAAAAAAATCAGTTCGCAGAATAACTCTGGAATTATTTTGTAAATACATTTTTCCCCAATGAATTTATAGGTGATTATTTGGCTCGCAATTGAATTCTTTTGTATACGAGTTATTTATTAATTTAATTTAATGTTTTAGATATTAATTTAATTAAATTTGTCAATAAAAAAATTCAAATGAAATCATTTTGTCAGTTTTTATACCCTTAATGTCGTTTCTTTCTTTTTCTCCTCGTCTTGATTTTATTGAATCAGTTGTGTAGAGTATTTTGATGTAGTTACACGGTCCTGAACTATTTTCAATTAGCTTGCTTTATACTATAAGTAGTATATAGTAAGCTACTTGAAGGTGATTTAAGAGGCGAGTCCTTTCGAGTATTTTATTGATTAATTATTTTAGATTATTCAATATATTATTTAATTGATATACTGTTATAATAAATATATTATGATAAAATAAAATAAAAAAATGCCCGGATAATGACGAAGATTCCCGAAAGTGTCATCCATCAAAGAAGAGTAAATAAACCTTAAAAGAAATGCATGGGTCGTTTGATAATTTTTGTAAATTTCGATAATGTGGCATCACTATTTATTTGGTAACGTCACGGCTATCGAGTGCCACTTTTCAAACTAACATAGGGGAAATTTCAGCCAGAAGCGACACGTTGTTCACGTTCTAGAGATGTTTAAAGCGAGCATTGTAGAAGTCATAAAAATGGAAAAAATGAATAGGTCTGTTTGCATTGATTTGTCAGCGTGAATGAAACATTGATCCACCACTACACACCTGACTTGAAGTAGCAGTCAAAGCAGTGGACATCGACTGGTGAAAGTGCGCCGAAGAAGATGAAAACGTTTTATCGGCTGGGAAGTTGATGACCACTGTTTTTCGGGAATCTCAAGAAATAATCCTGATCGACTACTTTACGAAGGGAAAAACGATAACAGGAGTCAGTTATGTAAAACTATTTTACCGTTTGAAAGAAGAGCTGAAAGAAAGGCCAAGATTTGCGCACAAAAAAGTGCACTTTCACTAGGACAACGTGCCGTCCCACAAATCAACCGTCGCAATGGCAAAATTGCACGAATTAGACTTCGAATCGATTCCTCATTCACTCTATTCTCCAGACTTGGGCCGTACGACTTCTTCCTCTTCTTAAACTTGAAAATTTGGCTCGGTGGGAAGAAATTCTCACGTTTGAGGATATCATCGCTACCGTCAATGCATATTTTGCAGACTCGCTGGACTAAGTTTGCAGCTCTCAATGGAGACTATGTTGAAAAAAATCGTTTTTTCCAAGAAAAAAGATGTTTAGTTTTAATCATACTTATCAAACGACCCTCGTATATAGTTTACTTTATAGATAAAGAATATATATACAGAATGGTTAATACGTCATTCTTTGGACGTGCAAGATATTTAAATTCTATAAAAAATGATTGAGTAACTTGCATCGATGCTCACAAAATTATTTAAGAGACCAAAAAAATACTCCTTTTTTTGTAATCAAACCACGAGGTAATAATGTATCTTTTATAAGACATCAACAAACAACTTTATTCACTCGTATTATTATTCATTGTTTATATAAATTTCCATATTTTTAAATTTATGTGTATTTAAATAAAACACATTTTTACTATTGATTTCTATATATTTCTTGGTGCTCAGTTAATAATTTCTATAACTTTTAGTTGTTTGTTTTTCTATTCTATTTTTTTCTATTCCCTTCTTTGTATGTCTCTCTCTCTATATATAATCAGTGAAAATATACATTCTTCTAACTTTTATAGAAAAATATCATTACTGTATAAAACTATTAATTAAATATCTAATAACTCCAAGGACTTACACTAAGAATCTAATAGCAATCGATTTAATATGCTTTTAATTACCTGGAAATCAAAGTTGATCATTTAATAGTTGAAAATTGATTTACATCGAACACATGTCTCATATTACATATCATACAAGACATTTAGAAGTGCTAGTAATTACAGCTCATTACAACTGTTCTCCTATTACTTATTTTAATAATTATAATTAAATAACGAGATTCGTTGAAAACATTGTTATCGCTCGAAGCGAAAATTGAAAATGTGACGTATTAAAGACAGACTGTGACGTGCTGTGACGTAAATCCAATCATTATAAATGTACATAGTTTATTGACAAACAAACAAGTAATGTTTTATATGCGTAAGGAACGAAGGTGCAAAAGTCGTTCACCGTAGGGTAAATTGAATGTTGTTTGTCGTCGATCGACTATTCGGTAACATTTTATTGTTTTATTTTATATGAATGCTTTTCAACGTACCTGTATTTATTTTCATTAAATTAATATCTATTTTTATAGATATACCTTCATTGAGTAAAATATATTTGATTTATAACTGACATTTACATCTATTAACACAGACAAAAATTTAAATTAAAACCACTTCGTATTAAGACCTTTCTGAAAATTTAATTTAATAATTAGATAGAAAGTAGAGTTAAATTCAAAAGTTTGAAACAAACTAAAACTATCATGATTTGACATAAATTATGAAACCTAAATATTAATATTATTTAAACATTTCAGTGAAATGATGATTTAAATAATTAATAATAATGATACAAATTTATAAATAAATAAAATAGGAAAATTATGCCAAAGCTTAATACATTGTGGATTTACATGCACTAATAAATTTTTCACACACACCACAAACCATAATTTTTTTTCTGATCAGAAACTTTTAAGTAATTTATTATTTATCAAACTTTATTTTTGCTTATTTGCATTTAAATAACGATAATATCGTCTTCAGAGCGTAATTACATAAAATTATATACCTACAATAATTATAAATATTCAATTATTGAACATTCTGATTAGAAAAAAAGTTATTGTGTATAAGGTTTGAGTAAAAAACCAAATGTGTATGTGATGCCACAGTTTCAGTCTACACTTGTAAACATGTCTAGTTATATCAACAGTATAACATCAAAAATATTTCTATCATACTGTTTTCTACTTGTATCTTTTTTACAATCACAAAGTGTAATATAATCGAAAACAATTTCTGTAAATAAATTTCATCTTTTAGACGTATTTTAATGCCATTTGTTGAATTACAGCTGACACTAATTGTGAATTAAATGTTCTTACTTCATTGTAAAAATTCCTAAACGTACATATTATTGAAGAAAAGTTTATATATTAAAAAAAAACAGTATCTCCTTATCAGTCAAATAGCATAATTAATAGTTTATTTAGCAAATACTTTTATAAAATAAGACTATTTGATATTTAAGTCAATTTATTTTATTTTTTTGCTAGTTTTAAAATAACTAAAATATATATTTATATTATTAAACGATATATTATTATAAAAATTGAGATTATATTTTTTTACCAATAATAAAGATGTAGAGAGATTGTTATAAAAATGTTAAGAAGATGACCGAATTTTGTAAAATTAATCTGTTTTAAATTCTGATTTAAATCGAATTTAAATTAAAATTTAAAAATGAGATGTTTTAACGAATTTAATAAATGGAAAACTCATAAATATAAATTGTGATAATAAGCAGAAATTATATATATATATATATCTACATTTTTTATATTTATTTAGAACAGTTATTGAGATTAGACTCAACTACTGAAATTAATAATTTCTCATGTCCTTGTATATTATCCAAACAATTATTGAGATAATTAGCGATGAAGATATTTATTAAAATAAAAAAAAAACAGTATTGAATACCTTTTAATGTCTATAAACATTCATGTGCTAGATTTTACAGTAACTTTCCAGTATTCAAAAAAACTGGCAATTGAATAATTGCGGTTTGTGGTTATTATGTTGACTGATGACCAGTTAAACAAAAATAAATTTGCATAGTACGTGTAACTTGTCATTCATAAAACAGTCGATTCGATAATAAAAGTGATAGAACAAATAGTGATAGAAAAAAAAATATTTAAACAATAATTATGAACATACTCGTATTATGATACTACAGGATACCGTAAGAAATTATTGCTTCGGTTTGTTCGTTCTTATCTCGATTATTTATATTAAAGTATTACTTTTATATTATTTATCTTTAAAATACTACTATTATGAATCAGTTTTGGGCATTCTCCTATCATTTTTCTTCTATCTTACTGACCAACAATTGTAGTTACGCAAAAGTGTGTCGCGACGAGTCAATGCTCTTTTCAATGACACAACAGTGCCTTACTATTTTTAGATTATTCAAATGATGGCATTAGTTGGTTCTATTGTATAGTAATACCTTTATTTTCTTGAATTCGATTAAATAATTTTGTACAAAAACAATATTGTTTCATTAGTTTCTAATTCGTATTTATTAATTAAAATTATTTTTTACTTGAACAGAAAGCAAAAATTATACGATCAGGTTGTGTCTGATAAATATTTAACAGACATTTATACATTTTCTTATTTTTTAAATTATATATTAATAATAATTCTCCTATTTATGGTTAAATAAGTCCAGTGACGGCGCTTCCTTTTGAAACATAATTATATGCCATAAACCGCAATTACTTTTCTGCCTACCTAATATAATGAAATAGATTTATACATGACAGCTGATTTTATATTTATAAAAAATTTAACTAATAAAAATAATCATTGTAATTGACAGTAATGAATCTAATACTGTATCCAATTTAATTAATCTTCTTATTTGATAATTAACCTTTTATAAAATTTAACCTTCCAAAAAATCTTATGGACAAAAATGTCATCATCATGATACGTGATGTAACGATTTATTAGTATACAACCTCAATTGGAAAAAAATGAAAATAAACTTCACGGTCTTACTAAGAAAATGTTTTCATTTCCTCCGCGTTGAAAACCGACGATTGATAGACAGATCGATGAATTGATAAAACTGTCCATTTATTATTTTTCTTTATATACATATATATATATATATATATATATATATATATATATATATATATATATAATGAATATTATTACAATGCTCGAATGAAGATATCAAAATCTAAATGGACAAAAGTTTGTACACATTTTTACAAATGTTCTCTAGAAAGTATGTCAAAAATCTAATAGTAATCATATTAACTTCTAGACAATAAAAATACGTTGCTTTGTTTGATAATTTCAATATAAAAAATATTTATAAAAAGAGAATTACACTGAAAAAAAATATTTATACTTTTTTATTAGAAATGGAATAAAAAATCGAGGTCGATATAGTATCTATAGATAAAATACTAACAAGAAAAAAAAAACAATTTACAAGAAGGAAGGTTTGTTATGCATTTATAGGATGGCTTTTTTATATAAGAATTATTTCAATATAAAATTAATAAATATTAATTACCTATATTCATTTATATTATATAGTAACTTAAAGGCTCAATAAGATTTTTTATTAACATATTTGTATTATAATAGATCATTTGATAAAATATTTTTTACATTAATATTAATTCTATTATATTGATTATAAATGGAATATATATATATATATATATATATATATATATATATATATATATGTTATCATTTGGCACACCTAAGACGATGATTAAACAACAAAATAACATTTCCGATAGGAGATTAGTTTTTCATACTTATATATATATATATATATATATATATATATATATATATATATATATATATATATTTGTATAAGCAAAGAATAAGACGATATGTCTGAACTTAATACGAGAAAACAATTTTCCGATATCGTTATAAGCAGTTTTTATTAGATTAGGTCATTGGCTGTAAATGACTGATTAAAAAATGACTAACAGGTATTTTGCACTCATTTATATTAATGTGTATCGACGCATCAATTTAATTGTCACGTATACATTTATGCAGATATTGTAAATAAGTGTACATGTGTATACTATTACTTGTGGAACAGATTTATTTATTAGTATAATTTGGACTAATAAATAGAAAGAAAATGAAATTTCCTAACCAGGTTGTTTTGAAGATGGCATTTCCATAAATAGCGATCAAAACTGATCACTAATGACTTATTAAACATTGTTGATCAGAATTTTTTATGCTTTGTGGGGTGAAAAAGAATTCATTTATGAATGAAAATGATAAATTTATTTCTATGGAAGTTGGAAACGTTTTTAAAATTATTTTCATATAGAAATCAGTAACAGAAAACTATTGAGTCTAGTTTAATTTTTAAAATATTTTGCCAATATCTCAGATTGGAATTTTTTTCATACAAATCTCATCAATTAATTTGTAAATACGTGTCTTTTTTGATAAACCTTTTGTAAATCATTAACATATTCTATGAAAGTATTGAGGATATAATTCAAAATAAAATTTTCTGATAAAATGTTTTCACCGCTTTGTCAGATTTTTAACTGGATATAATTTTAATTTAAAAGTCTCAGCAATTTTAATTTAAAAAAGGATGAAATAACAACGATTTTAGAATAATAATTGATGAACAACCTCAAAGGTGGGGAAAAGTTTGAAATAGTAACGAAAAATATATTTTGTATCAAAATTAAAACGTAATTTTTTTATTTTTTTTAAAACATTTTTAAAAATCGCATTACTTATGGGTGACCCAATAATTGGATTGTTCACATTATGTTACAATTATTATAGATATGTCTTATTTTTTCATTGAATAATAACTTTGTAGATTATTCAAGTACCACCTCCCTGGAGGAATCGAGTAAATGTATGCCTGGTAAGAATTGGTACACGAATGAGTTAATAGCGAGTCATTATCAAATATAATTATTTTAATTTATCATTTGTAATGCAACTAAAAAAAATTAGAAACAACTAAGTATAAGGTTCTAAAAACTATAAATTCTCTGATATAGTAAAGGAAATTATTTCCAAATTACAAGTTCACTTTTTATATAACGAAGAATTCAGTTTTAATTTCAACAGAAAATTTAATTTCATATACAATAAAACGTAATACAAATGACGTATACACATATTGTTTGCACATTTTAAAATGACAAGCAAATTTAATTGACACAAATAAATGTCAATAATTAAATCATTTCCAACCACAAGATTATTCAAGGGTTAATCAAAAATTCTAATGAAAATAAATGAAGGTACTGAAGAATTATAAACAATTTATGTTGAATTCTTATTTCTCATACTAGACTGTTTGGTTTTTACTTGACTGCAATCGAGTTGACCCCGAATCGGGTAGAGAAACTTTTACAAAGGAATTTTCCGGTACTGCATAAAGCGAAAAATTTATAGAAATCGTCAATCAAAATCATTTCATTCATGATTTTGTACGAAGCACGTGTTTCGTCGTACAAACCAATTATACAAGACCGATAAAGGCGAATCCTCGTCGACAGGATATGGTTAACGTAAAACGACGTTTTTTTCCTATCTGTTATTGCGGTGAAATTAATGATATACACCCACATTTCCGTTCGAAGACGATGACTCAACGTACAATGATACATCGTTCAGGAAAACGATAATGGTTTCGAGCTTATCTTGGGATTGACTGGATTCGAATAAACGTCATCGGGGATCGTACGACCTGTGGTTGATTAAGTCATTTTTATACAGCAAATCATCACTATTTGCGGAATGCGAATTGGATTTCCAAGAAACTCATATTTATGTCCGTTTCGATTTTATTATCAACAATCGGTGTATAAAACATCCTCACGCGATTTATTTGTTTATAAAGAAATGTATATATAGTTTATGTTTATCTGTAAGAGTTTTAAATAAAATGATTAGAATATAAATACTTTTTTTGGAAACGGGTGACGTTGCACGTTCTCTTTTTTTCTAAAATTGTTTTTTTCTTACAAATAAGGAAATATGATAAGTTTGAATGACAGGAAATAGGATATTTCGTTTTTTTTTATTATTTATTTTATTGAAAGATTATATGGTACTCGAAAAGATGTTATACGCCGTTTCATTCACGTAGACATTTAATAAAATTTATATACATAGGTATTGTCATGAAAACCGTATGAAAATTCATATAAAATTATTTTTAAAAAACACTATTTTGTCATTGCCATGATATGTTACTGGTCATGTACTGATTCATGAACTATTTTTGGTCACTTATTTAACATTAAAAATAACAAAAAACTACTACCAGGGTACTTGTCTACATGTCAGGGGAATCCCGAATTGTATTAAATTGATGATTTTGTATAATTATAATAAAAGAACCAATATTTATAAATTTATTACCAATAAAATGTAATATATTATTCTTAAACTATTTTTAGGTACTAATAAAATTTATTAGAATAAACTATATATATATACACATACATACACATATGATTTGTAATGACAGCGTCTTTCTTCATTGTATATTTTTTAAAAAAAAAGAAATTCAATATTATGCAAGGAAGAAAAACAATTCAAATGTGAGATAGTAAATAATTATATGTTAATCAAAGAAAATGGATAAAATGCATTAAAAACTAAGAACATAAATTAAGTAAGTCAAGTACTGTATTTCGTATAAAATATTCATTACAGAAGGTTGGTACTTATATAATATAAGATCTTATATATATATATATACATATACATATATATATATATATACACATACACATATGGATACAAATAGATTCAACATACAAATGCTGTTTATCCTATGTCAAATTCATGCATATAAACACTTACATAATACTCAGATAAACTAAATAATTATTTAATTGCCGACTATTTTATTTAATAATGCATTTTAAACGCTAATATATTAATTACAATACACATTATACCTTATTTGAGCAATCAAACGTTTTTAATT